>CM052444.1:11196393-11242771 GCA_028533085.1 Varecia variegata | reverse complement strand
AGGTTAGCTCTCTACCAAATTTTCTCCTTACAGAAAGTGTGAAAGAATTAAGTACCTTAGGGCGTTCTTATTTACTGAGGATCCTACTGTTTCATTTCCTTCTCCTACCTTGAATCTCTCTGTACAGACTTCAAACCAGTGAGATACTAGCATTTTTTTTTCTGTGTCATAATTTTGATGAGACCTGGCTCTGTTTTCTTTCTTTATTTTTTAAAAATAATCCTTTTCTTTTACTTTTAATCGACAAATAATAATTGTATACATTTATGGGTTACAGTGTGATGTCTTGATACATGTATTTTAACAACTACCTTGCCAATTTCTATGGTATGAATACTACTACCACAGCCAATGCAAGTTACCAATCACTGGTACCAAGTTACCAATGCTGTCACTGAATGCAGAGTTGGGAAAAGATGTGCACAACTGGGTTACAAGCCAGTGTGGGCCAGCTCTATCACATCACTACTGAAACCCTGAGACTTCCTGATCCTAAAGAGAACCCCTCAGTGTAGCTCTTGCCAGAGCAGGTCTTCAGGCCTTCCTTGCTTTGAACCCAATTTCCCCTGTATTAGTCATGACCAATGAGTCATAACTAGGCTATGCTGCTTAACAAATTAGCCCTGAAATCTCTGTGACTTAAAACAACAAAAGTTGTTCACAATAAATGTCCAGCATGGTCCATGGGGGGAAGGACACTCTGCTTATCAAAGTTATTCAGGGTCTCAGGCTGATGGGGGCTTCATCATCTGGAAAGTGCTGGCGTCAGTGAAGGAGAGCCTGGAGATTTTCACATGGGCTTTTCACCATCTCGGCTCATGTTTCTTTGGTCGAAACTAGACTCATGGCCCCACCTAAGTTCAAGGGGTTTGGCAACTGAGAGAGAGCAGACGTAATGTTTGGTGAGTACCACCGTCTCCATTACACCCATGATGATTTCAGCAGGCGTCAGTGCCTCTTGACAGTTCAGGACATAGCACATTCAGGGCATCCAGTAGGCTTAAGGGGAAATAACGTACCTGACTCTGAATGCCTTGGGAAAATTAGAAGCTCAGCAAGAATCTTCAGTCATTTCTTTTTTACCATTAATAAATATAAATATGCTAAACCATTCTTTGACTAGAAAGGAGACTTAAAACTCAACAAAAATCCCAGGAAGGCTTTGCTCTTGTCCTCTTTGCTATATTTGCGAGATGATGCAATTTGTCATGAATTTGCTTGTCTAAATAATAAACTAGCAATTTGAGGTTTTTCTGCCTAAGTCTCTTTCCAAGAGGATAGAGCATTCCTGTAAGAAGGCAGCTCCTCAGAGTCCAAGTCTCTTTGAGACAGGGAAAGTCTAAGACTGGAGGAACTTTGGGGTCCCAGGGACTCTGGCCGAAAACCACAGCATTTCAGGTCAATTCAACAAATATGTATTTTGCACCCAGTGAGGGCCAGATGTAGAGGCTTTCTCTAGGGCTTCTACAGATGGGAGAATATTGGATTCCTCAGTCCTTCCTGTATCTCTGGGTTAATTAGACACAGCATCATTTTAATCACCTCTATTCTGAAAGCAAATAGCTATGAGTCTGGAGCTAGGAAAATACACCAAGATGGGTATCAGAATAATGTGACTTTAGTGCTACCTCGGTCCTTAATTAATTATGGGCACAGGGACAAATCTCTTAATCTCTAGCATCTCCATTTCCTCATCTCCAAATTGAAGGAGTTGGACTACAATGACACCTTTCACACTTGCCTTGTGTGACCTTCAGGAACTGATGTGCATAAGGGGAGAGAAGCTAGTGGGCAGGGCTCTGGGACCCCTTCCTAACTTCCAACCAGAGCAGATATATTTTTTTAATATGCTTTGGAGCATATTTTTATTTTTGTTTTTCAAAAGGGTATCCATTGCTTTACAAAAGTTGCTCTTAAGAAAATGTTTCTAATTTTTTTGTTAAGTGTGAAAACCACTGAACTAATCCAACTTACTTGAGAGAGCTATAGAAAATAATGTGGACTGATAATGCATGTGTTCCAGGAGGTAAGGCCACCCATGGCTCGGGTGATACTTGGCTAGGATGCTTCCCTCCCTAGCATAAACAGCCAGCCAGGCTGCTAGTTCTTCCACACTGTCCACACATCTATAATTGCAGGCCCCCAGCTCAAGCCTCTTCATCTGCACCCTGCCAGCACGTTACAAAGAAGCTCAGACTAAGTAAGCAACATGCAGAGTAATGGGTAGCCCGACTTCCCTGAAATTAAGGTAAAAGACCACAGCCTGCATGGAGAGCATGTGGTTTGGAATATTTCCACAGAATATTAAATCATACAAGAATTTTCACTCATCTTCATCTTGGAGGTCACAACATGACTTTTCTCTAATGAATTCTTTACACTGGCAGCTCTTGTGTTTTTCTCCCCTCCTCCCCTCTTCCTCACTTCCAATCTACCCTCCCCACCCCCCGCCCCCTTGCTAGGAGCAGTCCTCTCTCCTTTAGTCTCTGTGTGGGAACATGTGGTAATACTTTTCCTTGATTTAGGCCTTGAATTTGGTCTACACCTGTGCAGACCTTTAAGCAACAGCTCGGCGGGCGATGCCGCGAGGTTGTGCTCCAGATATGCTCTGTGCACACACTTGCTCTTGCTCCCTTGCAGGAATGTCGGCTCCTCTCCTTCTTCTTTCTCCAGGCATGCATGGGACCTCCAGATGCTGCTCCCGATATGCTAGTTTACTATTCAAGTTTCCAGTGATGTATTCTTCAGAGTCATGTCCCACCCCAGGGTGTTCTTCTTCATGAAACAAAGGGTTGACTTAAAAAAGCCTGCAGCCTCAAAGGGGAAACAAAGAGAGAAGGAAAGGTTGAGAGAAAGAGAAAAAATAGGGGACAGAAACAATTTGTTCTGTGGACTTTATGACCAGCACTATCCTGACTTAATCTTGTGAGGTCAATATGGTTTACATCTTACAGGTGAAAAAAAAAAAACTAAGGCTCAGAGAAGTGAAATGATGTGCTGAAGGTCACAGAGCCAAGAAGTGGCAGAACCAAGATTTAAGGACAGAACTTCTTATTTCAAACCCAGTATTCTTTCTGATTTACTAAGCAGTAGTTATTTGCTTTGGGAGCCATCCACCATATCATAACCATAAACCCAGGTACTATACTAGGTTCCCTGGAGACATTCTTTCATTTTTGCAATAGCATAGCACAGCAGGTTTTAGTATAGTCAGCTCTCAGATTTTACAGAAACAGAGCTCATAAAGGTTGCCTGCCCAAGATCACATAGCCAAACAAAGAAACAAACAAACTTTTCACGCCTCCAGAATAAGGGTGAATCTTCATCTTAGCATACCCATCATGATCTGGTTTCTGCACACCTTTCTCTCTGCTCCCCAACTTATATCAATCTTTCCCACCATATGAAACTCCTTGTATTTCCTCAAATTACTGTGTCAACCCTATGTACATCACATGTGCTATTCCCTCTTTCCATTTTCATCTACTTCTAACTGCTGCAATACTCATCTTGTGGCCCCTTTTCTGGGAAACCACTCGCCATGTGCCTCACCACTAATCACCTCGTCACAAAATCAGATGTAATTACCAGTTGTCTTACTCTTGAAGCACCAAAGCATGGACTATTCTAATTCTCTAGCAAGTTAGCTATCACCACCACCAGATCCTACCCTCTTGGAAGATATAGGACATATTTTATATAACTTTGTATTCCCAAAGCTTACCATAATACCAAAACGAAGGAGAGATTGAAAAGTCTGTTAAATGAATAAGAAAATGGAAAGGAAGGAAAAGAAAGGGAAGGGAAGGGAAAGGAAGGGGAAGGAAGGGAAGAGAGGTAAGGGAAGGGAAGGAGGGGGAAGGTGAAGGGGAAGGGAAGGGAAAGGGAAGTGAAAGAAAAAAGAAAGAGGAAAGGAGGGGTAGTAAGAGTAGATGTTAAGACTGAACTCAGGTCTGTCCAATTCCAAACTACACAAGAATTCTCCCATCCCATACCCAACACAAGATGCTCTCCACTCTATCTATGTGATGACTCTACTCTCATCCCCACTTCTCTTTTTACTCAGGTGCTGAGATGCTCATTCTCTGCTATGGCTATCAAGGTGCACACCTAGCTTTGCTCATTACCAGGTAGTTCCCCTCTTGGATTTTCCAGAGTTCTCCGTCAGACTTCTCCCCTCTTTGCGTTTGTCTGTTTCAATCCTTATGTGTCAATAGAGTTAATCTAACAAAAATAAAAACAAAAACAAAAAAGCTAGAGTTTGGTATGATTAATACTAAAAAACAATAGCTTAACAATGTCCTCTTTAAATTAATATTTAGCATTGAAAAGGATTTTGAATCCAGAAAAATGACCAAATAGAACTTTTTGTACTTCAGATTAATTTATTTATGGGATATCTTTTCACACAGTCTGTTAGAATATTCCTTGCAAAAAAACAACAAAACCAATGGTCTGTATTTTAATGTTTTAATAAAAAATTGGCCTTTTAAATCACTTTCACTATAGTTTTCATATTATAAAAGTATTATATTTTTATTATAGAAGGTTTACAGATATAAATATGTGTAATTAAGAAAATTTAAATAACCTATAATCATACCATTCAGAGATAATCACTCTGATTTTAGTATCATCACTTTTATCTATGCATATATATTAATATAGTCATGCATCGCTTAACAATGGGTATATGTTCTGAGACATGTGTCAGGCAATTTCATTGTAGTGCGAACATCACACAGTGTACTTACACAAACCTAGATGATATAACCTACACACACCTAGGCTATATGTTATACCCTATTGCTCCTAGGCAACAAATCTGTACGGCATGTCAGTGTACTGAATACTGTAGACAACTGAAACACAATGGGAAGGATTTGTGTATCAAAACACAAAAAAGGTAATGTATTGCCCTACAATGTTACAATAGCTACAAGGTCACTAGATGATAGGAATTTTCCAACTCCATTGTAATCTCATGGGACCACCAGCATATATGGTCATACATATGACCAGTTACACAGTCCATCCGTGGTTGACCAAAATGTTGTTATGTGGTGCATGACTATAAGAATAGCTAGTACCTACTCCATGAGTGCTGTGAGCCAGCACTGTTCTAAGTACTTTATGTGGATTATTTTCAACCTCAGAACAATCCTATTAGATTGGCACAATTATTATCTCCATTTAACATAAGGAGAAACTGAGGCATAGACAGGCTGGCTTGCCCAAAGCTACACACATATTAAGTAGTAGAGCTGGGATTTGACAGAGGCAGCCTAAGCCTAGCTTCTGAGGATGAGCTTTCAGCCTATAAAATATACTACCTCACATACTCACATGAATTTGGGATCAGACTGTACAAATGTGTTATAAGAGTAACTTGTTTTTTGTAGATAATATATCTTGAACAGTTTCCATGTAATTTAATATTCTTCCAAAACCTCATGTTAATGGATGCGCAATATTTCATCATTTTATGTACCATTATTAATCAATTTCCTATTAAAAGTTTAGGTTATTTTCCAACCTACTACAAATACATTGTGATGAATAACATGCAATGAATGTTTTATTGACAAATTAGAATTGGAATTATTGGGCTAAAACTTTACACATGCTTGAAATTATAAATTATTGGGCTAAAACTTTACACACGCTGTTCACACCTTCCAATGCAGCTCAAAAATAAGTGAAATAAATAGATAAGTGAAATATCCTAGTAGTTGATCATTAGAGATGCTGAGTAGAACAGCTTTCCCTCTGGCGCTTTTTTTGCCAAGTTTTTCCCTACTCTTGGAGCTGGTCATAATAAATGGAGAAAAAAACATCCCAAGCCAGGCATGTGCTCTTGGCAAAGACGGTCCAGATACTCCTCCTTGGAGTAGTGCCACCACCTGCTGCTCGGGAACATGCCTCCTCAGCCTTTCTCCTCTGTCAACACCACACCAGAATGAGTTATCATTTGCAGTTCAGCAGTTGGTGTCACTAGCAGAGGGGCCCTTCCCATCTGAAATTCCTACCATAGGAATGACAGCAGGGAAGAGGAGGTGCAGAAAGTTCCTGGAGGAGAGGTGTGAGGGGGATCCCTGCAAATTCATCTGCCCGTTAACCTACATAGCATATCACTGCAGGACTCAGAAGAGGGGACAAGCAAAGCAGACCTCTACAGAGACACTCCTTAGAAGGCAGTGGACCTTACTTAGGATAGTGACCCCCGGTGACCAAAAAAAGAGAGAGAAATAGCAAAGTAGGTCTAAGTGTTTATCAAAATGGCAAGAATTGCTGGGGTGCTCTTTATGAGCTAACTAAATTGAGGAAGAAAGAAATTTAGAAAGCAACACAATATGAAGGAACACAGCAAATACAGATGAGTGGTTGGCATCCCGTCAGTTTCCTGTCAAACCATTTTGTCGTAAATTTCAGAGCCTCCTCATCTGGTTACCACACGTGGAATGATGAGTAATTCTCTGACACATTCATTCAAACACGTTTTATTGAGCCTTTAAAACTAACTAATATTTACCAAGCACTTTATAAAACTTTGTTCATACACATTATCACATCTTATCCTCCTCAAAACCCTGTGAGAAATTATTATTATTACTTAATTATTATTTATGAGTTAACTGACACTAACAAGAGTTAAGCAGCTTATCCAAGGTCACACAGCTAGAGTTGGGATTTGAACACAAGCCTCTTGATTCCAAATCCTACAACACCTATTAAATACGTGCAAGACCCCACCAAGCAAGGCAGACATTAAAGACCAGAGCCCTTAGAGAAAGTGCATGAAAGTCCAATACAGAAAGAGACTGCCTTTTCTGTGCTTGGGACCAAGGCCTCCAGCAATCAACTGACCGGACAGTAACCTGTCCTGTGCCTAACTCTGACCCAACCACAGTGGAAACAAAAGAGAAAGAGAATATAATGCCTGGGGGATCCTTTCCTTAAGAATATACCCAACTGACACTGAAGCAAGTGGAGAAAAGTAAACTTGTTAGTGCTGGCTAGAATAATTAATAATGCTTTCTTAAAGGCAGGAAGGCTTGATCTAAGAAATAGGAGAAGGGATCGTTTCAATGATGGATCAACGTGAGCAAAGACATGGAAATAATGACTAGCCATGATACAGAGAGGAAGAGAAAGAGTATGGGAAAGACCAGTCAAAGACAAATTTAACTAGAATATAGTATATGTGTTAAAGAGAAGAAAAGAGGAGTCAGTTGAACAAGGCCAGATTATAGAGGAAGGTGTAGAAAGCAAACAAAATTCATCCCTTTACAAAGATTTACAAGCCCTAGGAATAAATAGATATGAAAAAATTATGGTGTCTTCTCTTCAGAAGTAAGGAGCTCACAGTCTTGGAACCTTGGATTCCACATAGTAGGCAATAGGGAGTTATTAGAGGTTCTTAAGAAAGGGAGTGACAGAATGAAAGTTTATTTCCAGAAAGTATAATCTCATAACCAGCAGACAGAGCAGAAACAGGCAGGCAACAGAAATGTTCTAGACCCACCCTCAGTGGCAGAGTGGTTATTGGGATGGTCCATATGGCAGGCTATAGGTAGTATTTTCAAAAAGAAATCTATACAAAAGAGTTCTGGTGTTAGTCACAAGAACTAGCTTTCATAGAAATATTCTGATATATAGTGAGATCGAAGGGGGCCGGGTAAGAGGCAGCAGAATCTGAGAGGGAGGGAAGGATCCCAACATGAGAGGAACATGTTATTACCTAGATTCTGGGCAGGTAAGAACTTGAGAATGGGGAAACAAGACAGAAACCCAAATACCAGGATCAGGGAACAGGAAAAGGCCACAGAACCCAGGAACAAGGCAAACGCCTGATGACTGGAAGCTGGGTACAAAATCTGTCTAGTCCTAGAAGTATGACTGTCCGCTGGGCCGGGTGTCAGGACTGAGCCCATGGATGGAGCTTAGGCTGACCCTGTGAAAAGCCTCCTGAGATTCCAGACCCAGGAATCAAACCCATTATAATACATATTCCTAAAATTTTCTAAGGGGAGCCTCTGACTTAACACTGGCTACCCCTCCCATCTCACATCCTGCCTGTACTTACAATAACACATTCTTGATTTCAATCACACTGGTCTCATCACTGTGCCCCCCCCCCAACTGACCAATGCACCACACACATCCACCATCGTTTCCTCTGTACGGTATTGCCTCTGCTAACTCTTTCATCTACAATGTTCTCTCCCTTCATTCGAGTCCTTTCCATCTCTTCTCTGAAACTGCCAGAGTTTGAGGGTTCCTTTCCTTGAATTGGAGAACAACTTTACCCTATCCTCTCATTGATCAACTTCTTTATTATCATGGCATGGAGAACGTTTTAAAGGCCTGACTATTGCTTACTCATTTTGGTTACTGCCATTTAGACTTTATTTCTAAGGGGAATGTATTCTAAATTTCAACTTGGAAGATTTGGAAAATATTTATCATTTCTCCTTTCCCAGGCTGGATCAGGATGAGGACTCCTATTCCCTGACATTGAGACAGCATCAGTAACATAAAATAAAGATTCCAGTGAGACGTGAGAGTAAAGAGAGGAGATAGAATAAGGGATGTTTCTATCTAATATGGGAGATGAAGCAGAGGCATTAGTGACCGGAATAAAGTAATAAGGAAAACAGCTACAGGAGTTTTATATGGTGAGTTGGTGTTTATCAGAGATTCTTAGGACGAACACGTTAGAAGTTACTGGTAAAACCTATTTATAAGGGCAAGAATAATATAAGAATAAAAAGGAAAGCTAGAATAGACAACATTTCCTAATGTTAAATGTGTTAAGCACTGGAATAATTTTGCTTTTACCAAGGCTTTTTATAATCTGTTTTTGGTACTATGGGTAAATGATATTTTTCACAGTACATGTATGAATAATTATTAAAGCAAGAGCCAGTAATTTGGTCTCTGTTTTGGTGATAGTATCCCTCTGAAAACTCACAAAAAGCATCTCCTCATTGTAACTGCCAACCATGATCATAATCATGATTTTAATAAAAACCATGGTGACAATACGCAATGCATGAGGAAGGGGTGATTAACTCGATTTCAGAGCCACAACATTCTGGATTGGATATTTTAGCTAAACTTAAGTATTATGAACTTCTGCAAAGCAAAGTTTCAGTACCAATAGTTAACTCAATTTGAATTCCAATCAGTAAGGATTGGGTTGTGTAAACTTGCAGCAGTCCCTAACCTTTTTGGCACTAGGGACTGGTATCCTGGAAGACAGTTTTTCCACAGATGGGGGAGGCAGGGTGTGGAGCTCAGGCAGTGATGCGGGAGATGAGGGGTGGCTATAAATACAGATGAAGCTTCTCTGGCTTGTCCACCACTCACCTCCTGCTGTGAGGCCCAGTTCCTAAGTTTCACGGAAGACAATTTTTCCATAGATGGTGTGTGGTGGGGGGCTGGGGGGTGGAGCTCAGGTGGTGATGCGCAGCCTGGTTTGTTAACAGACTGTGGACCAGTCCTGGGCCGCAGCCCGGGGGTTGGGGACCGCAGGTGTAAAATCACTCCATCTTTTCAGACAAATACCTATCTTAAGGCTCTAATGGAAATGAAAAGGCAGGTAAAGTAAAAAAATATATTCACTTCATGTAAAACTGGAAATATTCTGAATTTTAACTTGGGAAGTTTAGAAAATATATCTCTCTCCTCCTTTCCTGAGCTGCTAAATAGAATTTAATAAGTATATAACTATTTTTATTACAGTTGTGGCTTACAAGTAGATCATTTTCAGAACAGATTCTTTTATATCAGCATTTCAGTGGGCACCGGAAATACAATTCATTGAGAATAATCAGGTATTTCTTGTTTAAGGAAGTTTGACAAGAAGTCAAATATAGAGATCTGCCATTACTGCATACTATGACTGGATATAAATATAGGGGAAAAAGCAATTATAAAGGGAATCTGAATCAAGACAATATTGATTTCCCTTTATCAAAACAAAGAAAATCCAAACAAGCTCCAAGAAGCCTCCCATTTGGTTGTCACAAATAGTTTTTTTTTGTTTTGAAAATCTAAGCCCTAGTACCTCCCTTCTCTTGTTTTCCATACTTTCCTTTTCTGCTCTCTCCCACTTCAAAATGCTTCAGAAATGCAACACAGAGTCATTATACTGCCAGCAGCCCACTCCATCTCTTTCAATCCACCAAACCCCTCCTTAATATTTCTTAGTGCATTGCTCATCTCTCAAGGGCAATATAAGGCCCCATGCACCAGCAAAAAGGAGTAAATCCAGGGTGCGGTTCCACTGAAATCTGCACTTTTATATCTATGCTATTGCTATAGTAAGTGACTTTGTACAGTTGTTGCCTATATACGTGTAGTCTTTGACTAGAGGATTTCCTATGCTCCACATACGGGCTCAGTAACCCTCTCCCATGTGGTAGATAATGTCTTTGATTGCAATGACTTTTATTCCATGCTTAGGAAGATTTATTCAGTTTCACTCTTGGAAGATCCTTCTGTTGCATTTTGGCTTATGTCAGTTTTCAGGGTCTTAGGGGGAATTAGGGGTAAGGACATTACCTTTGGCTCTTTCAGGGAATGGTCAGATTTTCTAGATATTTTACCACATTACATAGGTTCTCTCCCTTATGTTCAAGTATTTCTCTCATTGGACAGAATTAGTCCATTTTTAGTGTACATGATCAAAGAATAAAAATCAATTTAAGGAAAATAAATTCATGCAAACTGATTCATATTAAAATACACATATTTTCCAGGGAGTTATAAATACACATACATGAAGCTACAAATGTCGAAGTGGAATTACTGAGCTTTAACCAACTGGTCATCAGAATTCTTAAATGTGGAGATAATTAATTGAGGAAAGGGGTTACGTGCTATACATAGCTTTATTGTTTAATTTCTAAAACTGCTTTGTTTAGGATACACATTAATTTGAAAATAGGCTATAAAACTGATGTTTCTGACAGTATGATACACTAAATACAATGAACAATGTTCTCTTTACAAAATACTTTAAGATTTTGAATAAAATTATTTTTTAAAATATACTATTGAGCTGATAAGAATGTAAGGGAAATCCTCAAAGGCCAAAATACAAAGTAAAAGAAGGAAACCAGAAAGATAAAGAAGCACCAAAGTGACCGAGAGCTTTCATTTTGACAACCATGAGAAAAGTGGAGGGACTGGGGGCAATGCCTGTGGCTCCCACACGGTGATCTACAATAGACCCACACACAGTGCGACTCAAGGGACTGTACCCTTAGTGAAGCAGAGAACCTAAATGCACACACCACAGAGTGTGACAACATAGAAACCTGTTGAAAAATACATCTTTCCTGAGGCTTCAAATCCACCTTCACACAGGTTTGCAGTTTGTGATCCACAAAACTTCAAATCAAGAACTAGCATACACACATTTATGACAGAAAGACATCTTCAATCCAGGACTCAACTATTTCCTTAATATGAACTCATAATAATAACAAAATGCACAAGAAAACAATGTTCCTTGAGTAAGAGTAGGAACAACAAAGATATTCAGACATACCTGATACTTCAAATAGAATTATCAGGTAAGAATATAAAATAAGTAAGCTTACTATGTTAAAAGAAATAAAAGAGAATATTAAATAGATCAAGGAATAAAACTCTTTTTAAAAAGCACCAGACAGATTTGAAAAAAAACTGAATTACATAGATGCACTAGAGCTGAAATTTTAAAAATAAATAAAATACAATAAAATGTTAAACAGCAGATTAGACATGAAGGAAGAGAGAACTTGTAAGTATAAAATTAAGCTGAGTAAATTACAAGAAGTCAGTACATAGAAATACATATGAAAGAGAAAAAATATAAATGAGAATAGAGTAAGAAGATGTAACATACCATCTTGAAGTTCCAAATGAAAAATAACAAAAAAAGATGAGAGAAAATATTTGAAAATATAACTGTTGAAAAAATTTCCAGAATTTATTAATTATATTAATTGGCAGATTTAGGAATCAGAATGAATTCAAAGCATTATAAGCAAAAAGCATATAAATAAAAACTAAAATATTTTAGTTCCAGCATATTATTGAAATAAATTATAAGGTTTGAACTGCACAAAGAAGGGAAATTATGTAAGAAAGGTCTTAAATGAAAGAAGAAATGATGGACAAAGGATTACCCAAATAGGGAGTAAATGTAAGCATCTAAGCTAACATTGACTATCTTGTTGGGAAAAGGAAGAAATGGAACTAAAATACTAGCCAACAGTAACATGCAAACCAAGAGTGGTCAATAGCATTTAAAGTGGCTTAAAGCTCTTGTTTTGTTTGGTAGAAGACTTTGTTGACTTAAGTATGCACATTAAAATTTCTAAGGTAACCTTTAAAAGAATATATAACTTCCAAACTAGTATACAGTGAAATAGAAAAATAAATAAAAACTTCATTAAATAAAAAAAAGTAGAAAAAGGGCAAGAAATGAGAGGGAAAAATAACAAGATATATTCAAAAATAATAACAAAAATCAATATATGTGCTGTAAAATCTAAATTAAAGACAAACAATTCTAGACTGAATTTTAAAAATAATAATTTGCTATTAATAACATATACACCTAAAATAAAAGAATAAGGATTGACAATAAAAGGATAAACATAGACCCAATAGGAAAACATTATCTATAAGAAAGCTTGAATAGGCTTATTTATAGCAGATAATAGACTTTAAGACAAAAATCATTCCTCAGAAGCAAAAAAATCAGTACACAATGATAGAAGGTTTTATATACAATGAACATATAATAACTCAAACTTTATATAAAACAAACAATACAACTTGAAGAGATATAAAGCAAAATTTGATAAAACCTCAAGGATAAATCCACCTTCAAATTGTAACACAACTATTTAAATAATTGATAGATCAACCAGGCAAAAATATCAGTAAGAATATGGAGAAATTAAGTAATACAAATTCTATCTTACATACATACATAGAACATTGCTTTGCATCAATTTGAGAATACTCATTCATTTTAAATACCCATAAAACATTTATAAAATTTAGCACAGCATTGGCCATAAAGTATGTGTCAATAAATTTCAAAGAATTAACATCATTCAAAACAAACTAATCATAATACAATTAAATAGAAATAAAAATTAAAGAGATAACTAGAAAAAAACCCACACACATCTGAAAACAAAATCACAATATTAATGACCCATGGGTCAAAAAAGAAATTACAAAGAAATTAGACATTAGAAAGCACTAAACAAAATAAAAGCTGTACATATTAAAATGGTATATGAAGTGAAAGTAGTAATTAGAGGGAAATATGAGGTCATAATGATTATATTATCAAAGAAGTCTAAAATTACTATGCATCTAATTTTATAAATTTGAGAACAGAATAAAATATAGAAAATAGAAGTAAGAAAATGACAAAAATAAGAGCAAAAACTGATCAAACAAATAACAAACATACAATAGAGAGGATCAAAAAAGCCCAAAGTTGTACTAATGGCTTATAAATGACTAATAAAATTGACAAATCTCTAGAAAGGTTACATAAGAAAAAAGAAAGGTGGCAAACATAATAACATTCAGAAAGATGGAGATAAAATTATAGATCTTCAATGATAAAAATGATAATGGGAGAATATTATAACAACTCTATGTTATTAATTTTAAAACTGAAGAAATGGAAAAATTCTTAGAAAAGTATAATTGATTTAAACTAACTCAAGAATACCTAAGAAACCTGAATATTTCTTAGAACCTTAAAAAATCAAATATGCTGATTTTAAAAAGCAAAATGGCTGACTGGATGCAGCTAATGTGTTCTTCCCCCATGGAGAAGAATCCAAATTGGTGGGTAGATATTCATGCTTTGAAGAGGTAGTCTAAACGAGTACACTGGAATTCAATAGAAAAATAACAGGAAGTGGGAACGCAGAGAAGAGAAAAGCTAGGCACCCTGCTTAGCTAGGATTAGCAGGAAGAAGATCCCTGTTGCATGGAAAGCACAAGTAAGAGATCGCTGGGGTTCCACACTCCTGCCACGGACTTTTAAAACCCTAGAGAGTCTCTAGACCCTTGCAGGTCCCCAGACTAATGCAAGGAGCTGCTTAGAGAGTGTGCAGAAACGTTGCTCAAACTCACATGGGGTCCCACAGGTACAGCTCAGTGCCATTCAGACGGCCCAACCCTCAGAGGTCTCTGTTCTGTTCTTGGGCTGCCACTATCACCAGCACTGCCACAGTGACAGAGTCACCGAGGAAGCAGGGAAGGTGAGCACTTTCATGTGCCCCAAGAACAGATGTTGCTGAGGGGAGGTGATGTGAGCAGTCTGTGCACCCCACAGCTACATGCCTTCCCTGAGAGGGGTCCACCCTCCCTGGTGTCAAGTCCGTGGCACGACTTCCCTTCTCCTGTCTGAGCATTCCAGCTGTAACTTGCAGCTATTCTGGGAGCCCAACACCCAGAGTTTTGAGTGACCACTGCTGCTGGCACCCCTGCCACCACTGCAGAGACCGTCACCACTGCTAAGGGATGGTGGTGTGAGCATATCATACACCCCACAGATGCCTGCCTCCACTGAGAGGGTCCTTCCCTCCCTGGTGGGAGGTGCAAATGCCCTGCCTCCACCTGAGCATTCCAGCTGCAGCCCAACGGTACCATTCTGGGAACCCAGCCCCCAGAAGTCTATGTTCATCATGCCCTGCACTATATCCTGTGAGCCCCATAGCTGCTGGTCTCCTCTAATCCTGCTGAGAGGAGCCTGCTCTCCACAGTGGCATGCCACAGCACACCCACCATGCCCCTACTTGAGCATTCTGCTAGCCACCAAGTGATCAGCCTGCCCCTCCTTATCACAACCAGCACCTGAACCCAGGGGGGCCTGAGGACAATTTCTCCAGCCTGGTCCTGGTCTGATACCCCCAGGACTCAAGGATGCCATCCAGGGGCCTGGGGCTTGGGGATTACCTAACCTAGTCTACCACTGCTGGCACCTGAATACTTCTCCAAGGGTCTGAGGTTGGGCTGACCCAAATTACCAGCAATACCACAGCTGGTACCCACCCAAATGCACCAAAAAGCAGTGCCTCTCTCCCTCTCTATGAAGAATAGCAGTGTTCACTGCACAGGAGAAGATGTGAGCTGCAAAGCTGCCTGTTTTGGGCTGAGGAAAGAGGTTTTGCCCTGAAACTATTTAGGTAGAGAGCCAGGGGAGAGATGTTTTCTGTGGCTCTCAGTGACACTGTGGCCTGGAGCTAGATGGCAGTGTCTGAACTGAGAGTTGTGAGTCTCAGGAAAGGGGCATGATAAGGAAGTAGATAATGTTACTACCAGCCTAAGAAATGGAGTTGGTGCAACTACCTCAGTGCAATTCACCAGGACCTCACACTGCTATCTTTATCAGGACTGGTGCCTATACTCATCATTGGGGTATCCATGAGACAGCATTGTGGTCCAGTGCCCCCAACTGTGTCTCCAGCTCTGGGGCTGAGCAGTGGACTCAGGGTACTGGGCGTTCCACACACTAGTCCATTGCCTAACACAACAGAGCCCGTCTTGGTAAAAAAAAAATTCAAACACATGCCCATTGGCTTCTGCTGCAGCTGACTCTTACCCATAACCACCACCTACTGGCCTGAAGGTTGAACCACACAACTCAATATAATAACTTCTGGAGAATGAGATAAGCGTCCTGAGACCTCGGTTGTACCAGTCTTGCAGAAGGGAGTAAACCTGCTCATATACCCACTATATCTCCAACACAACCAGCATCTGAGAAAACCACTGCACAAAAGCTATCTATAACCAAGGAACTCATACAGAGCCTTGGCTCCCATAAGGCAACCAAAATTGAAGCTGAACAACTAAACACAACACACATTATAGTCAAACTCTCAAGGGGGAAAATATATGAAAATTAAAAAATAAAAAAGTCCCATCCATATAAAAGTAAATTCAAAAATAGGAAGTGACACTTCTCCAGATGAGAAGGAACCAGCATAAGAACACTAATAGTATGAGAAAATGGATTGTTTCGACACTGCCAAAGGATCACACTAGTTCTATACACAATGGATCCCAACCAAAATGAGAATTCTGAAATGACAAAGAAAGAATTCAAAATATGGACTGTAAGGAGGCTCACTGAGATCCAAGAGAAAGTTGAAAACCAACACAAAAAACCAGAACACAATTTAGGATATGAATGAAAAATTTACTAAAGAGAAAAATATTTTTTTAAAAAAATCAAACAGAACTGGAAATAAAGGACTCATTGAAGGAATTAGAAAATGCCGTTGAAAGCTCAAACAATAGAATTGACCAAGTCAAAGAAAAAACTTCAGAGTCTGAAGACATGTATTTTGAATTAATCCAGACAAAAAATAGAGAAAAAAAAATTTTAAAAAATGAGGAAAGCCTTGAAAAAATATGGGATTATGTAAAGCATCCAAACCTACGAATCATAGGTATTCCTGAGAGAGAAGAAGAAAAAATAAAAAATGTGGAAAACCTATTTGGGGTAATAATTGAGAAAAACTTCCCTAGTCTTGAAAGAGAATTAGACACCCAGATATAAGAGACTCAGTTAAAAACAGAGAGATGCGTTGCAAGCAGATCTTCACCAAGACATATCTGAAGTCAAGGTGAAGGAAAAAAAATTAAAAGTAGAAGACAAAAATGTCTAATTACCTATAAAAGAAAGCCCATCAGAGTAATAGCAGACTTCTAAGCAGAAGCCTTACAAACCAGGAGAGATTGGGGTCTTATTTTCAATATTCAGGAAAGAACTGTCAGCTGTGAATTTTGTATCCCACCAAACTAAGCTTCATAAATGAAGGATAAATACAGTATTTCCCAGATAAGCAAATGCTAAGGGAATTTGTCACTGCTAGATCAGCCCTAAAAGAAGTGCTCAAGGGAGTTCTAAACATGGAAACAAAAGGCTGATACTTGCCATCATCAAAATCTGTGAAACCATAAAAATCACAGGTCTTATAAAACAATTATACAATTGAGAATACAAAGCAATTAGATAACATTATGACAAGAACAGAACCTCACATATCCATATTAACTTTGAATATAAAAGGACTAAATGCCCACTAAAAATATAAAGATTGGTGCAATGAATTAAAAAACAGAATCTAACCATATACTACTTATAAGAGACTCATTTAACTGATAAAGACTTTTATAGACTCAAAATAAAGGGGTGGGAAAAGATATTCCACACAAATAGAAACCAAAATAAAGAAGGAGTAGCTATACCTACATCAGATAAAACAGACTTTAAATAAACAGCAGTAAAAAAGATAAAGATCATTATATAATTACAAAGAGATCAATTCAACAAAAAGATATAATAATCCTCAATACATATGCACTCAACACAAGAGCACCTGTAGAAATAAAACAAATACTACTAGACCTAAGAAAAGAGACAACAATACAATGATAGTGGGGGACTTCAACATCCCACTCCTAGCACTAGACATATAATCAATAATGTCTCAGGATACAAACTCAAAAATCAATAGCATTTTTATATACCAATAACAATCAAACTGAGAACCAAATCAAGAATTCAATCTCATTTGCAATAGCTGTAAAAGTCAAATAAAATACCTACTAATATATTTAACCAAGGAGGTAAAAGGTCTCTGCAAGGACAACTACAAAACACTGATGAAAGAAATCCTAGATGCAAATAAATGGAAAAACACTACATGTTCGTGAATTGGAAGAATCAACATTTTAAAATGACCATACTTTCCAAAACAATCTACAGAGTCAGTGAAATTTATATCAAAATACCAAAGTCATTTTTCATAGAATTAGAAAAAATAATTCTAAAATTCATATGGAACCAAATGAAGCCGGAAAAACCAAACCAATCCTAAGCAGAAAGAACAAAACTGGAGGCATCACATTACCTAACTTCAAATTATACTATAAGGCTAAAGTAACCAAAACAGCCTTGTAATGGTATAAAAATAGACACATAGATCACTGGAACAGAGTGGAGAACCGAGAAATAAAGCCTGTATACTATATATATGGTATGTGTGTGTGCAGGCGTGTGTACACACATGCGTGTGCACACACACACACATACACCAGTCAGCCATAAAAAGAGAATGAAATAATGTCTTTTGCAGCACTTTGGATGGAACTGGAAGCCATTGCCCTAAATATTAATAAAGTAACTCAGGAATGGAAAATCAAATACCATATGTTCTGACTTATAAGTGGGAGCTAAACTATGGGCATGCATGGTCATAATGAGTGTCATGACAGACTCAAAAGTGGGGAGGGTGGGAGGGAAGTAAAGAATGAAAAATTACCTATTGGGTACAATGTACGCTATTTGGGCAATGGGTACACTAAAAGCTCAGACTTCACCACTATACAATATTCCCATGTAACAAAACTCCACTTGTACCCCCTAAATCTACTGAAATCAAAATGGAAAAAAAATCAAATCAGTAGTTAAATATATTTGAACAACAACACAAAATAAAGCTCCGGATTTTTATAAACGATCTCTCCCAAACAAGCTAGGAACTGGTCATTTCAATCTTACACAAACTTCCTCAGAAAAAAGAAAACAAGGAAATACTGTCCCATCCATTTTATAGGCTAGTATGACTTTATGATCAAAATCAAACTACAACAGTATATAAAATATACAACAGTATATAAAATATATAACAGAAAATAAAATTACAAGTGAATTTCCTTCATGGACATAGATAACCTTAATTTCTCTCAAGGGATATAAAGAATTGAGTTGAACGTAAAATAATTAAAATATTTACTAAACCCAACAACATATAAAGATGCCAAGGGATTTTCTTTTAAGTAAGCATCGAAGTATTAAAATCAGTGCTCCTTTAGAGTTTTGTATCAGTAAAGATTTTTTTATCTTCATAAGAGAATAACTCATGGCCTCCAATTCCAGATAGCATTAGAACATGTAGGACTTCTTCTATGACAAATCCCATATAAATTCACATATGTCAGTAGCAATCACAAGATGCCACCACAGGCAAAGCACCTTGGTAATACCCTATCATTCTTCAAAGAATTCTATAGTCAAAAATGAGATATAAAAGAGCTTTAGAACATGCCACGCAAATAGGAGGTAGTAATACGCTTATCAAATGCCAAAGTCACTTTTCTGCTGGAGCGTTTTAATGAAAGGTGAAAACCCCAGGGGGCAAAGAGTTGACAGAAGAGAAATGAGGGTAGAGAGAGAAATGGATGCTTGATAGAAAGTAGTGCAGTCTTGGAAATGGGGAATAAAATATGGTGGGAAAAAAACAGAAAGATGAGAAAATAGACTATTGCGAGTGGTGCCATTCCTTGGTAGTACCAAAGAACTAAGTAAAAATATAAGGTATAAACTGAATTCTAAGCCACATGAAAGTAGGGATAGTATCCACGATGTTCTCTACTCCTCGGTGCTGAGCACCAGGCCTGGCATATAATAAACGCTCAACAAAATCTGTTGAATGAATGCACAGCTAATAAAATATTAGCAGGCTAGAAGGAAACATGCACTACTGGATTAGAGTAAGAAACATCAGTGTGAACTCACGTTTACCTTAATATGGACACAAATAGATAAAGAAATAATTTTGTGTGAATACATGGGTTATTTCTTAAATCTTTTCACTGAAAGGGCCTAGAAGAAACAAAAGACACTCCAGTCGCAATGAGCATGCCCAATGTCCAGATCTGGGCTTCTAATACTGTTCTCCAATAAAAGGAACCAGGGCTCCTTGGAAAAATAGCTGCTTCTAAGGCTGGTGACAGAATATGCAAGATGAGCCTGCAGCATCTTGTAGTGTCAGAAAATAAAGTGATCAAAACAAAAGAAAACAAAACAAAACAATAAGAGGGTCTGTTAAGGAAACACAGGAGCCAACTGAAAGAGCTCTCAATCACCAAAGCTAGAAAACTGAGCTGAAAGTACAATAAATAAATATTGTATTATATTTGTAATATAACCCAAAGGATATATACCATTGCAATATAAGCCAAAGAATAAAACAAATATTCATGAATCTCTACTGACACAAATAAATGACTAAATAAATAATGGAGAATAGAAAATTTCCCATACAGAAGAATTCCAAATTATTTACGTGGAGAGTGCCTCCCTAAAGGAGGCTGGAGCGTAACTTCCCATACCTTAAGAGTGGGCTGCACATAGTGACATCCTTCCAAAAAATACAGTATGGAAAGGTGTGTCGGGGGAGTAACCTTGCACAAGTGAAACCTGAAAAAGACTACCTCAGCCAGGTGATCAAATTTAACATTGATGAGTCATGTTGATAGCATGTGCCCTTCATATGATGTGGTGAGAATGGCATTTTACATCGTTGGTCTTTTTCTCCAGGCTAAGCATGAGAAAATATTCAGACAAACCAAAATTGAGGAAAATTCCCCAAAATATCTTATCACCTCAAAATTGTCAAGGTCATCAAAAACCAGGAAAGTTTGAGGAATTGTCAGTCTCGAGGTGCCTAAGGAGACATGACATCTAAATGTAATGCAGTACCTTGGATGGGAACCTGGAACAGAAAAAGGAAATTAAAACTATTGGTTAATAACAGTATACCAATATTGGTTCATTTGTTGTGACAAATGTACTGTACTAATTTAAGATGTTAACAATAGGGGAAACTGGGTGAAGGATATATGGGAACGCTCTGAATTACCTTTGCAACTTTTCTGTAAATCTAAAACGATTCTAAAGTAAAAAGGTTATTTTAACAATATTGTTAATAATAACATTTATCGAGGACATACCTATATGTCATGAACTGTTCTAAGCAATTATTGCTACTAACTACTTTAATCTTCACAACAGCCTATCCCCATTTCATAAAGAAACTAAAGCAAAGAGGACATCACACACAGCCAGAAGAAAGAATGTTATTCCCTTAGCACAAGATGATCTCTGAAAGTGCCTCTCAGCTTAATGATCTGATCCTCAAATTTTTAATAACCCTCTGTTGTGTTGAGGAAGGAGTATAAGGCAAGTTAAACAGCTAATATTAGGATTTTGGGAAACTATAACAAATAGCTTAATAGGTTTTCAAATGCCTACCAGAGTGAAGGGGGAGGGAGGAGAGATTATGAGTATAAATGTAACTTAAGCTTTATAAAAACAATTTCAAAAAAGTGAGAAATTTACTTAGTGGGATAAAATTGGCAATGGTTATTACACAAAAGTATAGTAGTGGAAAATGGCCACACTCTAAAGGATTAAGATAGCCGGCCCAGGTGAAGTGCATACAGTTATGCAAAAATAATTATAAAAGTTTTAAAATGTGGATGATTGACAGATTGTGTAACTTGATTGTGAATAAGAATAAGTCTAAAGATTATAACCAGCCTAGTGGGGGAAAAATATTATGGGCACATAAGGAAGGCACTGCTATTCACAAGAGAAAAAGTAAAGCACACCAATCAAAGCATAACAGACAAAGAATGAAGTTTTGTTTAATATAGTACAGAGTCAAAATATAGGAAAGAGTCAAGGAAGCTGTTATTTGGGTCGGCAGAGTTAGGAACAGTTGGCTCCTGTAAAGGAAACAGTGGAAGACCTGAATAGATTCATTCAGAAATGGAGTGAGACAGAGAAAGCAGCCTATAACACCAGCTTTAGAAGTAGTATTTGTTCTACTGATTGACTTGTACATTGGCTGAAATTATTTCATGTTTGCATGGGGTCATTTCTTATCTTTCTTTGCTTCCTAATGTTTGACTCCAAGTGTTTTCTTCTTCCTCGTGTTCTTTCCTTATATTTCCTTTTTATCAGCCAAAAGGTAAAAGTTTTGTTGGAAGTTTTCTGAGAATGTGTATTTGGAAGGGAGCAGAAATGCAGTGAAAGGTCTTTTCCTCAATATGCCATAATTCCTCCTCCCTTTTCAGACTGATGTAGTCACACAACATAGTTAAAGTAGACTTTTGTAAGATGGCTTCCTTCCTATCATATTCTTACTAGAAATTATGTTTAGGTTCCAATGAAAGCCTTCTTAAACTTCTTAAAAACTTAAAAGATGCCAGTATTGTGAATATTTCTTTACGCTTCACATAGAAGCCAGTGTTCATTGATATCTGAAAGAAAAAAATACTCCAATAAGAAAATATATACAGTATAAAATATATATTGCAATATAGATGATTTTTGAAAGAATTCACCACATATCAAACTGCTGGAAATATAATTTAAAAAGTTTTGTTTTTAGAGACAGGGTCTTGCTCTGTCACCCAGGCTGGAGTGCAATAACATGGTCATAGCTCACTGTTAACCTCAAACTCCTGAACTCAAGCAAGCCCCCAACCTCAGCCTCCCGAGATGCATGCCACCATGCCTGCCTAATTTTTTAAATTTTTGGTACAGATAGAGTCTTTCTGTGTTATCCAGGCTGGTCTTGAACTCCTGGCCTCAGGTGATCTTCCTGTCTGGGCCCCCTAAATCCTCCTAAAGCTGGGATTACAGGTGTGAATCACTACACCTGGCCCCTGGAAATGTAATTTTCTTTTTTTAAATCTACTCTTAAAGATTTGTTTGACCCAAGAACCATAAGAAAAATTACCTGCATAGGAACTACATTCAAATGAATGCAGTTGCCACTTATCAAAGACTTTAAAGTACAGTAGCTAACTACCACTGACCTTCTCTTTCCTAAATCCAGCAAGCAATTTTCAGTCTTTCTCATCTGACTTCTCAGTAGCATTCAGGACTGCTGGCCCCTCCTTCATTATGAAAATACCCTCATCCTGTCCTTTGGCTTCAGTAACACACCTCTTTGGTCACAGGTCCATCTTCTTCCTTGCAGCCTCCACAGTCTCCTAAAGCCTCAGCTCTGGGTCCTGCTCCCCTCCTGACTCTGTGGTCTCTCCAGGCAAACTCATCCACACTCAGCTTCAGTTGCTACATATAGGCATATGACTCACCCGCGTCTATCCCTCCTCTGAGCATCATGCCCACATATCCAATTGCCTACATTACATGTTTAGATGTCTCAAGGGTGCACATTGAACATGTCTAAAATTAAACCCATAATTCCTCACCTGCACAGCTCCAGAACCTTATTTTTCTAGTATTCCCATCCCTATAAATGGCAATACCAATCACTCATGAAATAAAATTCTATTTAATCAGATAAACATTTTCTTAAACAGGGATGAATACAGTATAAAGTACTCCATTGGAAAGCAGAAAAAAACTTAACAAAGAACATTTAATAGTTATTGGGTAAATAAATGATCTATAAGTTTGAAACATAAGAGGAAATGACAATTCTTTCTCAGTAAGTGGACCACCATGGTATCTCACAGCCTTTGAGTGGGGTTCCTTCAATACCAGAATATTTCACAATAATTGGAAGCCAGAAAAAGCAAAATTAATTTATGGAAACATGGATAGGCACACATAGTAAGATAGAAAAACTATGCACAGTTGCATTTAATATTTACCAGATCATAGTTAGAGATAAATTTCCCTGGACATCATTCAGACATCTTCTATTGGTACCCTGCATTTTTTGAGGAAGGCTGAGAGTCTGGCTAGGAAGGGGAAAGAGAGAAGTAGAAGAAGGAATGATAAGAAAAGTAGTAGACACCACTGTTTATCAAGCCTCATATACAGTGCTACCAGTTCCTTGAAGCCTCATTACCAATCATATTTTCTCCCCAAAAGATTGCTCCATAGATTGGCATAATATGAATTGGTGTAGTTTGTTCAATTGAAGTCGGTTCACCTCAAACATAGCTTTTAGACTGTGTACATAGCAAAAAGAAAGTTATTACTTAACATAGCACAAATTTATAAGTAACAGACATCTGATAAAACATTAAGAAGTCAAACATTTAGCTAAGCATTTAGAGAAGTGGCTTACCATGAATTATGGATTTTGAAATGGTTCCCTAAGGATTAAGGGCAAATCCCTTCACTGAAGATATTAAAATTAGATTCAAAGAAAAACTTGAGTGAGAGAACACTAGAGTGAAAACTCCCACACTAACAAATATGAAACAGATGAATTTTAGCCTTGTCTATTTTTAATATGCACAACTGCTATTTCTCGGATTCATTAAAAATAGATTTGGTATTCTAAACATTCTTGCCACAAATGACATAAAAATTAAATCAACAGCACTTACTTATGGTTCCAAAGACTTACAGATATATGACAAGATATTCAAGGCCAAAACTGTAAACTTCAAATACTGCTTTTATCACTGACAGAAACTGAGGATTCTTAGGGAAGTTCTTTAGAAAGTGATCTACTCCCAGGCTCCCCACAATTCACTTGGGATTGCAAACTGCAAGTACTGCAGCTGATTTTAATTGCCACGATGATGCATAGGGAGAGTTGTGATATTTGGAATAACAGGCTTCTAAACAATGAGGGGCTTTAAAGATTAAAGTCAACACTTTAAATAGCACTCAAAACTGAATAGGAAGCTAATGCTGACCATAGCAAGCAGGTGTAATATTCTCCATATGTTTTGGACCCTGTAGCTGAAAGAGATCTAGCCCTCTGCATCACACACAATAAAAACCCAAAGTCAATGCATTATAGCATTCTGTTTTGAAGGTTAGAAATACAAAGATCATAGTGTGAACAAGACATATAACGAAAGGTGTTCTTAGATGGAGGATGCCACCCAGAGAAATCAGTGAGGCCTTCTTAGTCAAAGGCAAGCTGGTTGCTGCAATTATATGGATTTTGAATACCTGGAATCTTGGCCTAGAAGTGAATTTAGTCCATAGCTTCTGATGTTACCTGACAACAATGAAAATACTGGACGCATCAGTAGCTAGCTAGACCCTTTCAGGTATGAAAAATAATATGGCTGACTTCACACCTGAGTAAGAATAAATTATGAGATCAAAGTGTAACAGTTGAAGAAATAACTTATTCAGTAATCATAGCCTAAAGAAATAGCGTATCCCTAAAAGTACACAGCCCTTGGTGAACTAAACATATTAAACAAAATCTTACTGGGAAAATTAAATCAAACAAACCAGGAGTAACCCTGCCAACGTAAAAGAAAACTCTCCAAAGAGTATAGTTTTGTTTTAGCCACTGCCATATGGGAAAATTTATGTAGTAAAGTATATGCTTATAAAGTTTCAACTTATATTTAGTGGGGGAAACAATTTATTATACCAAAAAAGCATAAATGTATGACAGATGGTAATGCTTTTTTTTTTCTGTTCCTGGCAGAGACCCTTTTTGGCTGAATGCCTTTCACTTCTTAAAACTATGAACATTGTCATTCACACCTATTTTCTGAAATTAAACAGACCAATTCTACAATGAAACCCCCTATAAATTTGGTTACTATATAATGTCTTCCCATTTTGTATCATAAATTATCTAGAGTACCACTCTCCTTAGAATAATGAAAAAGGCCAAAACTGGGCAAAAAGTATTGTGTAATAAAACTTTTATTTTAACTATCTTAAATCAATTTTGGAAAACCTTCTATACATAAATTTATTTTGGTAGGACTTTATAAGGAAAATTATAAAAGATTATACTATAAATGCATTCTTTCATCCTGGAATCTTTATTTTGGCTTTTAAAATGTTGAATTCCTTTAAATCATTTGAAAAATTTTAATTTATAGATAGGTAGATAGATAATAGATCTTGTTGGTTTGTCTTTGAAAAACAGGCAAAAATTTTCCTAAGTGTATGTAACATAAGAAGACTAGTTTGCTGTATTACTTTAATATGCAAGCCACTTGTTTAAAGTAAAAATTGTATTTACTGGATAAAGAAGCAAAAGAATGGACTGTATAAGCAGGTGGAAGGCAAGGTAAAGGCTGAGATCAAGATCTGGTGGGTAATACTGGATGCAGTCTCCCAAAGGGCAGGGGTCTTCATTGCTTTCACGGTAGCCAGCATTGTGTACTGCCTACTTGAAAGTACAAGATTGTTTTCTTAGGCAGTTTCAGAAAATCTGGCTATGTTAGATTTACTAACAACTGATTCTCAAATAAAAATTATCAAAAATGTAAGCGTAGTTAGGGTAACCCTACCTGCTATAGCAAACCCCAGTATTTCAGCAGCTTAAAAAAATAAAAGTTTATTTCTCATCTACTTAATAGTCCCAAGCAAATGCCTTTGGTGGGGGAAGCAGAGTGGTGCTCAGGGGCAGGGGAGACCTCTGTGCCACAGCAATCATTCAGAGATTCAAGATATTCAGTGTCACCACAATATCTGAGCAGAAAGAGGAAGAGCATGAACAATGTTTGGAAGGCTGATAAAATGTTGTCTGATTATCATAGCAGAAGAAAGGAAAAGGAAATTGTTAACAGCCAGACAGTTTTTGCCACAATAAGTATCACAAACATTTTATTGCTGCCAAAATTGGGGTTGGACAACTGTCTCTTGTAAGAAATAGCTAGTGACACTTTCTTTGCGATTTAAAAATAACACAATGTTGCTTTTTTCTCCTTATTCCATGTTTTCTCTTTTGTTTCTTTTTCTTATCTGCAACCTATTTTATTAATCATCTGCTAGTGATTTGGCTGAGCTGATTGCAGATAATATGTTTTGTTTTGAAGTGTGCACTCATATTCAAGAAGAAAGAAAATTAGTAATGTAACATGACCTGCATAAACATCTACTTAAATTTTTTTATAAAACTTACTGGAATGCCAACAAAACTTGTACTACCTTTCTAATAAAAAGGCAGAATTTTTTTTCCCCAAACAGTTTAAAACTATGGGAAGAATTATGATCAAAATTCAGAATGATGTAATTATGATTGCTCAGATTCTTTTTTTGTATTTGTAAGAGATTTACCTTTATTTTCAAGCCACAAGACAAAGACAATTTTTATCTCTTAATGCTAAGAAAATTTTGGTGAAGAACAAAATTTTGAAAAAAATGCTATGAAAAGTAATCAGTGGCAGCCTAGGTGGTTGTTATGGAGATTCTCAGGAAAATTCTTTTCTGGCAGATCCCTTTGGCATCACCATGCATCAGTCATTTTATTCTCATGACAAGAAGAGAGGGCTTCCAGATGTGAACTGGCTAGACTGCATGGATCTATTCCCTCCCAAGAAGATATACTACTATACTTATTGCAGTAAGAAAGGAAAACTTGTATTTTTGGGTAAATTTTCTGTGAAAGACTGTTTCTAGAAATTATGTTTTTCTTTAATACAGTAATCTCTTGGTATCCACAGGGGATTGGATCCAAGATCCTCCTACCAGGCCAAAATCCCCTGGATGTTCAAGTCTTTTAATAAAATGACATAGTATTTGCATACAACCTATGCACATCATCTCCTATACTATCATCTCTAGATTACTTATAATGCCTAATACAATGTACATGCTGTGTAAACAGTTGTTATACTGTATTGTTTTTTTATTTGTATTATTTATTGTATGTGTTTTTGTTTTGTTTTCTTTACATTTTCGATCTGCTGTTAGTTGAATCTAGGGATGGAGAACTGTGGATACCAGAGGGCTGACTGTATCTGTATTAAACAATTTGGGTACAAGGAGAAACTTCCCTTCATTGCATTAAAACTGCCCCTGAAATGAAGTAAGATACTAGTGAATGGATATCACTAACTGCACCCCCCTCAAAGAAAGAAATTAAAAGGGTCAGATTATCTTCCCCCTGTACAATATCACACACCTGTCAGGTTGTGCTGAATGAAGTTTAAGCTGCTGGTCACTTGCTTCACCTGTCATCCTGGCTCACAGGGATAACTGAAACATTTCACCTCTAGGCAAAGTGCAGGGCCTGAGGGGATAGTTAAGTACTGGTCAGCACTGCATTTTATAGAGACTAAAGAGACAGCAAAACACCTTTGGCTGGGCTCTGCTCCTGGGTATCCTCAAATTTGTCTCATTGCAACAAAAAACAAAAGGGGGGTATCCCTCATTTTGGCAGGCCTAAAACAGTAGTAGTGTAGAGGTTAAGCACAGTGGATCTGGGACTCACAAAATCCTAGATTTTAATCCTGGCACCATTATCAAACTCTGTGGGACTGGAGATAAGGTTGTTGTGAGAATGAAATGATTATGTACAGCATATATCAGCAGTGCTTCAGAAACTATAGTTGTTACTATCATTATTTGGGGGCATTTGTTCAAATAGATATTGACGAGTAACGGGGTGGGAAAAGGGGAAAAAAAGAAAGGTTCTTCTGGACAATAGAATACAGTTTAAAGGAACTGGAACTGTTTAGGCAGAGAAGACAAGATGGAAAAACATTAATCCCATCTACGATTAGATAAGGGATCACACGGAATAATGATTGGCCCTGTTTAGGAAAGCCCAGGAGGCAGAACTAAGACCAGAGCGGAGGGTAGAAGTCAAAGGGAGACAAATTGGCTTCATATAAGGAAGCATTTTGGCAGAATAGAGCGGTTGAAAAAAAAAACCAGCACGGGCTGCCTCTTGAGAGGGTCAGGGGTCCATTCAATGTTACTCAGGATCCAAAGAAATCTTGATGGAGAAGTCCTGGATGGGATTCCAGGGATTTTGAGATTCTAGACAACGCCTCAGCTCAGAGAGGGCTCCCAGAAGAAACAGAAGGTCGGAGTGAGTAAAAGAAGGTAGCCCGGCCAGCCCGAGGTCAGCCACGTCACGTCCTCCTCCACTTGTACAGCTTTCCGGCTGGAAAATCCTAAAATTTGACGCAGACACACTGGGAACCCCGCCCGCAAGCTGCCGCGCGCGCGCGGAAAACTCCGTTGCTATGGCGACAGAAGCGGTTGGCGCCAGGATTCGGACTAGGTTGGGGCGGAATTACTTTAGAAACTGGGCGTGGCTTCGGTTACTATGGCAGCGGGGACGCTTGGGCACGGCCTGCGCCCAGCTTAGAGGCCAATGCTCCTGCCGTCCTTTGCATGGCACCCAAGAAAGAAAAAGGCGAGACTGTGAACACCACTTCTAAGATATGGGAGCCCTCACTCATAGCTGCACACTTCAACCAGGTGAGATTTGAGGCCTTCGAGTCCTCTCTGCCCACGGCAACGCCTGAAGCCCCGCCAGACCCCCTCGACCCAGGCGCCGTTGCTGCCCTCCCTCTGAAACTCTGAAAACGCGGTCGTCTTTAGTCTTGCCCCCACCCTCGCCTGAGGGTGCCCTCACAAAACGACTTCAGGGTCCAGAGGCAGGGAGTGCTTGATAAACAAACCAGCGAACGTTAAGAGGGAGAAGGAAGGGAACGCTCGCGAGAGGTGAAGCAGTGTGATTTCAAAGGGTGGGGAGAGGTGCCTGGCTGGAAAGAGAGGAGGTGTCGCTCTGACGCTCACGACACTTTTCAGTGAAGTTTCCCAGATGGCACTGCACAGTCATACTGGAGTTGCCTTTATGAACTGTTCGATTCCTCCTAAAGGACATCTCCTGAAGGACAGGAATCTTATCAAATCATATGTGGCCTGGCCCATAATAGGGCTTTAATAAATGCTGAGGGAAAATAGACACGGAGTGCTTGGGATAACAAGGTGTTTGATACAAGGGAGCCTTCTACAGATAGGAAAGGGCGACTTTCTTATGTAATGCCCTGGTCCCACTATATTAATGTTTTGACGGATTTTGAATGTGTAGGAGACCACAACAGTGAGGGGTTGGCTGCCAGACTCATCCATAGGATGTCACAAAGGCACCAGGCAATCTACAACCTGCCTGCCACATGACTTCAAAGTGCATGATTCTAGAACTGACTGGCTCCCCACCACCTTAGAAAGTGGGGAGCCCAGTAGCTCTTGTCACCTGCAGCTGGATATCCACTTCTACACTAAGCTGTTCCTAAGTCCAAATTAGCATTTGGAAAGAAGAAGATTGTTTCTGGAAATTCCACCCTGCCATTGTGACTACTTTAAAAACTGGAAGAGAATATCTTTTTAAATTTTATATGCGTGTATGTGGTGCATTAGAGAGTTAGTACACAAAGGAAAACATGGATATAAAGTCTTGTGTTGTCCTCATGAGAAATTTTTACCTATTTGTCTTTATTTCTACTATAGTTGTTTTTGTCTATGAACAGTGATTCTGTCTGATATGGAAATTAGTTGTGAAGAATTTCTTGAAAGCAGTTATGATAGTGCTGATGCTGATGTGATGTCATGGAATTTTGGGTCATTTCTATAACATTAGTAATGAAGGATGTCAACTCAGTAATCCCCAGTTACATTCTCAAATTCTCAAAGATGTTTTTCAAAGCACTTTGTAAAAGCACTCTCTCTTTTGCTTTTATAAGTCAGCACTAGCCAGAAAATTTTTTTCTGAATTTTCTTTGAGATTGTGTAGGCCAAGTGTGGGCTTGGAGTGAACATTTCTGCTTGAATTATATACTGCTGAACAACGGAGTTGGATGGAAGTGCTGACACTGCATTAGCTTTAGTGTTGCAAATATGAAGCTATAATTTTCCTAGTTGAATGGAAAACCTAAAGGCACTATTTTTCCTTATGGCTTGAAAACCTGAAATAATATTCAGCATTCTTGATCCTACTCAAACAATATAATTTCAATAAATCTTATATATTAATAGAAAGAATTTGAACTCAAACTAATATGTAGTTTTAACTACAGAGAGTGAACTCAATTTTCTACGGTTTTGCTGGAATACATATTTTCTTATTGCAGGGAGAAAACAACTGCCATCCAGCTTCTCCTGTATTTTCTCTCAGTCTTGTTTTATGTCTGATTCAAAAGGAAAATTCCCAGATTAACCCAGCAGTTTAATGCCCAGAGGCATGCCCTCGCCACCAATGCAATGGACTCTGAATTTAGCTTAACTGTGACTGTAGATATGTGAATTCCTTATTCATAGGGCTTAAAAAAGTGCTTTGCACATAGCATGTGCTCAAAAAAATGTTGTTGTTTTAGTTCCTAGAGAGTTTCAGTTTCTTTCCATACAGGTATTACTCATGTGCAAGTTATTCCTGATTGTGTATGCTAGTGTGTGAATTTTGTGTGTGTGTGTGTATGTGTGTGTGTGTGTTGAGGGATGGGAGAGAAGGAAGTAATTCCTCTAATCTTCCATAAACTAGATTTTAGAGTTAACTCATTGAAGAGTCCAAATAAATAGTAGTTTTTAACTCATGTTCATATTGGGCTGCACTAGATTTTAAAGAGCATAAACAAGTTTGCAATTTGTTTTGAGTGAATTTACCTTGTATCACTATTTTGGGCTATCCTTTCAGGCTGGGATGATTGTCAATTTTTAGTCCATTTTAGTTGGTTCTAAAAACATAAAATGATAGCAAATAATACAAGGCCATATGTTACTAAACACTAAATGATTACATAGATACTAGAGGTTAGGAAGATGAATATGGACTGGGGCAGTCAGGAAATGCTTTGCCTTTATCTGGGCCCTAAAAAATGGGTGGAATTTGAACAGGTAGAATGAAGGAGCTTCTTTACTTTAGATAAGGAAACCAGTATGTGCCTTAAATAAATCTGACACATTTAGACTGAGGGAGAGAAAAGTGTAAGTTAGACCAATGCTGGTTATACATAGTATCTAAATTAATTCAGTCAATCAAACAGTCAGTTACTGTCTTTGCTGTTCATGTACCAAAACATTTATCTTATTAATGTATGTGAAGTACTACACCTCAAATTAAATGAAAAGAAAATATTTAGTTACATTGGCAATAAGATTATAAAAATACACATTAATGTGGGTATGTATGTGACATAGACATTATATTTATGATCTTGAGCAGCATTAGAAAGTCAAAGATGCTTTGGTGTCATATAAATTAAAATCTTTTCATACAACTATCAAGACAGACTCTATCAGCCACAGTGAGAGGAAGAGGTGTTAACCTAAGCACTAAGTAATCATTGTAATCATTAAACAATATTAGTTCCTCATCCTTCCTTCTTGTCAGCCCTCGGAAGCCACAATTCTGTTTTCTATCTTTGTGAATTTGATTACTCTAGGTAATTCACATAAGTGGAACCATACAGTGTTTGTCTTTTTGTCTGATTTATTTCACTTAGCAGAATGTCCTCAAGGTTCATTCATATTGTAGCATGTGTCAGAATTTCCTTACTTTTCAAGGCTGAATAATATTCCACTGTATGTATATACATTTTATTTACTCATTCATCCATTGATGGACACTTGGGTTGCTTTCACCTCTTAGCTATTGTGAATATTGCTTCTATTAACATAGATGTACAAAAATAGGTGGGAGTTCCCGCTTTCAATTTTTTTTTATTTCACGATATTATGGGGGTACAAACATTGCCACACCCAAACCATGATTTGAGGTGTGCCCTTTCCCCCCTACAATGCTCACCACATCCATTAGTTGTGAGTTTACCTACCCCCAACCCCCAGCCCCCAAAGAATATTACTACTGGGTGAGCACCTTAGTGTTAATCAGTGCCAATTTGATGGTGAGTACATGTGGTGCCTATTCTTCCATTCTTGTGATACCTCGGTTTGGAGGATGGGCTCAACCTCTATCCAAGAATATATAAGAGGTGCTAGATCACCATTGTTTTTTATAATTGAGTAGTATTCCATTGTATACATATACCATATTTTATTGATCCACTTATGGATTGACGGGCACTTGTTTCCACATCCTTGCAATAGTGAATTGTGCTGCCATAAACATTCAAGTGCAGATGTCTTTATTATAGATTGACTTTTGTTCCTTTGGGTAGATGCCTAATAGTGCTATTGCTGGATCAAATCGTATTTCTATTTTTAGCTCTTTGAGGTATCTCCAAATTCTTTTCCACAGAGTTTGCAATTTTGGGGGGTATGTATGCAGAAGTAGAATGGCTAGATCATATGGCAATGCTACATTTAATTTTTTGAGGAACTGCCATACCATTTTCCACAGTGGCTATACTATTTTACATTCCCACCAGCAATGCACAAGGATACCAATTTCTTCACATCCTGACAACACTTTTTATTTTCTTCCTTTGTTTTTCTTTTTTCTTGGTGGATTTTTTTTTATTATTATTAGTTGTTTTTAATTTTTTTTATAATAGCCACCTTAACAGGTATAAGGTAATATCTCATTGTGGTTTTTATTTTCATTTCTCTAATAGTGATGTTGATCATCTTTTCAAGTACTTCTTGATCATTTGTATATCTTCTTTTGTTCATTTTTTAGTTGGGCTTATTTATTGTTGAGTTGTAGGTGTTCTTTGTATATTTTAGACATTAACCCCTTATCAGATATATGATTTAAAAATAATTTCTTCTATTCCACAGGATGCCTTTTCACTCCATTGACAATGTCCTTTGATATACAAAGGTTTTAATTTTGATGAAGTCCAATTTATCTAATGTTTTCCTTTGGTTGCCTGTGCATTTGGCATCATATCCAAGAAATAATTGCCAAATCCAATGTCATGAAGATTTTCCCTTATGGCTGCTTCTATGAGTATTATAACTTTAGCTCTTACTGTTTAGGTCTTTGATTCATTTTGAGTTAATTTTTGTATATGGTTTAAGGTAAGGGGCCAACATCATTCTGTTGCATGTGGATATCCAGTTTCCCCAGCACCATTTTTGAAGACTGTTCTTTCTCCATTAAATTGTCTTGGAACCCTTGTCAAAAATTATTTGACCATATATTCAAGTTTTTATTTCTGGGATTTCTATTCTGTTCCACCGGTCTGTCTTCATACAGACATACTATGCATCTGTCTTCATGCCAGTACCTCACTGTTTTGATTACCACCATAGCTTTGTACTTAAGTTTTAAAATCAGGAAGTGGGACACCTCCAACTTAGTTCTTTATTTTTTGAGATTTTTTTTGGGGGGGTTATTCATGGCCCCTTGAGATTCTATATGAATTTTAGAATGGATTTTTCTATTTTGGCAAAAAATGCTGTTGGGATTTTGATAGGAACTACATTGAATCTGTAGATCACTTTGGGTAGTATGTAGTATTGATGTCTTAGCAATAAGTCTTCCAATCCATAAACATAGGCTATCTTCTATTTGTTTATATCATCTTTAATTTCTTTGTTTTTGTAGTTTTTAATGTATAAAACTAGTGCCTCCTTGTTTCTTTCTAAGTATTGTATTCTTTTTGATGCTATTGTAAATGGAATCATTTTCCTAGTTTCCTTTTTGGATTATTTATTGTTATTGTACAGAAGTGCAATGGATTTATGTGTATTTACTTTGTATCCTGCAGCTTTGCTGAATTTATTTATTAGTTATAACAGTTTTTTTAGTAGAATCTTTAGGGTCCTCTACATATAAGATCATGTCTACACAGATAATTTTACTTCTTCCTTCCCAATTTGGATGTCCTTCCTTCCTTTCTTTTCTTCCTTTTTTCTTTTTTTTGTCTTTCTTTCTTAGCTAGGACTTCCAGTATTATACTATATTAAATAGAAAGCAGGCATCCTTGCTTATTCCTGTTCTTAGAAGAAAATTTTCAGTCTTTCACCATTGCGCATATTAGACCTTGCTGGTATTTTGTTGAGGATTTTGCATCAATATTCATAAGAAATATTGGTCTGTTGTTTTCTTTTCTTGTAGTGTCTTTGTCTGGCTTTGGTATCGGGGTAATTCTGGCCTTATAGAATGAGTTAAGAAGTATTCCCTTCTCTTTGGGAGGCCGAGGCAGGTGGATCATTTGAGCTCAGGAGTTTGAGACCAGCCTGAGCAAGAGCAAGACCCCCTAAATCTCTAGATATCTACTAAAAAAATAGAAAGAAATTAGCTGGATAACTAAAAATATATGGAAAAAATTAGCCGGGCATGGTGGCACAGGCCTATAGTCCCAGCTACTTGGGAGGCTGAGGCAGGAGGATTGCTCGAGCCTGGGAGTTTGAGGTTGCTGTGAGAGAGGCTGATGCCACGGCATTCTAGCCCAGGCAACAGAGTGAGACTCTGTCTCCAAAAAAAAAAAAAGTATTCTCTCCTCTTCAATTTTTTGGAAGAGTTTGAGGAGCATTAGTGTTAATTATTCGTTCAGTGTTTGATAGAATTCAACAGTGAAACCATCTGGTCCTAGGCTTTGCTTTGTTGAGAGATTTATTACTGATTTAATCTTACTAGTTATAGTTGTGTTCTGATTTTCTGTTTCTTTTTGATTCAGTCTTGATAGGTTGTATATTTCTAGGAATTTGTCCATTTCCTCTAGGTTAGCATGTCATCGTTTGTAATACTCTCTTATAATCCTGTTTATTTCTATAAAATCAGTAGTAATGTTTCCTCTTTCAAGTTTATTTTTGTTATTTGAGTTTTCCCTCTTTTTTCTTAGTCAATCTCACTAAAAGTTTATCAATTTTATTCATCTTTTTGAACAACCAAGTCAGTTTTCTCGATTTCCTCTATCCTTTATTCTCTATTTATCTATTCTATAATCTTTATTATTTTCTTTCTTTTGCTAGCTGTGAGTATAGTTTGTTTTTCTTTTCTAGTTCCTTAGGTTAAAAAATTAGGTTAATGATTTGAGACCTTCTTTTCAATGTAAACATTTACCACGATAAATTTCCTTTTTAGCACTGATTTGTATACTATGTTTTTATGTGTTGTGTTTTTGTTTTCAATGGTCTTAAGATATTTTCCAATTTCTCAAGTGATTTCTTCTTTGATGCCATTGTTTATTTACGAGTGTGGTGTTTAATTTCCACATATTTGTGAATTTTCTAGTGTTCCTTCTGCTATTGATTTCTAGTTTCATTCCACTGTGATCAGAAAAGATATTTTGTATGATTTCAGTCTTTTTCAATTTATAAGACTTGTTTTGTGACTTAACATATAGTCTATCCTGGAGAATGTTCCATGTGCACTTGAAAAAATGTATTATGCTATTGTTGGGTAGAGTATTTTGTATATGCTTTTTAAGTCTAATTAATATGCAGTGTCATTCAGATCCTTTATTTTCTTATTGGTCTTTTGTCTAGTTGTTCTATTCATTATTGAAAGTGAGGTACTAAAGTCTCCTATTATTATGACAGAGCTGTCTATTTCTCCCTTCGATTCTAGCAATGTTTGCTTACTGTATTTAGAAGCTCTGATGTCTCGTGCATATATGTTTATCATTATTGTATCTTCTTGGTGAATTGGCCCTTTTATCATTATATAATGTCCTTTGTCTCTTGTGCCAGCTTTTGACTTAAAGGCTATTTTGCATCATGTTAGTTTAACCTCCCCTATTCTCTTTTGGTTACTATTATCATGGAATATCTTTTTCTCTCCTTTTACTTTCAACCTATGCATGTTCTGAGATCTACAGTGAACCTTTGCGAACAGCATACAGTTGAATTCTAGTTTTTTTTAAAACTCTATTTTGCCAATCTCTTTTTGATTATAGAATTTAAGCTATTTATATCCAAAGTAATTACTGATAGAAAAAGACTTACTCTTGCCATTTTTAATTGGTTTTCTATGTCTTATAGATTTGTTTTTTTTCCTCACCACCTCCATTGCTGCCTTTATTTAGTTGATTTTTTTGTAGTAACATGTTTTGACTCCTCTTTTCCTTTTGTGTGTATTATATAGATATTTTCTTGTCCTTACCATGGGGATTACATATAACATCATAAAGTTATAACAACCTATCTTAAATTAAAATTATTTAATTTCAATTGCATATAAAAATTCTACTCTTTTACAGCCACTTTATGTTATTAATGTCACAACTTACATCTTTATCATATATCCATTAGCATAAAATTATAATTTCTATGCATTTATCTTTAAATCCTATAGAAAATAAAAAGTAGAGTCAAAAATAAAAATTGCAACAATACCACTTTTTTATATATTTATCCATGTATTTACATTTACCAAAGAACTTTATATTTTCATATGGCTTTGAGTTACTGTGTAACATGTATTCATTTCAACTTGAAGGACTACCAGTAGCATTTCTCGCAGGGCATGCCCAGTGATAATGAACTCCTTAGGCTTTTCTTTTTGGGGGGAATGTCTTAATTTCTCCTTCGTATCTGAAGCACAATTTCACTGGATATAGAATTCCCAGTTGACAGTCTTTTTATTTTTCCTTTAGCATTTTAAATATATTAATATTATTCGAATTCATCTGGACTGCAAGATTTCTGCTGAGAAATTGGTAATCTACTGAGGTTCCCTTGTGCATGGTACATGATGACATGATGAGTAACTGTTCTCTTACTATGTTCAGGGGACAGGGTCTTGCTCAGTTAACTAGGCCAGAGTGCAGTAGCATCATCATAACTCATCGCAACCTCAAACTCCTGGGCTTAAGTTATCCTCCTGCCTCAGCCTCCTGAGTATCTGGGACTACAGGCACATACCACAATACCCAGATAATTTTTCCATTTTTTGTAGAGATAGGGTCTTTCTATGGTGCTCAGGCTGGTCCTGAACTCCTGTCTCAAGTGATCCTCCTGCCTCAGGCTCCCAAAGTGCTAGGATTACATGTGTGAGCCACTGTGCCTGGCCTTTCTTTAGCTTTTGACAATTTGAGTATGTGTCTCAAGATGGGCCTTTTTATGTTTATTATACTTGGAATTCATTGAGCTTCTTGGATTTGTAGATCCATATCTTTCCTCAAATTTGGGAAGTTTTTAGCCTTTATTAAGTCAAATAATCTTTCTATCTCTTTGACTTTCTCTTATCCCCCAAGACTCCCATATGTACTACTGGTGTATTTGATAGTATCCCTTAAGTCCGTTAGGCTCTGTATACTTTTCTTCATGATTTGCTTCTCAGCATCTACAATTTCAAATAACATGTTTTTTAAGTTCATTAACTCTTTCTTCTGCCTGTTTGTGCTGTTGAATCCCGCTAGTGACATTTTCAATTTAGTTGTTGTATTTTTCAGCTCTCAAATTTGTTTTTTTTTAAATATTTCTAACTCTTAGTTAATATTCTCATTTTGTTTGTTTGTAATTTTCCTGATTTCCTTTAGTTCTTTTTGTTCTCTTTTACTTCTTTAAGCATATTTAAGACAGTTTTTATAAACCTTTGTCTCATAAATATAATGCATATATTACTTCAAGGACAGTTTCTGAAGATTTATTTTGTTGCTTTCAATGGGCTGCGTTTTCCTATTTCTCTGTATTTCATGATCTTTTGTTGAAAAATGAGCATTTGGAAAACAGCTACCTCTCCCACTACTTGCAGTTGGCATAGAAGATTTTCACCTATTAGCAGGGTATGTCCTGAGCTTTGGAAACATCCCAGGATGAAGGCTTTATGTCTTCTCAGGTCTTTGCAGGGCATGCATTCCTCCTGGGCCTGTATGTATGTTTTTATTTTTTTTTAAATTTCTGTCATATATGACTGCTTTTAAATGACTTGATTTCCTAAAGAGTCTCAAAACAGCTTTTTTCCAGGGTCTTAGATGTTCCATTGTATTCCTTGGCCCATGATCTCTTTCCCCAGGCATCCATGGGTCTGCCATCCCTCTGAAGCTTTCATGTGCCTGAAAGCTTACTACTGACTTCCACAGCTTATGCTAGCCTGAGATCTGAACTGTGCTGCTATTTCCTGTATGAACCCTGAGTCAGACCAGACATAAAACAGTCCCTTGGGAAGCCCACAGAGAGGTTAAAACATTGGAAACAAGTTCTATTCTGCTTCTCTGGCCCACAAGAGGGAACCAGGAATTGGGCTACCTCCTCCTGACCATGCCACTACCACACACCACCTTGGGGAGTGAGTGAAGCAAAGGAGAATAAAAATTTTCAAAATTTCCTACTATATTAAATGTTTCTTTTTCTCGATTGGTCATTCACTTAGTTGGTATAGATCTTTGACTGGGTTCATAGTCCTAGAATGTTATTATAGTCTCTAGGTTTTTAAAAAATGTTTTTGTGGGGAAAAAGGGGATGAAATTTCCTAGTCTGCCATCCTGCTCTTGCCACTCTGGTCTAAGATATTTTTCATCAGTTCTGATTTTTTCATTTCTTCCAAGCCTATCATATGACAGGTTAGGATGGGAAAGGAGAGAGGAGTAGATGTTTTGTTTATGACAATTTGTGAAATGTTTCCAGAGTTGTTCAAGCAACATAGCCATTCCTCTAAGGAGCTTACAGATAGCACAAGGCCTGTCTCTGAATAATGTCACACGGTTTCAAAATGATTGAATAACTGAGCTGTATGTTTCTATTGGAATTTTGTATTATGGTCAGGAAAAAACCTTCACAATGTTATTAATGTTAAGTGAATCATGGTACCAGTAGAGAGAATATTCGCAGACCAAATATAAACCCTTTTTACAAAAAAGGTTCAGAGTACTATGGGGGTACAAATGCTTTGGTTACATAAATTGCCTTTGCACCACCCAAGTCAGAGCTATAATCATGCCCATTGCCTAGGCAGTGTACATCACATCAGTTAGGTGTGAATTTACCCTTCCTCTCCTTCCCTTTCCCACCTACCTAACACCCTATGAATGTTAGTTCCCGTATGTGCACAATTGTGTTGATAGATTAGTACCATTTAATGGTGAGTACACGTGGTGTTTGTTTTTCCATGCTTATGATGCTTCACTTCGAACAATGGGCCCCAGCTCCATCCAGGATAATACAGTAAGTAGTTCATCATTTTTTATGGCTGAGTAGTACTCCATGGTATACATATACCACATTTTATTAATCCACCCATGTATTGATGGGCACTTGGATTGTTTTCATATCTTTGCAATTGTGAATTGTGCTGCTATAGACATTTGAGTGCAGATATCTCTTTTATAGAGTGTGTTTTTTCCTCTAGGTAGATACCCATTAGTGGTATTGCTGCATCAAATGGTAGTTCTACTTTTAGTCTTTTAAGGTATCTCCATACTACTTTCCATAGAGGTTGTACTAATTTGCAGTCTCACCAGCAGTGTAGGAGTTTTCCTGTCTCTCCACATCTAAGCCAACTTTTGTTGTTTTGGGACTTTTTGATAAAAGCTGTTCTCACTGGACTTAAGTGATATCTCATTGTGGTTTTGATTTACATTTCCCTGATGATGAGAGACTTTGAGCATTTTTTCATATGTCTCTTGGCCATTAGTCTATCTTCTTTTGAAAAGTTTCTTTTCATGTCCTTTGCCCACTTTTTAATGCAGTTGTTTGATTTTTTCTTGCTGATTTTCCTGAGTTCTATACAGATTCTATTATCAGCCCTTTATCGGATGTACAGCATCCAAATATTTTCTCCCATTCTGTATATTGTCTATTCACTCTAATGATACTTTTCTTGGCAGTGTAGAACCATTTTAAGTTGATTAGGTCCCATTTATTTATTTTTGTTGTTGCTGTGATTGCTTTTACGGTCTTCTTCATGAATTCTTTGCCTAGGCCAATGTCTATAAGAGTTTTTCCAACATTTTCTTCTAGAATTCTTATGGTTTCATGCCTTAGGTTTAAGTCCATTATGCATTATGAGTTGAATTTTGTGAGAGGTGAGAGATGCCAATCCTGTTTTAGCCTTCTATATGTGGCTATCCAATTTTTCCAGGACCATTTATTGAATAGGGATTCTTATCCCCAGTATATATTTTTGTCTGCTTTGTCAAAGATCAGATGGCAATATGAATTTGGTTTTATATCTGGGTTCTCAGTCCTGTTCCATTGGTCTATGTCTCTGTTCTTGTGCCAGTACTATTATGTTTTGGTTACTATAACCTTGTAGTATAGCTTGAAGTCTGGTAAATTGCTGCCTCCCAATTTTTTGTTTTTGCTTAAGGTTCCTTTAGCTATATGAGGTCTTCTCTGGTTCCATAGGAAGTGTAGAATTATTTTTTCTCTATCTGTGAAAAATGATGCTGATATTTTGATAGGGATTGCACTGAATCTGTAGATCACTTTGGGTAGTATAGACATTTTAACAATGTTGATTCTGCCGACCCATGAGCATGGTATGTTTTTCCATCTGTTTACGTCCTCTGTTATTTCCTTCTCAGTGTTTCGTAATTCTCCCTGTAGAGGTATTTTATCTCCTTAGTTAAATATATTCCTATGTATTTTATTTTTTGTTGTTGTTGCTATTGTGAAAGATATTGAGTTTTTTTATTTAGTTCTCAGTTTGACTGTTGTTGGAATATATGAATGCTACTGATTTGTGTACATTAATTTTGTAACCTGAGACTTTGCTGAATTTATCAATTATAGTAGTCTCTTGGCAGAATCTTTGGGTTTTTCTAGATATAAGATCATATCATCAGCAAAGAGCAATAGGTTGACCTCTTCTGCCCATATTTGGATGCCCTTGATTTCCTTCTGTTATCTGATTTCCCTAGCTAAGAATTCCAGCACTATGTTGAATAGAAGTGGTGATAGAGGGCAACCTTGTCTGGTTCCAGTTCTAAGTGGGAATGCTTTCAATTTTTCCCTGTTCAGTATGATGTTAGCTGTGGGTTTGTGAATATGGCTTTTATCATATTGAGGTGTAAGTTTCATTAAGCCAATCACAGAGATAGAGCAGAGAAATAAAAGGAATGATCAAAGCCTACAAGAAATATAGGGTTATGAAAAGAGGCCTCACATAAGAATCATAGGCATCCTTGAGGGTCAAGAAGAAAGTACCCAAGGGTTGGATAATTTATTTGAGGGAATAATTGAGGAAAATTTCCCTGGCCTTGCTAGAAATCTAGATATCCATGTACAAAAAGTTCAAACGACTCCTGGGAGATTCCTTGCAAAGAGGAAGACACTGTGTTGACAGAATAGGACAGACAGTCATCAAATAAATACAGACTGTCCAAAATAAATACAAAAGAGGTGTTCCTATGAGCCATAAGGCAAAAGCAGCAGGTAACTTACTAAGGAAAGCCCATCAGACTAACTTCAGACTTCTCAACTGAGACCTTACAGGCCAGAAGGAATTGGGGCCCCATTCTCAGTCTTCTCAAACAGAATAATGCCCAATTTAGAATTTTGTATCCTGCAAAACTAAGTTTTGTATATGAGGGGGAAATAAAGTCTTTGTCAGACAAGCAAACACTGAGGGAATTTGTCAAGACAAGACCTGCCCTGCAGGAAGTACTCAGAACTGCATTATACATGGAACAGCACAATAGACACTCATCAGTTTAAAATCACCCAAAAACTAAAGGTCAAAGGCTAGATACCATAATGGCTCAAGAGATAAAACAAAGCAACAAAGTTCTACTCAGCAGGATGAGCAAAAATCCACCCCACTTATCAATTCTTTCAGTAAATGTGAATGGCTTGAACTCCCCACTCAAGAGACATAGGCTGGTCTAATGAATAAATATATATAAGTATATGCTGTCTTCAGGAAACACATCTCACCCACAAGGATTCATTCAGATTCAAGGTGAAGGGCTAGAAAACAATATTCCATGCAAATGGAAACCACAAGAAAGCTGGTATAGTAGTTCTCATATCAGATAACTCAGTCTTCAAATCAACAAAAGTAATGAAAGACAAAGATGATCATTATACAATGGTAAAAGGAACAATTCAACAAGAAGACATAAAAATTCTAAATATTTATACACCTAACCTAGGTATGCACAGATTCATAAAGTGAATCCTACTTGATCTAAACAAAATGATAGCAGCACTGCAATACCCAGGAACTTTGACACCCCTTTGACAGAATAGGACAGATCCTCCAAATAGAAAATAAACAAAGAAACAATGGATTTAAACAGAACTCTAGAACAAATGGGCCTAATAGACATTTAAAGAACATTCTAACCAAAAACCACTGAATATACATTTTTCTTATCAGCTCATGGGACATTCTCTAAGATTGACCATATCCTAGGTCATTCTCTAAGATTGACCATTTTTTTTTCTTGAAGATATTATGGACTTTTGTTCCCAAATGTGTTCCTCAGAATAGCAGTGTTCCTGGAAGTTTATTTTTGATTTTAGATCTCTTATAGGTAGAATTTAGTTTGAGGTTTTGTTCATTTTAATCCTTAAGTGCTTTTCTACTTTCATATTGTCCAAGGATGGTATTTCTTTTAATTTGTTCCTAATTTAAGATTTCATTTTTACATGTAACAAAAAGGCAGCCATAACTTGTAAGACCAACTATTGGCATGACAGTTATTCCATTCCCTTACTGTGACCCACCACAGAAAATATTAAAAGCACATAAAAAAGTTTATGGCAACCCACAGACCCTTTAACCCAGCCAGATTGACTACTTGAGTATTCATTGTTTTCATTTTGTAGTGCTGCTTTCAGATCCTGAATTCCCAACTTAAGGGACTAGAAACTCTTCTTGTCATTTGCCTAATGCTTGTCAAGATTTTACTTCTTGATTAAGCTTTTAATTCTTATTTAGTATAAATATCTATATATTTTAAAATATTTGAAATATTTACCTACCTTTATTGAGGTCCTTACTGAGACTCATAGGTCTTGCCTCCAATTACTACATTTTCATTCTCACTGTATGTTTTCCTCTTTATAAGCAAGTAATATTTTCATAAGAATAACTTCTAGAGACAGAAAATCACAAAGTGATGCTGTACATTATAGTGCTTTCCTTTTTAATACTGATTCAGAGATGGAGACTCCAAGGGTATCTGGGATAGCTGGCCCCTTTTATAAAACTGAATATCTAAGATTTTAAAGATCTAGTCCCAAGACATGTAGTGATTTGGCACATCAGGGACCAGATCCTAGATTTTCTCACTAGTCCATCCTTCCTCCTTAACAGAAATATAATTTGTAATAATCATAGCATTTTATGTAGACTTTATAATTTAAAACAAAATTTTACATATTTGATATCTTATGTCAATCTCTACAACAGAGCCATGAGGTAGGTATGTATTATTACAGTAGAACAAGTTATTTAAGAAATGTCTATTGAAAGCACCACATGTACTCACCAGAAAATTGGTTTCCCTGATCAACACCTGGGTGCACATTTAGGAATGACACCAATTGGGTATCGGACAGAAGTGGGGGGAGGGGATGGGTGTATATCTACATGATGAGTGCGATGCGCACTGTGTGGGGAATGGACACGCTTAAAGATTTGACTCGGGAGGATGGGGGTGGGGAAGAGGATGGGTGTATACCTACGTGATGAGTGCGATGTGCACTGTCTGGGGAAAGGACATTCTTGAAGCTCAGACTCAGGGGGTTTGGAGGGGCATGGGCAATATATTTAACCAGAATGGTTGCACCCCCATAATAAGCTATAATAAATAAATAAGAAAAAAAATTAAAAAAAAAGAAATGTCTATTGAAAGTTATTTAATTAGTACCTAAACTTGAGATCAAAGTGTTGCTTAGAACCAATAAATAAGTATGAAAGAGGTACTTATTTTATCTGAAACATCATACTTTATCCTTAATAAATTCCTTTTCTTCTGACTTTTACATTAGAGTATAGAAAGGCCGTAGCATTTTTTTTTTTTATATTCAACTCTTCGGCTTCTTACTAAGATCATCTAAGTAGGACAAATAGAAATATTTGAGTTTATAACTCAGTACTCTACCTGTGGTATATATAAATTCTTGGTTAGGAAAATAATTTTTTTTCCATCTCCAAAAAATATATAGCCAAATAGCTCCTACTACTACCTGGAAGTATGCCACATTCTCTATTTGTTCCAGAGAAAACTTAGTTCATCAAAGTCTCAGACTACCTCTGTCTCTCAACTTTCCCATTTCTGTCCATGGCACTATAATTACTGGCATGAAAGCACATCTACAACTCACTGGTCTTGTTCTGTCCCTATATTCAGTCTGCATCTTTAACATTCTTTTCCTTTAACATTTCTCCTTTAACATTTTCTCACTTTCATCTTTTCTTCTTCATTCTCGTACCTTCATTATAGCCCAGGCCCATATCTTTTGATCCTTGGATTTTTAAAAGAGCCCTTTACCTCTAATCATCATAGAATTACCTATTTCTGTTTGTCAATCCACTTGTCTTTTCTAGACTTATCTTCCATAAACACTGCTCACATCATATTAATTCCCAGCTCAAAAATTGACAGTGACCATTTATAATCACTTTTGACAAACTCTAATCAGCTGCTTTCTTCAGCCCTCTGTAATCTGGCTCCATCTAACCATCAAATTGAATTACTACAGGCAAAACCGTTCCCTCACTACAGTTTGGACACATAAATGAGGCAGTGCACTGTTGGAGAAAGCCCAACTCTGGGCAAGACATAGATATTGAACCCTGATTTTTATCTGTGCAATAGGTGACCTAGAGCAATTTTCTTACCCTCTATGGGCCTTGTTCTCCTTTAGTTAGATGGAGAGAATAATATCCACCTCAAAGGCTTGGCATGAAAATTAAACAATACTTATTTCATTTCATAAATATTTCTATAACACATGGCATTTAATACTCCTTTGGTTAATGAATTCTCTCTCTCTCTTCTGCTCTTTCACTCATATTAGTCTCGTTGCTTGAAATGAACTTCCACCTTTCTGCTCCTTGCCCTACTCATTCTTTGAGGCCCTCATAAGGCATGCCTTGCAGTTAACTTTCCTAACAACACTAATTCACATTTATCTTCCCTCACCTTGGCTCTAGGATCTTTCTTATAACTTCGTACTTAGTTACAGGATGCCTTGAATTACTTGCTATTATTTCATGTTTTAGAATACAAGTGGAACATGAGCTGCTAAAAATCATATCTTATACTCCCTATATACAACCCACAATGACTGGCATGGTTTTAGGCACATGGCATACACTGAAATTGTACACTGAATTAATTCACTGATTTATTTTGAAATATGAAGAAACCTATGTTATGGAAACAAGGACAGTTAGTAGAATGAGATGTTTTCTAAGAGAAGAGGGGACAAAACATTTATATCAAAAAGGCATCACAGAAAATATACAGGATGATTGTGATAGTGTCCTGAAAAGAACTATGTAATGATTCCATTTCACTTTTCAGAGACACTTCATCTGCCAACCAGGAGGCATTTAAATTAAAGTTCTTTAGAACATTTAGTTTGCAGTCTCTCCTTATTATACTTCTAGTTAAGGAATAATATTTTTCTCTTACTAAACAAGTGCAACCTCTATGGAAAGCAATATGGAGATACGTTAAAAAGATACAAGTAGATCTACCATTTGATCCAGAAATCCTATTACTGGGCATCTACCCAAAAGAACAAAAGACATTCTATAAAAAAGACACCTGCACTCGAATGTTTACAGCAGCACAAGTAACAATTGCAAAGATGTGGAAACAACCCAAGTGCCCATCAATACATGAGTGGATTAATAAAATGTGGTATATGTATACCATGGAGTACTACTCAGCTATAAGAAACAATGGTGATCTAGCACCTCTTGTATTTTCCTGGATAGAGCTGGAACCCATTCTACTAAGTGAAGTATCCCAAGAATGGAAAAATAAGCACCACATATACTCACCACCAAATTAGTTTCACTGA
>CM052444.1:11126264-11195893 GCA_028533085.1 Varecia variegata | reverse complement strand
AAAAAAAAGAAAAAAAACATAGCTTATTGATAATAGCTGAGTTGTACACACTTGGATAATAGTAATATAATAGAGGCTCATAGAGTCTTGGACAAAGCTTATAATTCTTGTAAAGCTTTGAAAAGTGGATATGAGTTTAAGATAGGTATTGCTGAAATATTTAATATCCCAGACCTCTTAAATAAAAAAAGTTATAAATTATATAGATACTAGGATAATAATAAACTGAGTTTAAGTAGGTGTTTTTGGAGGGAAATGTTCAGTTGAATTGAAGTACATGAAACCGTAGTAAATGTATTTTATCAAAAAGGGAAATGCATTTTATTGGACAGAACCCTTGTGCAACTTTTGAGAGGCAGTGAAGGGTTTTTTAGCTTTTTGATCTTAAACAGAAAGCTATTTCTCATGTTAATATGTATTTAAGACTTACTGGAAATACTCATAATATGAGCTGAAGACTGATGTCTGGCAGCAAGCATATTTCTGAAATTGGGTTGGTTTTTATTACTATATTTTCTGAAATATGCTTTCATTGATATTTACAAAACAAATTGCCAGTTCACACAAAGGTTGTTTTAGTAAAAGCCAATGAAAGCAACTGAGTTGCTAGGAAGAATGTTAAGAGGGAAATGGACTTTTCATAACCTCACATTATAATTTCTCTTTTTGGACAAAAATCTATTATTTGAATGAGTTTGGAGCTGAAGGGAATTAGTATGTCAAAATATCCACCTAGATATTATATGTGATCATTTTTATTGCAAGTGAAAAATATTAAATATAAGTAAAATGTAAGCATTGCCAATGTGAGTTTGGCAACATCCTAGGAAAATGTTAGTTAAGAAGTGGTGAATGTTGACCACGTTTTAGCTCTAGCTATAGAAACCATCATTGGCTCCAAGTTCTCACAGGATAAAGTTCAAGGTGTTCTTCCCAGCTTTCACAACCCTACCTAATGTGGCTTTTTTCTACCCATTCATCGTTATCTTCCTCTACTCTAGTCAGATGGTTTCTGTGATATCCCCAGGCACATAGTGACTATACCCCTGCAGTCTCCTGGCCTGAAGCTCTCCCTGCCTGCATCCAACTCTTTCTCATTAAAATATTCCCCTCTATCTCTAGAAAGCACTCAAGTCACACACCATTCTGGTCCTCACTGACTTTCCTCCTTTCACTAAACTACTTCATCGATTGTTACCTTTAATCTTCAAGCTGTTGCCTGATAATTTCAGTGGCATCTGCTGTTATCCACATCATCTTATAGCACTGCAAATGTCTGGAGGGTAGCAAAAGTTTAGATTTTAAATTCCCTCCTTCCTGGCTACAGCACCTGATAGTGATAAGCACGTAGTGATCTTCAACAAATATCTGGTGGATTAAATTCGCTGAATGTATGTTAGTATCTTAGCCACCTGGCCTGTTTTCTCTTTTGAGCTCCAGAATCAGTCCTGACCTATTGGTCATGGTAACTTAAATTGAAGATCTCCAAACCTTAGTTATTGCATTTATAAAACAGGGATGGTGGTCAGACCTCCCTTGTAGATGTTGAAAACATTGCTGGGAGGATTTAAAGGTATCTAGCATATATAATAGTATCTCAGACTTCACACATTCAAATCCAAACTCTGATTCCCCCTTCAATCCTTCTCTTCATGGAGTTTTCACCTTCTCTTGAATGGTGTTACCATTCACCCGGATAGTCACTAGGGCCCTCAAACCTCACATTCATTGTTTTTTTCTCCTTTTCTACATCCCAGTAGATCCTGTTGGCTCTACCTTTGAAATGTATCTAAAATTTATCCTCTTGGCACCACTCCCACTCCTACACCCTAATCTAAGCTACAATCATTTCTTGCCTAAGCTAAAAATACCTCAAGAGCTTCAGAAGTAAGTCTTTCACTCCCATTTTTGCTGCCTTGGAGTCTAGTCTCCATACATCAGCCACAGTGGCTCTTTTAATACATAAGACTTAGAGTAAAATCCAAATGCTCTACCATGGCCTAAAACACCCTGTGTGTCTGGCTTCTGCCGACCACCGTGACTTCATCTTACATCTCTGTCTCAGCCTTTCATTCAGTTTACGGTGACTGCAGTGGCCTTTTTGCTGATCCTCAAATCCACCAGAAAGCACAGTGCCACCGTGGAGTCTTTGCTCTTGTTGTGCCGTCTGCCTGCAATCACCCTTCCCCAGATAGTCACATGAGTCATTTCCACCTTTCCTTTAGGATTCTGTTCAAATGTCACCTTCCCTGACCACCCTATTTAACCTACAGTGTCACACTCTATCCACATACCCTGATTTAGTTCCTAACCTACTACTTTACATTTATCTTATTATCATGTGTCTTCTTCCATGTCAATGTAAGCTTCACGAAGGCAGAGATTTGTTTTGTTCACTGATAATTTGTTTCGGTCAGCACCTAACAGTATCTGGCATATAGAGGGACTCAAATAACATTTGCTGAATGATAGAATAATAGGTGCTCAATAAGGAAGAACTCTTAGTAGTAGTAGCATTACTATGAGAATGGTGTCAAAATCAAATAAAGCATATGAAAGTATGTGAAACATTATTTAACCTGCTATAAATATTTGTAATTATTATTATTACTCATACAAAGGTTATACATATACTTCAAACTCAACATGTTTAAAAGTTAACCCGTTAGCCATCCCCACATTTCTCCACCTCCTCCTTTGTGCTCTGTCTTGTATACTGGTACTACCCTGTTCAATGAAGTTAGGAATCGTCCTTGAACCTTCCCTTCTATTATCAATTTGATCAGCAATTCCTATTGCTTCTACTTCTCTATTTCTGTTCCCTCCTTTCTACCTCTCATAATTTCCAACTAGCACCATTACAATAGCCTTCTAATCTCTCTCCTTGCTTGCCTTCATCCAAGGGTAAAAAATCAAATTATTTTAATAACTGTCATAGTCATATGTAAATCAACATATAAAACAAAAACTAAATCAATTTTTATTCTCTACATGAACTAAACTACATGTATCTTAAAAAATTGCTTGCCAAATGATATATATATTTTAGTACGTATTATTTGTCAAATTTTTCTAATGATTTCAAAATCATATGTTGATTTTCAGAAATGTTAGTGCAGTCGTTTGGTTGATGTGGCTTTCACTCCCTAAATGATGCCCTTTTCTGAGCCATGGTGTGATATAGGGAACATCTCTAGGCTTGTCCCATAACTTACTTGCTAAATTGTTAGTCATTATGTAATTTGTATTTCTCTCTGTGTAGAGATTTCTTCTAATATTAACAGTATTGTTCATCATATTAAAAGTTCTCTCAGCTTTTACTGAACTTTTAGTAATTATGATGAAAATTTTTCTAGCCCTCATACTGCTTTTGAGATTTTTGTGTATTTAATGTCTTTATTAACAATTGAGTCACAAAACCATTTCTTGGATATCATATTTAATTAGTCAATTTTAAAAAATTAATTTTATAAATTTTTATTTGTAAAAAATTATAAGAAATTATAAGAAATTTTATTTATGATTTTATAAATTTTTGATCATCCTACATCCAATTTATTATAAAACATAAAGTGGCTAAAGTTTGGGACTGAATAAATTGAAAGAGGTTAATAATTTATTGAATTTTTTCATTTTTGTCAAATAATAAGCCCATTTCTATACAATTTATTAGACAAATAATGTTTCTCTTGGAATTGATACTTTGTTACAAATTGCACCATTTATTTCCATAAAACTAAACAAAGTATTGACATTTCTGTTAGAATATTAAAGCCAAATCCCTAAAAGTTAATTTTGTTTCCCGAATGTTTAACTAGTGTAACTTCACAATTTACATTAAAAGGAATGCACAAGATTTGCCAAGATTTCTACTCAGTGCTTGCAGTTCTAGCACTACAGGATGCCCATTGGGGTCCTTATAGTTTTTAAATGTTCAATCTCCAGCTCTCTGCGGGTGTGTTATTTAATTAGCTCTGATGTTCATTTGATATATAGTAGTAAATAGAAAATTTATCAAGACAAGATTTATAATGATTTATCTGATTTACATCTTTTATTGTGCCATCTGGATATATTGAATATAGTGAGTTAAGACCAAAACAAAACATCTAGAACTTTTTTCTTAAATTGTGGGCTAAAACTCCAGACTTTCTCCATGTTACCAACCTGGTACTTTTTTCATATAAATACACAGTGAAACTATTTTTCTTGATAATCAATGATAATAGTTTGAGATATCACAGATGCTATTCTGTCTAGCTTCATCAGATCAACAAAAAAACATTTCACGATCTTATCTTGAATTTTACATATTAGGTATTAATAAAACACTTTTATGTGAAACATTTAAATTTTTACCAACAGTGATTAAAATTTTACTGCTTTGATTTACATGTTTTCCAAGATTGCTTTCTCATTTCAGTAGATAAATTCTTTGACAAAGTCAACACCGTAAATCTACATTGCAATGATACACCCATGAACTTTTTGAAGTTCAACCAAGTATTTCATGTCTGATAATGCTCACTTATGTTTAACTACATGAAAGATTGTGTTAAAAGTTCTGATGATATGTATAAAATGTTTTTAATTATTGATACACCTTGATAAAAAGTTTTTATTTCAAATACTTTAATGCATAAAACTGATTTATGATGTTCTTTAAGTTTTCCTTCATTAATGATTGCAGAATTTCTTTACGGGAAATACGGGCATTAACAAGACAATAGTCTTGTCTGATTTTTCTTTTTAAAGTGTTTCTCCTGTTTAACTTTTAACAAGACAAACTTTGAGCTTCATTTCCATCCAATATTTATATCACTGGCAATAATAATTTAATCAAATTTTTATGTTGACTCACATTGTTATTCATTTTAGAAATATAAACTGTTTATATTGTAATGATTTTTGCAAAGTATCAGAACATGCTTTGGGTTGTGGCTATTATTTTTTTCTTCTTTGATTACCTAAATATTCAGAATATTTACCTATTTATGACACTTAAAAGAAATATTAAGATACATATCCAAATTTTGAAGTCTCTTCACTGTGGACTTTCATTTAGAATATTTTATCATAAATTTATATATTGTACATACTGAAAACTATACACACAAGAACTGGATTGCCCTATAATTAAAATAAAAGTAAAAACTAAACAAGTGAGAAGTAATAGTTTGAGGATAATGATTAACTGGTGATCCTCCAGAAGCTGAGTGAGAGTGCTTAGTAAAAGATATGCAATGCAGCTGGCTACCATGACACAGCTAAGACTCATCGACCAGGCTAAAAAGGTTTTCATGATGTCACAAGGCTAGGAAGCCCAGTTATCAATAATCGTAGCAATATCCTATAATAATCAGTTTGTACTAACAAGTTTATATTAAATTTTACATTTTTAATTTTTGTCATTTACCACAGTTACTTTTATACCATTTACCAGTTCAGTTCACCATCAGCTTGGCACACGTAAGTGTGCCCAGCAACTATCCATACCACTTTCTCTTCTCGTCTATGTATCCTCTTCATGGCCACCTGGGTGTCTTTTTATAATACCAATATGATCATGTTACTTCCTGCTTCAGTCTCAATTCTACTATTATTTACTTGGCCCTTCACGTTATTCCTAGCTCCATTCCAGCCTCATCTTCCCTCCCCTCTCCAGATGCCCTTGTCACACTGAACAACTGGGCAACTCAAATCTTCTAGGCAAGTTTGTGCTTCAAGGAATATAAGATATTTTATTTGGGATACCCTTCCTTCCCTGACACTACTTGTTGAGATTCTTACCATTTTTAGAGTCACAAGTCAAATGTACTTCCTCTATGAAACTATCCCTGACTTCCTATTACCCATGATCACTTCATGTTCCCATAGCACTTATACATACCACAATGATTGTACTCACCATGTTGATTTGTGTTATTAGTAGGGCTGTTCTCTCACTTGACTGTAAAGTTCTCAAGAACAAGTCATATGATCTTTGGGTTTCCTCTCTGAAACATACTGCCTGGAACATGTTTAGTCAGTCTTAACTGGAGGAGTGACAAAAAAAATATAGCAGTCCTCCCACTTATTTATGCCAACATCACCCCATTTTAAATCATGTCCTTTCCACCTTCTATCATTTTTTTTTCTTTTTAAAATTGAGGTAAAACAAACAAATAGTAATAATAAATACCCAGCCTAATAAATTTTGATATACAGTATACACTCCTATAATCCATGACTCACATAGAGATATGGAACATTTCATATAGAACCTATGTAGGACATAGAACCTCCTGAATGTTTCCTCATGCCTTTCCCCAGTCATCACCTGCTCCCCTGGGAGTTAATACTCATTTGACTTCTACCACAATTATTTTGCCTGTTCTTGAACTTTATATAAATGAACTAATATACAGTTTACCCTTTGCTCAACACAATGTGCAATGCATACATGTTGTTACATGTATATATGATATGTTCCTTTTTATGGCATTGCAGTATTCCATTGTACAAATATACTATGATTTATTTATGCATTCTTTTGCTGATTAACATTTGGGTCATCCTCAATTTGAGATATTGCACAAAATGCTGCTATAAAATTCTTTGACAAATTTCCCGTGGGTACATACTGAGAATTGAAAATGCTGGCCATAAGGCGGGCATATGTTTAGCTTTTGTAGCCACTCCCTTAGAATTTTCTAAAGGATTGCACCAATTTACATTCCAATTTTCCAATTTACAGTAACGTATGAGAATACGAGTCACTTGTCAGTCTTTTTAATTCCATTTTTTTACTGTAATATATTTTTCTCTCTATCTTAAATTTGTTTTAGTTAATCCCCCAATTGAAGTCCTGCCTTCCCCATGGCAAATTTAATTGCCATCTGTGAAGCTTTCCAGGTATTCAATCATTTTTAGGTTTATGCATAAAACTGAACACAGCTTTCCAAGTATAAAAATACTCTGGTTCTTATAGGTAGTATAATGTTTTATCTTTTTTTTCCCATTTTTTTCTAGACATGAGAAGTAAAGGTCTTTCATAAGAATTGAAGCACATTGAAGTGATGGCTATGGGGATGCATTATTTATAGACACATTTCATATAATGGATCATCAAAGGCCCTAAACTTGTGTCTAGAGTTCAGATTGTGTTTTTCTCAATGCATTCACTTATCCTTCCCACACTGAATCTCATCTAACATATCTGCTTGCTCAACTCAAAAGCTTTGTGAAATCTCCCTGCAGTGCTAACCTGTTCCCTCAGCACAAGGTCATCATCACAAAATCTGCTAACAAAGGGAGGGGAGGGTGGTGGAGAGGAAAAAGTCCATTGGTCTGTGAATCAGGACATGCCTCTTGCTATGTGTGTCCCCTTAATCAAGTTTCCATGTCATAGTTTTTTTTTTTTTTTTCCCATCTGCAAAACGAAGGAATTAGACAAAATGGCAACAAAAGAAATCTCCCAGCACTGCACTCTGTATTTTAGATCTCACTGTGTAATTCATTTTCATATCTTGTATAAAAGCAGTTACATAAGACCCATGCAAGGCTAATCCCTGCAGTTCTCCACCATTAACACTTTTCCATCCAGAAAAGTGCCTGTTTAACCTTACCTTTGTCTTTAAGCCAGTTCTGTAACCATGACAAAACATTTCCTTTACTTCCATGGTAACTCAGTGTTTTTGGTACAGAAACTTGTGAAATGCATTCTAAGTGTTTAAATGAATTCTGTTGCCTGACTTTTCCCTGTCCTCACCCCCACCATCATTACTCTTTGTGTTCTTACTGAATTTTCTGTTAAATATGATTATAATGTATGGCCTTGGGTGACACAGACAATGTAACAGTTTCTCAAGAGCATATATTGAATAGGAATAAAAAGGAAGCCCCTCAAATTATATAATATACAATCATAATATTTGAATTTTGCTTAAACTAATTTAGGGTGCTGAGCAAGGATAAAGATGGCTTTTTTATATGTGTTATTCTAACTGCGAAGGCAAAGCATAAAAAATGTCTGTTGTTTAACTTGTCATGTATATCTTAGGAATTTGGGACCAACCTAAGAAAAACGCTTGTGGAAAAATAGTTTTATAGTCATGTTTTCAACACTTGCTATGGAAATAACTGTAGATGTGTTATATTATTGTTTGTGATGAAGACACTTTTGCTCAGGATACATGCTTTAAATTGTATTTAAAGTAATGATGATCTGTTTTGCTGTGGGAAGGTTTCTGTTTAGTCCCTCCTGTGTTCAATAATTAAGAATAATCATGTCTAGAGACCAAAGCTTTTGGTCATGTAGAGAAGAATTTTTGGTCACATGAAGTCCATATGGCAAACGGACCTCGGTTTTACCCTCAATGGTACCATCTTCAAAGCAGCTAAGAAAATCAGCTCATGCTCCATGGCATATACCAATAAATAAAGTCCCTTTTACCTATGCAACGGTGACTGCATAGAAAGTTTGCTCTCAGCTTTCTTGGCAGCATCCTTTCCTTTGTGTTTTCTGCTTATTGGCATCATAAGCATCTGTAATTACTCTTATTTTATAGAAGCCTGTGTTCCAGAAAAAACAAGGAGGTTGAAAGTTTTCTCTCTATTTTGAATTTTAGCTACCAGAAAGTCTTTAAAATCGTCTAACTTCATGTATTCAGTGAAAGTTTCAGTCAAATGAATAGCATCTATTAATAGAAACAAAGCAATTGTGTCTGATGTAGTGTTTTAAATTAATACAATAGGAAAGATTGTTCACTTCTGCTTGAACTGTAAACAGTAGAAGTTTGACCAGGGCTTCACGAAGTAATTAAATTCAATTGAGGGACATTATTTCCTTCCATGTTAAACTACTGTTTACCATATTTACTACTTGCAGTGTATAGAAAGGGAGGATTGGGTTAGTGAAAAAAAAAGTACAATACAGCATTCCTGACATTCAGGCACTTACAGTCTGAGCAAACATAAGCACTAAAAAGTGTGATCTAAAAGTGTGATCCCTGGACCAGAAGCATCAGCATCACCTGGGAACTTATAAGAGATGCAAATTCTCAGGCCCCATGCCAGATTTACTGAATCAGAAACTTGGATTGAAGCCCAGCGATTTGTGCTTTAACAAGCATGATGCTGACACACACTAAAATTTAACATACACTAAGTGGTAACCACAAAGTAAGTACTACAATACTAGTATAGTACTGACAGGTAAGTTTTTATAGGCAAGCAGAGGACACTGTTGGGCTGGGATGTTTAGGGAAAGAGTCACAGATGAAGCAAAAATTTCACCTGGAAGGAGAGCATTCTGAATAAAAGGACCAGGCTAAGCAAGGCAGAAAGCTGAGAAAACACATGACATGTTTGAGATACAGCAATTAACCACTAACTAGACACTTCGTTAGGTGCTTTGCACATACTCTCGTGGTTAATCCTCACACCACCACTCAAAATAGTATTCCCATTTACATGAAGAAATTAAGGCTCAAGAATTTACATAGAGCAATTTGCCTGACAGCTGTGAGAGTTTAGAAAAGTAATGAGGATATGGTGTTAAACATGTTAGGAAGAGAACATAAAGGGCTTTGAATTCCCATCTTTGGAGTTTGGGCTCTATCTTATCCTATTAGAGCCTAAGAGTTAGACAATTAAAATACTTTCTGTGAAGCAATGAATGGTAAAATTGATGCCTTAGAAAAATTAATAGATTGAAGATGAGAGAAACTGGAAGCTTGAACAGATCCTGTAAGGGTGTTTTCAATAGTTTGGATTCAAGGTAGTTATAGGTTAAAATATGAGAATAAAAAGGAAGACAGATTCAGAAAACCCCAGGAAGAAAGCAACTGTGATTGCATACCCAAAAGGAGAATGAAAGGGTATTTGAAGTTGCGATGACTGGGAGAAATGGAAAACTTCGGCATCTAGAAAAAGAAAAACTGACAAATTTAGTAGAAGGAACTTAGATAGTTTTTATTGTTTGTGACAGGGGAGGTTTTGTTTGTTTTTCTATGTTGTCAAAGTATGAAGAGAAATGAAGAGCTCAGTTTTAGACATGTTGAGTCTGAGATGATGGTAAAATATCAAAGTAGAAATGTTTAGCAAGAAGGGGAAAATACAGACTATAAATCACAGTCCAAGGTTGGAGACATAGACTTGGGAACTGTCAGAAGAGAGGCAATAGAGGACATTGTGGCAGTAATTAGAATATCCAATAGCTGGTGTGTGCCAAGAAAACAGAGGTGGAGAACAGAGTTCTGTGAGGTACCTAAAAGTTCCTTGTTTATGGGATAGAAGAAGAGAAAGAGCCTAATGGTCACAGAAGGAACAGCCAAAGGAGTAAAGACAGAGTGAGGAGAGGGTGTTTTCGTGGAAGTCAGATCAGGGACAAGGGCACAGAATGGTGATTCAAGTCCCCCACCTAGGGGAGAACAAGGCAAGGCGACCATATCTGGTAGTGAGGACATGATCAGTGGTCTTCAAGGATGCAAGTTTAGTAGGGCGGATGGTGGTGGAGCTAGTGGTGAGAGAAGGAGATGGAAACAAGACTGTAGGGTTTAAGGACATTATGGTGTATCAGGCTGTGGGAGCTTCATATTTAGGTTATGAGTTTGTGGTAGTTTGACTATGAAGAAAAGAAGATCATAAGGGAAAATGGTTAGTGGAAAGACTGGGATTAGGTGACGATGGCTATGTATGTGTGAAGCAGGATAGAGAGAAAAGAGGAAAGGGTTGGAAACTGGAGAGGAAGTGATGGAAGAATTGAAAGAACTAAATTATAGAAGAGGTCATTTGCTCTGGTACAAAAAAGAAGGGGTCAGAATCTCTTCCTCTGCCCCAGAAAAAGGGGCACATTATTGAGACTGGTGAAAGGTGTATTGAGATGAAAATGTGAAGAGGGGAGGAAACCTCGGCAGGAAAGCCGTGCTCTTCTCAGGAGGTGGAGATGAGGCCACAGTGTAGATAGAAAGTAGACAAGCAGGAGACATGGACAAAGAATCCCTTCCACTAATTCTTCAAATAGCATCTGCTCATGAGGCTTTTCTTAAGACACAGGGAGCAATAGTGTCTAGTATAATACATACCACCTCACATTATAATTGTTCTTACATACATCTCCCCCAACATCCTGTGGGCCTTTTGAGTGCATAGACTTCTTTCCAGTACTTTTTTTAATGCAGAAAAGTACAAAGGGTATTATAACAAGCATGTTTATACCCTCACAAAAAAAAAATTCTTTCCCTTTTTTTGAAATAAACACTGTAAAAAAATGGAAGAACATTTTGTCCTCACCCCTATACTTTATTCCATTCTTTTTGCTTCCTTTCCAGAAGTAAACACTAGCACGAATGTGGTGCCTAACCTCTCAGCCTATGTATCTATTTATCTACATCCATGAACAATTTATAGCATTGTGTATGATTTCACTAGCAATTTTTTTTTTTTGAGACAGAGTCTCGCTTTGTTGCCCTGGCTAGAGTGCCATGGCATCAGCCTAGCTCACAGCAACCTCAAACTCCTGGGCTTAAGCGATCCTCCTGCCTCAGCCTCCCGAGTAGCTGGGACTACAGGCATGCGCCACCATGCCCGGCTAATTTTTTCTATATATATTTTTAGTTGGCCAGATAATTTCTTTCTATGTTTAGTAGAGACGGGGTCTCGCTCTTGCTCAGGCTGGTCTCGAACTCCTGACCTCGAGCGAACCACCCGCCTTGACCTCCCAGAGTGCTAGGATTACAGGCGTGAGCCACCGCGCCTGGCCTTCACTAGTAATTAATACTTACTGTGTGGGTGCCTGTGTTGCATGCACTGCCCTAAAATTGGAGGATGCAGAGATGAATGAGATGAAGCACAAATGGCTCCATATCGTACTAACCAATTCTGCAATTTGTCTTTTTTTCCTTCAATGCTGTTTTGAGGTGTAAGATGTTAAGATATATAGATTTAGTTCATTTCTTTTAATTGCTCTTATTTATCTTTGTATCCTTCATTTCTAGGGTAGCACATGAAACATAGGTACCCACATAGTAAATATTAGTCATTAGTGAATAAATTAGGGTGATCAATATGGTAATAGAAATGGACACTTTCTACAGTGCTTTATAGTTATGAAATACTTTTACATATAATATCTTTTCAACTTTATTTGTGTATTTTCCTCCCCATGCTGATGCTGTTTAAGGGTAGTGATTATGCCTATGCCTATGCATTCTATTCCCAATGTCCATTTCAGTGTTTCTAACTCCTCGGTAAATATTAGTTGAATGAATGAATGACTTTCCGCCTTAAATATTATTATTTTACTAAGATTCAGGTTGTAAATACTTAAATGTTTTTCCAAGCCCATGTGGTTGGAATCAGGACTAACAATCAGGTTTTCTGATACTAAATCCAGTGCTCTTTTTATTACACCATTGAAAGAGCTATTGTAAGGACTCTATTAGGGAATCCAGAGAAGAGGAATAATTATAATGAATTACTGCCCTGATGTATCCAATAAATAGACTCCATGTACCTGTGTAATTGGAGAAAATTAAGAACCATAACCAGATCTAGGGCTTGAAATTTATCATAATCACTGACTGGGGATATTTTGTCACATGGTACTTAAATGGGGTTTGTATTATAAAGGAGATACGTGAGTTATGACGGTGTGTAAGATTGCATGAGTGAAGGAATGAGCAAGAAGCGGTTTCACTCAAATAGAACTGCTCTTGCTAAGGTCACTGGTGACCTTCTAAGTGCCTTTGACTACACCCACCACTCCTCCCCTGGCTTCAGCAACACCTTCCTTCCCAGCTCTCCTCCACCTCTCCTTCTTGTCTGCCTCCCAAGAAACCCTTCCCTGAGAAAGTGACAGTTGTGTGGACCTCTGAAGAACGTTACAAATATTCCAGGAAGAAGGATCTCAGGAACTGCCTCCCCCGCTCTGATCTGCCCTCCCACTAAGATTGATTGATCTTGATCAATACGTGCACACTGCACTCATCCATTTGGGGTCTTACTCCACTTTCTTCACTCAGAGATAGGTCTCCTCTGCCTCTTACTTCTCTTGCACGGCCCCTGTTCTGAACAGCTGGAGAAGCCGGGATCACTGCATAGCACCAGCTCTGGAGAGCAGCACATGCTAACTCCCTCCACGAAAGCCACTCAGGGCCACTGCTGTCGTTAAATGGTCTTTACCAGGAAAAGGTCTCTTTAGAAATTTATTTTGAGATACAAGCATTGTTCACTTACTTTCACACTCCTATCTTAGTCATTTTTGTGTATCTTTTACAGTTTGTTACACCATACACATTTAATCATACTAATTTAATAAATGCTTGTCAAGCTGAACTGCTACTCATTTTTGTTGCATTAGGGCAGGGCACAGATTCCCTTGCTCAAGGCACATTCTCATAGTTTTTCTGGCACACCCCCAGGAAAATGTTGTAGAGACTCCATCATTCCCAACTAGCTTGATACAAAACTCAGCTCTCCAGAAGATCTAGCACTGCCCTCAGGTCATCTTTCTATGACCCTTCTTTCTCACACCATAATTTGGAGACCATATTTTTAGATCTAAAGATCAGAACACAAAATCAGAGAAAGAATTCTTGTCCTGCTTTCAGATACTAGAGACGTTATGGGGGATGTAATTTGGTTGCCAAAATATTGTCATTTCTTGGACATTTTATTGATTTGGAGGGAGAATAGGATAGAGTTTATAATCAAGACAGTCTTGTACCCTTGTGTTCGTCAGAAGTAGCCTTAGGTATTTTGTACTCCCTCAAGAGGGAAGCAGAAATTAAACTCAGTGCCCTTGCAGTAAACAAATGATAAGTGAGGACTCTTGCATTACCTGCAAGAAAATGAGTCGTCCATGAAACTGAATTAACCAAGCAACAGCTCTGTGGCGTGGATAGCTCATTAGAAAGAGTGTTGGTTGATTATTTTGTTTCCTCTGGGTAGACCCAGTGCCAAGGCAAAACAAATTCATGGAATATACCATAGTGTGTAGTGGATAAATGACATTTACATGAGGGGAAGGAAATTGGAAAAGCAAAGGAAAGGGCTACAATAGAGTAAGTAATGAGCTAATATTGAGTCTTGAAAATATAATTTAATTTTTAATATGGAAGATAGTGACACAACATTGAAGTGACTCAAGGAAGGTAAAAGAAGGTTTTGAGTCTGAGGAAGGAGTTGATGAAAGGTTGTAACTTTTAATGTATGATGATGAAAAGACATCTCCTTCTGGATGATATGTCCCTGATTCCAATTTTGCATTTGTGGAGCAATTAGCAGGACTCCTCTTGGCTTTTCTTGGTATCCTCCTTTAAAAGAATGTCTCTGATATGTAATATTTGTTTGAAAACCCAAAGAAGCTTGTTTCCTTTTGAGGTTTGCCTTACTTTTTATGTTCTGAAGTTCATTTTGAACCTCAGATTTTGCTCCAAGCAATAAAACTAGTTGGATTGTACTAACATAATGGAGCCGTAATTTTAGCCAACTGTTGGGGGTGGGGAGATAGTTAAGGTGTGTAGTGGTTCTGTGGTTTCTCTGTGGAGTAGAATTCCCTGCAAAGCTTTTCCATGTGGTGTTTTAATAGCTGTCTTAAAACTCTCTGATGCGTGGAGCAAAACTGAATTAGGTTCATGTGCTAGATTGGTGGGATGGGCCAAGGACTCTGTGAAAAAACGAAAGAAAAACAATCAAACAGCCTAAGCCAGAGGCTAAACCAGCCAAAGAAGATCCCCAGGACATATCCAAATTCAAAACTATAACAACAGTCATCTCTTTTAACCCATGTTTGCAGAACTTTCTATGGAAAATTAGAATATTTCCCTTGCGTATATTAATATTTAACTTTTATATGGTGCTTGACAATTTACAAAATGATAATGGGTATATTTGTTCATCAGAGCCCTGCAACAATCTTTTAAAGCCTGTATTATTAAATCCATTTTATTAAATGAGAAAACTGAGTCACAAAGAAAAGCCCAAGGTCATTTGGCTAAGAAACTACAGAGGCAGAATTTGACACCACTTCAGAGCTCTGCATCTTTACACCAGAACTTCAATAATTTTAATTAGTGATGATGTTTGATATTTATGAAGACAAGGAACACCAGACAGACAGTGTGTGCATACACAGTAAAGCTGTTTCTAGACTACTAGGTTCTCATCAGTGAATATAAGATACATGCAGTGTTATCTAAACATGAAAGGAATGAGCTCTTTCTCTAACTCAGATGCTCACTGATGCAGAGGCATGATTCTTTCCCAAGTGCTGAGTGTGGCTGATAAAATGCCACATACTCAGTTGGCCTTCCCATACTAAGCATATATAAAAATTCTCTTTAGTGTGTGGTTTTGGCTGCTGAATTCAAGAAACATTTATTGAATGCTACTATATGCCAGGCACATGGGTAAAATAGGAAGTTGTCTAGGTGGTATGATTTTAAGGGAATCTATTGCACTGGCCCAGCCCACTGCCTAAAATACCACCATTAGCAGGGCATCCCTTCAAGTTAGTCCAGGAGCCACTGGGATTCCTTTGTAAAAATGCAGAGATCTTAGAGAGAAGAAATATGTTAAAATGGTCCTAGTCACTAAAGCCTTGGGGTATATTTATTTCCTTAATTAGCAAATCAACTCTTAAGACCCTGATTTGAACAGGAAGTAATGTGGGTAGCTTTTATTCTACCCATGAGAAAGGGGTGGTAGATTCTGGAAAGGTCTGTAAGGGACCCTATGGAGCCCAAAGCAGTAGCCCAGGGAGCCCATCTTATCTGGAGAGAAAGGTGCACTAAGGCTCTCTATCAAAAATAAACTTCAGTTGCTTTCGTTTTTATATTAAAAACTAGCATTTGTGTTTTAGGCCTGGATCCACAGAATTAACCAGACTAATAGTTGCAATTCAACCAGCCGACACCTGATCCCATTTTCATATTTTTTTTATGCAAAAAGCAGATACACATCTCTAATGAAAAGTAGGCTGGTGTTGCTCTCTTCCCCCAGTCACTTCAGAGGTCATTATTTCCGTAGTCAGCCAGTATATAAAATCTAAAACTCAGTGTCTTCTCATTTGACTCTAATAAATGTTTTTGTTTGTTTTTCATGGTTGGTGATGGGTTAATGTCTCTGATAGACTTGCACAGGACGCAAAATGACTTTAAGTTGCCTTCCTCCACACTCTCATATTCTCTCTCATAACTCTGAAAAATTATATACCTTTAGAATTTTAAACATAGTATGATAATAATTTTGGTCCTCTCTTCCAAGGACCTGAAATACTTTAGAAACATGTCAGGCAAACAAATTTATTATTATCAAAGAGAAAATTTATTCTACAAACTGAATGTCATTCAAATTAATATTTGCCTTTTTATGATGCAACTGTCAATATTCTGTTTGATTTCTTTTCTTGGCTTACCCATAAGCTCTCCACACTTGAAGCAGCATGTTTGGATTAACCATGTTTGTTCTAATGACTAGCAAGAGCAGAAGCCCCTTCAAATAATATCCTTGATGATGGCCAAGATTATTGTTAGGTACTATGCTCAGAAGGGATATCTATAGGTTTTCTCATTTACTCTTCATAAAAAGAGGTAGGTACTGTCATTATCTTCATTTATGCCTCATGAGGCACGGAGAAGTCAAGTAAGTTGCCCAAGGATACACAGCTGGTCCATTGAGATTCAAATCCAGGCAGTCTGTCTACTGAGCCCAGGCTCTCAATCACTATGCAACAATGACCTGTCTTTCTCCAAGAGGCCACCACAATGTGAGGGAACCTAGTCACCTGTGGGCAGGGCATTCTTGGGGACTTCCAGGGTAATGGTCCCAGTGTATAGGTGCCTGAGTGGGAAGTAGAGGAATGGTCAGGAAGAAATGAGAGTCCTGAAGTTACTTTGTCGCCTGCTATTCATAGAGCCCATTTTGAAGGATAGTACTTAAGGCTGGGTCACACCTGAAGCAACATCAGCAGACAATTATCAATTCATACAGTGCACTACTACAGAGTGTGTATTTGGGGAAGCATGGGATTTGTGTGCAGTAGATGGAAAGAATATGCTTCGCCTTCCTCAATATTTTCTAAGAGACAGGCTTGGCCTTCACAATCAAAATCATCTCTAGGTCATTCTTAGACATGCAGATCTTCCTGGGATGGAAGCTTCAGTATGCCAGTAAATGCTTAATAACCCGTTCTCCCGGTGGAAAGCTCTGATTTGTAGTGCTTGCCATTGCCATAGTTTGAATACTCCCACCATGGCGTATTTCAAGTTATTAAGACAACTTCACTCAACAGAACTGGGAATGGTGGTGGGCAATCAGCTTCAACACACCCCTGGAGGAGGTCAAAAGTGGGGGTGGCTCAGGCAGTGGTGGTGCTGCAGGAAGCAGGTGTCAGGGTGACAGCCCTCTCCCAGATACTGGACCACGACAATTCATATTATATACTGCTTCACTCTGTCTCCTTTCACTCCTCAGCCTATCCTGACGTTCTTCTGACATAAATCAAGCTCATAAGATAGCAGAGGAATGGCTGCAAGGCCTAATTCCCTAAACCATTGTTACTGACCGCTGATATGAATCATGTTAGATCAGCTATAGTGTGTTCTTCTCCTAAAGGACTTCAGGGCTATGGACTGTATACCCTGCAGTTTACTGATATGCTACATTCTAGCAGTTTATAGTTCAAGGGTCAAAATCCTTTCAGTGCCCAAGTATTCTCTATTGCTTTAAAATATCAGTCAATGTATATTTATGTTTCCCATTCACTACCAGGCACGGCAAGGTACAAAAGCATATAAACATCATTTCTGACCTAAGGAGTTTACAATCTAGTTGAGAAAACATGACAGCCACATGAAAGAATTCCTAAATAAGGATTACTTTAACAGTATGATGATAAGTCAAAATATAGCATTATGAGGGATATATAATTAGAGAAGAGACTATAACAATAAGTGCTTATTTAGCAGACAGTAAAGAGAGATGAGTAAGTGCATATCCTGGTTGTTTATATTGTTCTTGTTTAACATATAACAATGTGTATCCATTTTTAACCAATATTTTCAACTTACTTTATAGTTAGAATCCATTTTTAACAAATATGATTGTAGCAGCCAGTTTTATGTAATAAAAATATTTCTTCTGCTGGCCAAAAGCCCATACTAACACTCTTTTGCTGATGGAGATCCAAGACTCCTTTTGAAGGAAAAATCTGGTATGAGAAAGACATTCACAAATCCCTGTCCATTTGGCAGTAAATTTACTTAACAAAAAGGTTATCCTTTCAACAGAGTATTGACATAAAGTACAGGTTTGCATATCTGTACAGTGTTAAATAGCTCTTAATAAAACCTGACTTTTTAAATGTTGCACTGATTTTACTTGAGGCTTTTATACATCTTCTCCTAATAAAAGTGCTGACCACTACTGGTTCATAGAGCTTGTCAGGCCCTGATCAGTTCTGCGTAGAGAACTGTGGGAATCTCATTTTAGGTTTTTCAGGGCCACAGGCCCCCTAACACATTAGCAAAGGCAGCAGAAGAGAGCATGTCTGTCCTGCCTTTGTCTTTCCCACATCAGCCAAGTATTTATGCTAATAAAAAGAAATAATCACAATCTGATCAGCCAAAAGCTACTTGTCACTTGTCTTTGAAAGGGTTTTTGTAATTATATTAGAATATGTAATGCCTAAATAACATTTGGAGAATTTGCAATATATGAAATAAAAATAGTTGTAAAACTACCCTGTGTCTCTGGGACAGTGGGCTTATGTGAGACAGCCAGGTTCTCTGCATTTATGTGAATACTCTCTTGCCTTAGATTAGTATGTAAGTGTCTGGGATAAGACGACCTCCTGCCAGGCTTCAAATTAGGTGAGACTGGTAAAGTAAATAAAAGGTAATAGATTGTGTCCATATATGACTTCATTCCGTCCTTTGAATGACTTTATCAGTAACTACTCGGGGGCAAGATTTTGCAATAATCATGTACAATATATGCCTCCGGGTCATAGAGAGCTGACTTTATTTCCTAAGGTATATGAGGTGTGACAGACCAAAACCCTCTTCCTTCACCATTGGGCACATCCAACGTAGTTTTTCTAAAATAATTGATGTTTTCTTTCTCTCAGTCCATGCTACTAATTACACCCAAACTTCTTGAACGATCTTAAACAAATTTACCCACAGGTAGGAACACTGCTGGACCTATGGTTAATTGAGTTGCACACATTATACTTTCATTTCTCCCCATGGTCAATGCTTGTTTTCTCTATACTAAATTTCTCTTGCTTTCCTGTGAACTTCAATTTAAGGACTTCGTTTAACTGCACGTCGGGGTGGGATATGGGTGAAGTAGTGTTTTTAATAGTATTTTGCCGAATCTAATTTGTGTCCGATTTTTCCTAAAACAATTTTCTATTTCTAAAACTGCTTCCAGTTGGTAGAAATTTGGAATCTATGGTTACCCTGGAATACTAAGAGAAAGATTCAGAATTATATTTGCAAAGTGTCAGTTATTTCTTCTTTCTAATTAGACACGGGGAAATAACTTGCTCTTCATTGAATACTGTGCATTTCCTAGCATCCCGCTGCCCCCTGCTGCAGCCCACAGTGAGTGCATCCTTTCCGCAGGCATCCTCGGTTTGGATTGTTACTATCACAACGGTCCATTTCATGCTTACTCAGGTTCTGGCTATGCGATTAGACACTAAACCATAACCCTAACGAAGTCCTCCATGAGTTCTATTTTGCCAAATAGATCCAATTTCTCGAGCAAGCGTTTGGTGAATGAGAGAGTATACTTGGGAAATTGTACCCAAGCTGGACTCTTAAGACCCCTTCAAATGGAGGATGTGGGCTGGATCCCCAGCTCTTGTAGGGAGAGCGCTGGACAAATCTGGAACTGCTATAGCCCAGGCGAACTGTCTCAGGGTGACCTTGGGGATATACAATATTAAGATACTAAGACACCAGATACTAATGGGCAGGTAGGTGACGGACTACAATGCCCTCTTACTCAATTGTCCCCAAAAGAACTGAGGCAGACTTTTCTTGTCACCGTTAGCTTTCAAATATTGCAAGGAAACTTTCAGTGGAAAGTGGGATAAGGAGGTAGATATAGTCATTAAAATCTTCAGTGTTGGGAAGTGTAACTGCCAGGAACTTCAAGGTATTGCCTGTCCAGGAACCATGTGTACTTTATTGTGAGAATGTAAGAGATTTTTCACCCTTTAATGATGACTGCAGTTGCAGCTTTGACTGAGAGTACAGACAAGAGTAAAGGGAAGGTATCTAGTGCAGGAAAAGTCATTTTGTAATAATGGAATTTTTTCCTAAAGAATACATTAACAGACAAAAAGAATGTTTTAAACTCATTGTAACAGAAGAAACTACATAAAGTCACACCTACCTGCATGCATACACACACACACACTTTGTAAGTAAAATCTACATTTTTTTTTTTTTTTTTTTTGCTTTTACATGTGTTTTTTGTCTTGGTGATAGCATTGAAAGTTGGGTGGATCTTGCTAGGTAGTTAGTAAATATCCTGGAGGAAAATAAGAAGTTAGGACAATCGCTATTTGATGGTAAGAAAGAATTTGCACTAAGGTCTTTTCTGCCTCCTATACTTTAGTTCTGTCATCAACCTGATTATAAACTGAACAGAAACCAGAGGAATCACATAAAGTTATGCATTTCATTAAATTTGTGTGACCGTCTCAAATCTTCTTAAATATTGTTTTGCCATCCACTAAGAGAGAGTTTTGCTGTATTTGAATCAGACCTCTAGAGAGGAGATAGAGGGAAGCTTAGATAGTGCCCTGCCCAAGTCGTTTGTTTCATAAATGGGGAAACTAAGGCCCAGAGAGGTCACATGTCTAGAGTGCCCTCCTTACTGTTATCTCTGTTTTCTTACATCTTTATCGCGTTTATCTGTTCCATCTCCCTGTGAGATGGCTAGCGTTCAGAGACACAAGTCCTGATTGCGTGTGTAGTCTCTTCATGGTGGGTAATGCAATGAGCTCCACTCCTAATCTCCCAATAGAAATTATAATTACCATAAACAGAGTAAAAGAAATTGATGATTGCAATTATTGTCTTCAGTAACTTATTTCTTTAAATTATCTGATGCAAAATTTCACATCCAAGTGTAATATTTTAGCCTATTTCTTGGGAGTGAAAAGGACCCATTTGTGAATTAGTAATGGGATTCTTGTGTTACATTAAGAGGAAAAGGATGTGTTCCTGTTCTCATTTGGCAACTCATCCAGTGTTACCCAAAATTTAGCAAATATTTTTTCAGCTCCTTCTATATTCCTAGCACTATTTGAAGTCTTAGGATGTACCAGGAGGGAAAAATATAAAGATTCCTCCTTTTGAGACTACATCTTAATGTACATTTGTGACATAGGAATGAACTATTGCTTTCCAACACCAGATTATTCTTGGACAGCATTCTAGTGAAAGTGTCGTTTTTTTCAAATCGTCTTCCGTAAAATAAAAAGCTTAGTTTCTCAAGAAAATTGTTTTTTTGGTCGAGTTGCATGAAATTTGGCACAATACTGCCGCCTTGCGGCTACTTCGATCAGAGACCCACATACACTGCAAGGTCAACCCTGTCTTTAAGGGAATGTTTATAGGAAAGTTATCCTGTTTTTCAGTGGAAGCGCTGGACACAAAATTACCTAGCCAGGAATATTTGAAATCTAATTCCTTCTGATTTTATGATAGAACGATTGGAAGGCCTCCATCGCTTTTGTGGTTGGGAACCAGATTGAGGATGACCTTCTCATTCGCGCCCTCACTCTCGCCGTCCAGGTCCCTCAGCGAAAGCTCTTCAGTATGGTATTGTGGCAAGACATTCTTCAGCAGGTACCTGTCCCTTCCCACCTCAGAGTCCCTTGAAGATTTTTTACTTAATAGAATATAATTATAAAATAAATAAAGCTTCTATGTTGTTGGACTGTTTTATAAATTTTGGAGGATTATTTTAAGTAAATATTTAGCTAGAATAAATTTAAATTATTTAATCTGGAAGAATTCATTTTTGTTCGTTATTGTTGCCCATTCAACATTCATTCATTTGGCAAAGATTTCTGAGGCCATGCCAGGCACCATGCTAGATCCTATGAGGAATTATTTAATAAAAGCCTTAATGATAATAAAAGACTAGACTATTTAAGATTCCAGGGAAGTACATGACTACCTGGAAAATGAAGGCTTCAGGGAATCATAGCGGGCAGGGGTCAGAGGGGAGTGATAGCGTACAAAAGATCTGTTGGATGACACATACCCACACCATTACTAACAGCTGACAACAGTGACTATAAATATTTTACCTAATTGTTGGATATCTATTTCTTCCTAGCTTCCCCAACCTCTCAAGTCACCCAGATATTTGAAAATTACATATATCTAAGTATTTGTTAAGTAAGCCTTTCTTTTTCATTGTAAGTAAATTTAATTTTCTTACAGATCAATGAAATAAATGCAATTGTTGGAGCTGCCTCATCTAAAAAAGCAAAAAAATCTACAGGTGTTGTTAGTGTTCCCTTATTTTATGAGGTAGGTGAAAGTGTTTATCAAAGAGATTTCTGTAATTTTTAGAAAAGAGAATTAAAGTAATAATGTGATAGGCATTTTTTTATTTAATTTATTCTTTAAAAGTAAATTCCTGCTCCTCATTGGAGATATTTGTTCCTGACGGTGGACACAATCAATAAAAGCTGCCTCCTTTTTTGATAAAAGTCCCCATTAGGAATAAAATTGTCCCAGATTATTTACACCATCATTGCATCCAATTGAAAAATATAAATCAGAAACTTCAAAAGTGTTGGGTCATACTTTTCCATGGTAATTACTGAGTATGTGATGGTATTAAAGAAAGTCATATTATTTGTGTATCACAAAGTGTTAGTTTTAACAAAGAAACAATGTAGAAATGCCCCACAAAGTGTTTCTTGTATAAAACAGAGGCACAGCTGGAATAATTTTTCATCAGTTTGTGAACTTTGTGCACATTGTACATCCCACTTTAATCAATATGAAAATAGCAATACTCTTCAGATTAATGGTCCGTTCCATTTCTAGCAGCTGCTTAGTATAAAAGTCTGGCTAGGCTGCCCAAGCAGGCTTTTATGCAAAGGACTTAGGACTCACGCTCAGTACGAGGAGATTTCTTCTCATCCTGCCTTTTTAGTATCTAACTTACAGCTTTCAAGAAACTATAAAAATCTGGTGATTAATTAGAATATTACTTAAAATTTGTCAGGCACTGTTTTATGGCTCTGGAGACCTAAAACTTAAAGAGGTTTGGATCTTTCTAAGACGAACTTGTTTGCACTTTATTTCAGTGATGGCTAATAAAGTTTTTATGTGTCTCAGGTCTTAGGTGATTACATAACGGTCTCTCTAGTATTGCCTGCATACTATCTGAACAAGTTTCATTGGATTTATTCACAATAGACAGTACTGTGATTTTTACAGCATTAACTCTTGCTACACTGTTCTCATTATCATGGCAAACTTATCTGTGCATTCGGAGTCAAATAACATACCCTATCTCTTTTGTTATGATATTCTGAATGTGTGCTCCCGTTGAAACATTATATGATACCTGGATTTAAAATATTGAAATTTTTCTTCTGAAGTGGCCATAGAAATCCATGTCCAATTCTCAGGCCTGGGATCAATTAGCCCCATGAAGGATTCTTTCTTCTTCAAAGATGCTCAGTAAAAATCAGAGATGATAACAGGCCAATTTTAACATCTAATCTGGACAGGCATATGACTTGGATTTGGGATAGCACAATGTTATGAATCCAGAGTGAAGTCAGAGAGCCATTCCTCTCCAATATGTGCTGTGACTCTTAGTTGCATATTCTTCCCTCAGCAGAGGTCCATTTCACATCTGGCTCTACCACATTCTTCCGGTGGAGCATTTGGGCAGTAAGCCTCTCACACCCGCTCACGTACTCTTTTCTGAATGGTTCCAGAAGAAAAGGGAAGGCGGGGTGGAGCACCACAGAGACTGAACCTTAGGTGCACCATTCATTAATGCCAATTGCTATAGCAAAAAATGACAAAGAATATAAAACAAATTCCGGCTCCTGGTCAGCATCAGCCAAGGACAGGTTGCACATCTGGAGAAGAGGGACACATCTCCAATCTGAGTCCCTTTGCACTTAGGACCTGTTCAGGAACTCTGTCTCCTAGCGCCTCATCCCAAGTGAACTGAAAAGCCATTGGAAATGCCTGTAGAGCTCCAAGGTAGTGAGTAGCGGCCATGGAAAAGGCCCAGAGCCAAAAATCTGAGACTTCTGGACTCCTGAGGCATGTGGACAGGCTGTTCATAAGTCTATTTCTGTTTAACGTCTTGCATGGTCTGTAGCAACTAGGACTGTTGCCACAGGTAAACTCCTCAGGAGCCTATTTAGAATGTCTTACCTTTCCTTTCTCAAAGAACACTCTGTAGATGAGAGAAGAGATGATCTAACAAAATTGCTTGTGTGACATGGTAAGTTTATAGAGATCCATTTCGGAAGGAGAACTCAAAATATAACAGCTATATATTTAAGCGCTTATTTTAAATATTTACTTCCACTTGTCAGATACTCTCGTTGAACTTAAATCAGAGCCTAGTCATTCTTACTTTAAACACAATTCTAACCCATTTGGCTTTCTGGTTTCCTAGCCTGCGGTTGATTAGGAGCAGCAAATTAAAGTGAGACTTCACTATAGTGCAGTTCATCCATGAGTAGTAAAATAGTGTCAGAACCACATTACATATTTCCAATAACGACTTGAAATGTCTGGGCTAGCAAAGACCACATTCCTAAGTGATTTGCTCAAGTTTTCATTTGGATGGCTTGGTGTTGTGTACACACAGCCTCATTTTGAAATTGTGTAATTTCCCCTGAAACCTTAGAATTTCATCTAGCCACAGTATTGTGTATATGAGAGAGTCTTTATTTATAAACCATAGTTCTTTGAAAACCTGCTTAGATTTGCGCTAATGTAATTCCGTGGAGACATAGCTACAGCTAATTTGTTCACTCACCTTCTCTCTTTGGAAACCATGTTTTGCTCTAGCAGGAACTACTCCAAGGACTCACGTGGGAAGGAGAACAGAATATTCTCCTTTGTGTATATTCCCAGGAATGTTGGTTTTTACTTTATTATTATCATTATTATTTAATGCCGAGGATGAGGATGATCCCATGCACTGTCATGGCAGCACCATTTCCAACATGTAATGCTATTTGAGGATGCAGACTCATATTAAAATGGATACACAAATATTGCCTGCATTATATATTAGCAAGTTTTACCAAATATTAACAAGTATTAATACATTCTTGTTCAAGCACTAGTGCCACACATTACTAGACAATGGAGAGGAAAGAGGGAATGTGAGTATTATAACGACTCTAACTTCAAGAAGCTTAAGGACTATAAAAGGAAAATGAAATGAAAAAATATGTTTATAAGCCTGGCATATAGTCGACATTCAATAAATATTTGCTGAACGAGTGTAACACAATGTAGAAAATGGTCAGTGAAGTCTTTCAGGGACAAGTGAAGTGCTATGGGAATTCAAAGGAAGATAAAATGAGATTATCATTAGTTGGTAGAGTTGGCAGGGAGGGGTGGGATCCAGAGAAATTTTTGTGGGAAAGGTGGCATTTGGAAGGAAAGGAAAGGGCTTGATAATTTTGATCTTTTAGATATATCAATTAACCCATATCAAAATTCTAAAAGGAAATATAAAATCCCCATTTTACACATAGGAAAATGGAGGCATAGAGAAGATAGGAAGTCTGCTAACTAGAAAATTGAAGAATTTAGATTTAACCATAGTTAAATACAGAGCATCATGTGTTTCTACTTTACCACAAAGCTCGTACTCTTCCACTGGTGTCAAAGCTGCCCACCCTTGAAAGGGTAGACTTTGACATTCAAATGTGGGAGAGGGCATTCTGCAAAAAGGGAACAGCTCAAACAAAGCCATAAAAATGGGAAAAGACTGAATGAATGTGTACTAAATGTGTAGTTACATGCTACAATATACACTAAATAGGAAAGATAAATTCTGTACATATTTTAATTACAACTTTAAAATCCTAAAGATGGAAATGTGTAGGGGAAAGCATTTCAAATACTGGAAAAAGTACATGCTTTTGATTCATGCCTGAACTTAAATGTATGTGCTAAATATGCACAAATATTTTTCTGTGTGTGTATGCTTTGTGGCACACATCGAGAATCTGAACTGTTCATTTATAGGTATACTCAGTCCTGACCAAAATTAAAGAGAAAAATATTAATGGTCATTTAAAACCAACTGAAATGTTCTTGATGAGAGAGTTCTATGAGTACCATAAATGCAAAGATTCTCCCATTTGTGGTTAAATCTGATACACAGTAGGTGAACTTTATGAGAGAAATGTGCAAATTTCAGATTTGACATCATGACTTTGATAAATTAGAAAGAAAAAGCTACCAGTTGGCAGGAGTTTGTTTATCCAACTTATCTGACATCAGAGCCAACCATCTTAAAAGTTTTTAGATTCCATTCCATGTTTCTTTTCATGTCATGATAATAATCACCGTACCTACCTGCCTGGAAATGAACCTCCGTCCACAAATGGGCCATGGGTTACATGCCTGTCTGACTTATTTATAAAAGACAAATTAGGTCACTGCAAAACCGAAAAATAAAAAGCCTGCTGAAACAAAAATTACCTATACAGAACAAATGCCCTAGTTGATGACTCACTTATTTAAAAATGTCATCAATTATCAGAGTTTCTATACAATAAAGAACTTGGACAAGCCTAAATATTATGTGATATGGTGCAATTTTACAATTGAAAATAATTATTAATTTTCGTCTTTACTCCTGTCAGTAAAAAAATACGAACTTACATTTTTAACAAATAAATCCTAAAATAATTCTATGAATGAATCTTTCTATTGTAACTGGGAGAACATTAAATGTGGAAAGATTTTTCTGATGTTAGATTTTAAAATAGTGCACCAAATGCAGTTTTAAAAGATGTAGGATACAAATGTTATATCTTTCGAACTAATTCGTTTTGCCACATTTTTAAGACACTTTGCTAGTGCATCGGATTATTATGCCCAGATGTAATAGTTCCATTTCTTGGTTCCTATTTCCTGGTGTATAAACATATCTCTCAGGTCTTTTCCAACATGTATTCATAATAATTCACAAATAGGAACACAGATTTAATTATAATCTAGTTTGCCACCATTCTCCAGATTCCTAATATGAAACTCATTTCTTAAACAGTGCCTTGAATTAATAGTCAATTCAATAGAACTGCAAGCCTTTATTTTTGGGGGTGGCCCTTGTCAAAATGAAAAATGGAAAACTCATGCTTCAGAGATAGGAACAAATAATATGTGAAAACATTTAAGAGGTTTGAAGTTATTAAAATGGCAGATCTACTGGGAACAAAAAGAGCAGTATGTCATGGAAGAAATGAAGGGAAAAGGAGACAGGAAGCATTCTCTGGCCTTTTCAATCCTGCATTTTAAAACAAAACAAAAAAATTCTGGAAGAATTGGAAGGTAGCCAACCTAATGCCGTTATTTCAGAGAGCTTAGGGACACACCAGGAAATTACAGGCCAGTTAGTTTAACTTCACTTGTAGGGAGAGTATTAAAAACTGCTGCAGGAGATCAAGTAAAAGGATGCTTAGAAAAGCACAGCTTGATTAAGGCAAGCCTGGCCAACGTGATTTTCGGAAAGGGAAGGTCATGTCTTAGGAACTTGTTGAAATTCTTTGAAGCTATTATGGCCAGTGCAGCCTTCAAAGAATACAGCGAAACCCAGAATCTGCGTATCTTTCCGTTCCACATCAGTCCTTCAGGGATGCCTACAGAACATGGCCCACATCAGGGCTTTGGCACTCCAGGTTTAGAAACCACTATCAAAATAGCAGAAAATAACCTCTGATGGAACATTTTTAAAGCTGGAACCAATTAATACAACCTGATATTTATAAATGTAAAATAATGAGACTTGGAACAAAATTTAGGAATATCAAGCTGTAACAAAGAAGTACTACGTTGGGACTATAAAAACAATCTAGGAGTTCTTATGCCAAAATCTGGGCTTTGGAGCCATTTCTCACACGAAGAAGGGAAGACAAGGAGAAATAACAGCGCTAGAAATGGTTACAGAGTAATGGGCTATGAAGAGTTGCAACCCAGTGAAGTTTGTCAAGATGGAAAAAAAAACAGCCAAATGTGTTAACAACTGTGAGCCTCCACAGTTCTGGAGGAGGCCAGAGCAGCCCAGCAGAGAAAGTCAAGGTCAGGCTAGTCACTAAGGGGCGGAAGGTCAGGACTCCATTGCTTTAGGAATGGGCTCCCAGGGTACAAATATGTTTGCCTCTCAGATCAGAAACCTGGAGTTCTATTTTCAAAGAAAAGGACAACTCAAGCAAAGACATTCAAAAAAATCCAAATCATGGCCCAGCTCTCTAACACCCTGGGGCACAGGCAGCTTGCCAAGCCCACATAGCAAGTAGTTGACAGTCCAGGAGGAGGGATGTAGACACTGGGGAGGTGTGGTGGCCGATGCTATGGAGCCTGGGATCCGGCAGCAGGAAGCCCACACCACACAAGGATTAGGTTGCTGGCTAGGACATTCAGGCAGTGGGCAAGGCAGGAATCTAGTCAAGAATTCCTGGACAAGGACATCAGGAGAGGACCAGCCACAGAATAAAGCAAAATTCAGATAATGAAGAGCAGTCCTCACACCTTCTCCAGGTCTTGGCTGGGGTGAGTCCTCGAACCTCCCTAACACTCTGTACTCCGTGCTCACTGTGATTGAACGGGTGCTGGAGAAGGAATCAGGAAGACTGTATCATTCTATTCCTGTGCTTAAGACTGTGAATAACCCACGTTTATACATGGTGTTAATAAAAGTTACCATTTATTGAAGACTTAGTTTATTTAATTCTTGTGTGCTGGGTACTTTATATATATTAGCTAATCTACTCTTCTTAATAATCTGCCAGAAAATAGTTACAAATGATGAAACTGGAGTAAGACTGGCTATATAATTTGTTGGCACAGAAATCTCTGTTTTTTCTACTTACATCCCACAAAAGTTGAGGACAGTTAGTTTAAATTCTGGAAGTGGTTGTTGTAGTGTAACATGTCTTGAATAGAAGCTACTGTCAGTTGATTAGATTTAAGCTTTAAATCTCTCAGAAGTTCTACAATGTTTATTACTTTTCATTCTACTCAGGCAATGAAGGTATATCTGCAGATGATGAAGGGACCAAATAATTTTACTCAGTATTTTTAAGCCACTTTGATGAGTGGCTTTTGCCCAAATGTTTGGATCAACAGGGATTTTTAATTCTGACAGTTAAGATTTATATGATTAAGATGACTGGGTCTTTTCTGTAGGGGATGAAAGAGGGAAAAATGGGAAACCAGAGGGAAGTTAATACATATTCAACAGAGGTGAAAATGGAGAAAGAAAAAGAGACATTTCTGACATCCTAAGTTAATTAGCAAGACCTAAATTCATCTTCAGAGTACCTACTGCTAGTTTGGTGAGACAGATGCACCAAACCAAACCAGACTGCCTGGAATATCTTGGTTCCACTACTTACTAGCTGTGTAATCTTGGACACATTAGGTAACCCTGCTGTACCTCAATTTTTTTTTTATAAAGTCAGCATAAGTGTCCATTAAAGTTTAGCTATTAGTATTTTTATTACTTTTTTATTTAATTTGTATTCTCAGTCACAATCAATGCTGGAGCATGAATGTAGTAGAAACACATCTACAAGCAGGTTTTTAAATTTTTTTTTTTAATTTCAGAATATTACAGGGATACAAACGTTTTGGTTACATGAATTGCTTTTGTACAGGATGAGCCAAAGTTATAAGGGTGTCCATCACCCAGATAGTGTGCATTGTACCCGTTAAGTGTGAATTTACCCATCTCCTCCCTCTTCCCACCTGCTTGATTTCTATTGATTTTTACTATCATATGTGCACATGAGTGTTGATCAATTAGTTCCAATTTAGTAGTGAGTACATCTGGTGTTTGTTTTTCCATTCTTGCCATATTTCACTTACAAGGATGGTCTCCAGTTTCATTCAGGTTGTTACAAAAGGTTCACCATTTTTTATGGCTGAGTAGCACTTCATGGTATATATATACCACATTTTATTAATCCACTCATGTATTGATGGGTACTTGGGTTGTTTCCATATCTTTGCAATTGTGAATTGTGTTGCTATAAAGACTCAAGTGCAAGTGTCGTTTTTATAAAATGTCTTTTTCTCCTTTGGATAAATACCCAGTAGTGGGATTGCTGGATCAAATGATAGGTGAACTTTTAGTTCTTTCAGATATCTCCATACTACTTTTCATAGCGGCTATACTACTTTGCAGTCCCACCAGTGGTGTATAAGTGTTACTTTCTCTGCACATTCACACCAGCATCTGTTGTTTTGGGACTTTTTGATAAAAGCCATTCTCCCTGGAGTTAGGGGATGTCGCATTGTGGTTTTGATTTGTATTTCCCTGATGATGAGAGATGTTGAGCATTTTTTCATGTTTGTTGTCCATTAGCCTATCTTCTTTTGAAATGCTTCTGTTCATGTCTTTTGCCCACTTTTTAATGGGGTTATTTGATGGTTTTTTTGCTGATTTGCTTGAGTTAGTTGTAGATTCTGGTTATTAGCCCTTTATCTGATGTATAGCATGCACATATTTTCTCTCATTCTGTAGGTTGTCTGTTCACTCTGCTGATTCTTTCCTTGTCTATGCAGAACTTTTTAAATTTAATCAGGTCTCCTTTATTTATTTTTATTGTTGCTGTGATTGCCTTTGGTGTATTCTTCATAAATTCTTTGCCTCAGCCAATATCTATAAGAGTTTTTCCAACTCTTCTTCTAGAATTCTTATAGTTTCAAGCCTTAGGTTTAAGTCTGTTTGTTACCCATTATGAATTAATTTTTATGAGTGGTGAGGGGTAAGGATCCTGTTTCAATCTTCTACATGTGGCTATCCAATTTTCCCAGCACCATTTATTGAATAGGGATTCTTTTTCCCACTGTATATTGTTGTCTGCTCTGTCAAAGATTAGATGGCAGTATGTGGATGGTTTTATATCTGGGTTCTCTTCTCTGTTCCATTGGTCCATGTATTTTTGTGCCAGTACCATGCTGTTTCAGTTACTATAGCCTTGTAGTATAGCTTAAAGTCTGATACAGTGATGCCTCCAGATTTGTTCCTTTTGCTTAAGGTTTCTTTGGCTATTTGGGCTCTTTTCTGGTTCCAAACAAACTGTAGAATTATTTTTTCTGATCTGCAAAAAAATGGCGTTGGTATTTTGATAGGGATTGCATTGAATCTGCAAATCACTTTGAGTAGTATGGACATTTTAACAATGTTGTTTCTACCAATCCATGAGCATGATATGTTTTTCCATTTGTTTACATCATCTGCAGTTTCCTTCCTCAGTTATTCATAGTTCTCTTTGTGGAGATCTTTCACCTCCTTGGTTAAATATATTCCTAAGTATTTTATTTTCTTTGTAGCTATTGTGGAAGGTATTGAGCCTTTGATTCTCAGCTTGACCATTGTTGGTGTATAGGAATGCTACTGATTTGTGTACATTGATTTTGTAACCTGAGACTTTGCTGAATTCATTTATCAATTCCAGGAGTCGCTTGGCACAACCTTCACCGTTATATAATGACCATCTTTGTCTTTCTTTACTTTTACTGATTTGAAGTCAAGTTATCTAATATGAGAATCTTTCTTTTGGTTTCCATTTGCATAGAGTATTGTTTTCCATGCCTTCACCTTGAGTCTGAATGAGTCCTGTGAGTTAAATGTGTTTTCTGGAGACAGCATACACTTGGCTTGTGTTTTTTTATCCATTCAGCCAGCCTATGTCTCTTGAGTGGGGAGTTTAAGCCATTCACATTTATTGAAAGAATTGATAAGTAGAATGTATTTCTGTTCATCCTGTTGAGTAGAACTTTATTGCTTTGTTTTATCTCATGAGCCATTGTGGTATCTAGTCTCTGACCTTTAGTTTTTGGGTGATTTTACACTGGTAGGTGACTACTGTGCTGATCCATGTATAATGCAGTTCTGAATACTTCCTGCAGGGCAGTTCTGGTCTTAACAAATTCTCTCAGTGTTTGCTTATCTAAGAAAGTCTTTATTTCTCTCTCATATATGAAACTTAACTTTGCAGGATACAAAATTCTAGGCTGGCCATTATTCTGTTTGAGAAGACTGAGAATGGGGCCCCAATCCCTTCTGGCTTCTGAGGTCTCAGTTGAGAAATCTGCAATTAGTCTAATGGGTTTTCCTTTGTATGTTACCTGATGCTTTCACCTTATGTCTTGTAGCAGTTCCTCTTTCATGTTTATTTTGATCAGTCTGATGACTGTGTGTCATGGTGATTGCCTCTTTGTGATGAATCTCTCAGGAGTCCTTTGAGCTTCTTGTACCTGGATATCTAGATTTCTAGCAAGGACAAGGAAATTGTCCTCAGTTATTTCCTCAAATAGGTTTTCCAACCCTTGTGTATTTTCTTCTTCACCCTCAGGGATGCCTATGATTTTTTATATTAGGCCTCTTTACATAATCTCATATTTCTTGTAGGCTTTGTCCATTCCTTGTGTTTTTTAGTTCTTTCTCTTTGAAGGACTTCTTTAACTCAAAGGTGTTGTCTTCATGCTCTGTGATTCTTTCTTCTGCCTGATCTAGCCTGTTCTTAAGGCTTTCCACTGTTTTGTATTTCCTTGAATGAATTTTTTATTTCCAGGAGTTTTGTTTGATTTTTTAAAATAATTCAATTTCTTTTGTAATCATAATTCGATTTTTCATTCATTTCCTGAATTGTTTTTATGGTTTCTTTGTGTTTGGTTTCTATTTTCTCTTATATTTCATTGAGCTTCCTTACAATCCATATTTGAAATTCTTTATCTGTCATTTCAATCTTTTTGTTTTGGTTGGTATCTATTGGTAAGGAGTTGTTGTTTTCTTTTGGGGATGTCCTTTCACTCTGATTTTTTATGTTTTTGAAGTTCTTTCACTGATTCCGTCTCATCTGGCCTTCCGTCAAGACCTGGGAGTGCTAGTCCTGGCTTATAGGCCTCTCCAGGTCTCCAAAGATCAGCCCCTGAGCATGCCAGGGAGAGTAGTGCTGGTTTTGAGTTGTCTATGAGGTGTTCTAGCAGGTTTGGTGAGCCTCTCATGTTACCTCTGACCTGCTGTCTTCACCTCTTCCCAACGGTGTGTAATGAGTTACGTCCCCCATCTTAATATCAGTGATGGTGGGTGCTACTTGTGAGTATGAATCAGCTGCTCCCTGTTTGCTTGGGTTGGAAGGCACTTTGTTTAGCTGTGGGGTTATTCACCCTGTCATTGATTGAAGTTTGTGTGGAGGAGCCAGCTGTTAAGATGATCTTTTGTGCCCATGGTAAGCTCTGATCCCCCAGGTGGGACATATGAATACCCCAAGCTTTAGGAGGGACTCTGTAGCTCCCAAGGGTTTGCTTGATCTCTATTCCCCCTGAGGTGTGGGGAGGAGCAAGACAAGGTGGCTGGATTGTGAGAGCCTGAGAGGTTTTGCAAAACCTTGGCAGGGCTCAGAGGTTGCCTATCTGGCTGCTAGGGAGGAGCTGCTGGTATGAAGTTCAGGGCAATCTCTCCAAGCTGGGCCCAAGGGAAGGGCCTAATTGCTTGAGAGCTAAGGCCCTGGGCCGAGCTCTTTCCACTCTGCCCACTGATGCAGTTTCTCTGTGGGGTGGGGTGAGCACTCTCCCTGTTTGCTCCCTGGAACTCTACAGCACTCTCCCATCAGATCAATCCACGTGAGTTCCCCCACCACCTGAGACCAGCTCTCAAACTATCTCTCAGTCTGTGTGTTTGACGCACTAGCATGTGTGTCTGTGGGACACTGGCAGGTGGAGGGAATTCCTAATTGTGCACACCTGTTCCACCACAAGACCCCAAGGGGAGAGAGGTAGGCCTCTTTGTCCGCAGGAGCCTCTGCTAGGAGCACGCTCCCACCTGGGAGAAGCAGCCACTTGCAAGTTTCTTGGCTTAGGCTACACTGTCTATTGTAATGAGTCGAGGAAGGGGATGCTGCTCCCATTCAGCTGGCATGCCTGAGGCATTCAGTTGTCATGGGAACCAGGGGCTAGGCTAATTCACTCACCCCTATCCAATATGGTGGTTCTCCTGTGGGGATAGGGAATGCACGTGTTCATAGATCCCTGTTCCTCAGCGCCTCCACACTCTCCCCTTGGATATGTCCACAAGGGATTACTCACCACCTGAGTCCAGGACTGAGACCTCTCCCCTGTGTTTCCCTGCATGGCTCTTGTGTCTGGGGGCACCGGGTCCAGCCTGCCTGTCTAAGACACCAGCACAAGATCCCATGAAATGCCTACAGGCAGGAAGCTCACAAATTGCAACGGCCTCGCTCTCAGTGGCAAACTTGGCTGGGTAGGTGCACCCACTGTGGAGAAGCAGTTGTTCATGTGCTTCTTGGTTCAGAGTACTCTCATAGTTGCTGTGGGAGTGGACGGGCCATTGCTACCAGCTGACCCAAGAGCTAAAATTACTCTCTTTGATATTGTGATTGGAGGAGGTGCAGAGGAGGAAGTGTCTAGGTGTAAGAGAGCTGGCACTCTGGACTCTCGTGGCACTCTCCCATGGAGTGTCCCTTTGAATACCCAAACTCCTATGGATTGCTATTTCACCCCTCTATTCCTATTTAGCCACCATGCCTGGGCTCGTCGAGGGTGGAAGCACCTCCAATGTTTTATGTCCCAGTGTTCACTGAAGGTACCTATGTGGGGGAGGGGAAGCCCCCCTTACCCTTTCAGTGGGTTCTGGGTTTGTACTGCACCACTGTCTTCTCTCCGTCTTCTTCTTTCTCAGCTTCTCAGTTTTTCTCAATTGGGACCCCACACGTCTCTGTTGTCTCTCCCTGTGATCCACACCTAAGCTGCAACTGCTCTCCGCTTTCCTCAGTCCAATATTCTGCCTTCCACCTGGGATGACCCAACAAAGGATGTCTCTAGTAGGCCATCTTGGCTAATCTCCAAAATTTTTTTATTATGGTAAAAAATGCATAATATAAAATTTACCATCTTAACCATGTCTAAGTGAGCAGTTCAATAGTGTTAAATATATTCACATTGTTGTGCAACTAGTCTCCACAATGTTTTCATCTTGAAAAGCTGAAACTCTATATCCATTAAAAAATAACTCCCCATTTCCCCACCCCTGGCCCCTGATGACTACTCTTCTATTTTCTGTTTCTATGAATTTGACAACTCTAGGTACCTCATTTATGTGGAATCATACACTCTTTGTCCTTTTGTGACTGCTTTAGCATAATGTCTTCAGGGTTCATTCATGTTGTACCATGTGAGAGAATTTCCTTCTTGTTAAGGCTGAATAATATCCCATTGCGTTTATATACCACATTTTCCTTATCCATTCATTCACTGATGGACACTTGGGTTGCTTCCACCTCTTGCCTATTGATTGTGAAGAGCGCTGCTACAAACATGAGTGTGCAAATTATGAGCATGTTTTTTACTAAGTGGAATATGATTAATGAAAGATAAGCTGATATCTAATTAAGCAAGTAAGGGAAGAAAAAAGGCAAATCAGTGGTGAAAGGGTATTTGCACTATCCTATTATAAATTTCTGTTTATTGTATTAAATACTAGTGTTCATGACCATGATGGAAACTAATATACATTCTTCTTCGTTATACCATGTCAGGAGTAAATATGACTAAACACCCCAAGAAATAAACAACAGTAGAAACTTTTTCTAAAGTCAATAATTTTAAAAGTAAAATCTCTCATATATAAAAAGAGCATTTTCACAACCACTCTCGTTAAATCTTCATGTGAACTGGGCAGAACAGCTAATATTATCTCCATAGTATAGATAGAGAAATGGAAACCAAGGAAACGCAAGTGATTTGTTCATGGTCACCAGTGTAATCAGTGTCAGTCCTGATAGTACCAGGCTTGCTCCACACCTAGCAGAGGGCAGGTCTCCTTCATTAAAACTTTCTTACTCATTCATTCATATTCCACAAGGTAATTTTAGATGGTTTATGGATAAAAAGTTTTATTTCATCACATATATATTTATTTTAATATGCACTAAAAATAAAATTAGACTACTATTTTACAACTCCCACAACTTTGTGACTTAGGATAGGGCTACATTATTTTTTAAAACTTGGTCTACGGTCAGCCTACAGAAGAAGATTAAGCGTATAGAACAGGTGGTACACAGCTTTGGTTAAATCATCAAGTGATACTCAATGACAACGCCTTAGGAAATCTTTTATTTTCATGCATTCCACAAATATTTGAGGGTCTGTTATGTACCAAATCTATGGTTGGATTTACCTTGATGAATAAAACAGACATAATTCCCTGCCCTCACAGAGTTTACCTTTGAATAGAGTGGGTAGGCATTAAGCAAAAATCAAACAAGCAAATAAATATATACACAGTTATGAATTGGGGTAATTGCCCTAAATTAGAGAGAATTACAGGGGAAAATACTGCAGTCTGAGTGTTTGGAGATGAAGTGAAAGAATAAAAAGAGCCAGCTGAAAAGAGTGAGGGGAAATACTCAGGCAGAACGGCATGTGTGAAAAATCTGAGGCAGGAATGGAAAGATTGCTGCCTGTAAGAGGAATGAAGAGGGCCAGGGGCCTGGAGCACAGAGGGTGAGAGATAAGAGGGTGGCAGAAGCCAGATGTGTGTAGTTGGTAGGTCTTTATTAAGAAGGAGTTTGCATTTTTACTTCATAGAAAATAGGAAGCCATTAAGACTTTTAAAGAGGAGAGCGACACAATCTAAGTTCTTTTTAAAGATCTTTTCTAGTTGCCAAGTGAAGAATCAATAGATATGGAGGAAGGAGGCAAACATGGAAATTGGGAAGCCAGTTAGGAGGCCATTGGGGTATCTCGGTGGAGATGGGGAGAGCACAGACATTCAAGAAAATGTTCAGGAGGAAGAATTGGCAGATTGGTACCAATGTAAAATGTGAGGGGTGAGGGAGAAGCTATCAGGGTGATTTCACAGTTCTGGCTTGAGAAACTGAGTGAAAATATCTTCATTTTTCTTTTTTATAGTTTTATTCTTCTTTCTTATAAATTGACAATTTATAATTGGATAAATTTATGGAGTACAAAGTGATGTTATAATTTATTAATATAATGTGGAATAATTAAATCAAGCTATTTATTATAACATATCCATCACCTCAAATACGTAACATTTTTAGTGATGAGAATATTTGAAATCTACTCTTAGCAATTTTGAAGCATACAATACTCTATTATTAACTATATTCCCCACATTATACAATAGAACTCAAAAAAAGAAAAAAAACTCTTCCTGTTTGAGATTTTATCTCTTTTGAACATTGTCTTAGTTTTCTTGCTTGTAACAGAATACCTGAAACTGGGTAATTTATAAAGAAAATGACTTCATTTCTTACAGTTATGGAGGCTGAGACACAGATCAGGGGGCCATATCTGGTGAGAGCCTTCTTGCTGGTGAGGACTCTCTGAAGAGTCCCGAGGTGACAAAGGGTATCATATGGTGAGGGGGATGAGCATGCTAATGTGCCAGCTTAGGTCTCTCTTCCTCCTTTAATAAAGCCACTAGTTCATATCTCATTATAACCTATTAGTCTATTAACCCATTAATCCATTAATCCATGAATGGATTAAACCATTCATGAGGGTGCATCCTTCATGAACCAATCACCTCTTAAAGGCCCCACCTCTTAATATGGCCACATTGGGGATTAAGTTTAGCAGCCATCATCTTTCCATCCCCCCATCCGCTAGCCTCTGTAACCACCATTCTGCTCTCTGCTTTTATGAGCTCAATTGTTTTCAAGTCCATATATAAGTGAGAAAATGTAGTATTTGTCTTTATGTGCCTGACATTTCACTTAGCACGATGTTCTCCAATTCCATCCATGTTGTCACAAATGCAGAATTTCTTTGTTTTTAAAGGCTGAAGGTATTCCATTTTGTATATGTATCATATTTTCTTCATTCTTCTATTTTTTTATTTCAAAATATTAAGGGGGTAAAAATATTTTAGGTTGCATGGATTGCTCCATTCATCTGTTGATGGACACTTAGGTTGATTCCATAACTTGGCTATTGTTAATAGTGCTGCAGTAAACATGAAGGTACAGACATCTCTTCAACAAGCTGATATCAAATCTTTTGGGTAAATACCCAGAAGTGGGATTGCTGTATCTTATGATTAATTCCATTTTTAGATTTTTGAGGAACCTCCATGCTGTTTTCCATAATGGCTATCTTAATTTATATTCCCCCAAAAAGTGTACACGTGTTCCCTATTCTCCACAACCTTGACAACACTTATCTTTCATCTTTTCGAAAAAAAAAAACATTATGACAGATGTGGGATGATATTTCATTGTGGTTTTAATCTGAATTACCCTAATAATTAGCAATGTTGAGCATTTCTTCATGTATCAGTTGTCCATCTGTATATCTTCTTTTGACAAATGTCTATTCAGGTCCCTTGCTCATTCCTTAACTAGATTTTTGTTTTCTTGACATTGAGTTGTTTGGTTTCTTTATATATTTTGGGCATTAATCCCATATCAAATGTATGGCTTACAAATAATTAAAATATCTTCAGATATAGAGAAAATTGAAGGAAGTCTAAATTTAGGGGAAGTTTGAAAATATGATTTGGGATAATTTAAATCTGGTATGTCTGAGAGAAGTCTAAGAGGAGATATTAAGCAGAAAGTCAGATTTTTTTATGTCTTTTTCACTTTTTGTATCCTTATGTTCCTACCTCAATACTGATAGATAGAAAGTATTATAGATGTGTTTGTTGTACAGAAGAATTAACTTATTAATAAGTACTAATAAAATTCTTCTTAAAGACCATAAGAAGTAAATAATGAACTATTTTAACAATAGAAATTCAGTAGTACTTTTCTGGGTACTAGCAATTTGGATTATTTCCATTTTCCCTTTATTGATTGCATATTTATACAATGGTTTTTGTTAATATTTGTACAAACTTATGGGTTACATGTACAATTTTGTTATATACATAGATTGCATAGTGGTCAAGTCAGGGCCTTTAAAGTATACATCACTGGAATAATGTACATTGTACATTAGCTAATTTCTCATCATCTACCATTAGCTAATTTCTCATCATCTACCTCCTTGCCATACCCTCACACTTCTGACTCCCCATTATCTATCATTCCACTCTCCACATCCATGTGTACGTGTTTTTAGCACCCACTTATGAGTGAGAATATGTGATATTTGACTCTCTGTGCCTGGCTTGTTTCACTCAAAATAATGATCTCCAGTTCCATCCATGCTGCTGCAAAAGACATGATTTCATTCTTTTTTATGTCAGAGTATTATTCCATTGTGTAAATATAACACATTTTCTTTATCCATTCCTCCATTGATGGAACTTTAGGTCTTTAGGTTGATTCTGTATCTTTGCTTTTGTGAATAGTGCTGTGATAAACATACAAGTTCAGGTATCTTTTTATGTATTGATTTGTTTTCCTTTGGGTAGATACCCAATAATGGGATTGTTGGATCCAGTGGTAATTCTATTTTTAGTTCTTTGAGAAATCTTTGTACTGTTTTCTATAGAGGTTGTACTAATTTATATTTCCACCAGCAGTGTATAAGAGTTCCCCTATCTCCACATCCTTGCCAACATCCGTTATTTTTTGTCTTTTTAGTAATAGCCATTCTGACTAGGGTAAGATATATCTCATTGTGGTTTTAATTTGCATTTCTCTGATAATTAACGATGTTGAGCATTTTTTCATATATGTTTTGGCCATTTGCCTGTCTTCTTTTGAAAAGTATATATTCATGTCCTTTGCCCACTTCTTAATGGGATTGTTTATATTTTTTTGTTGTTAAGTTGTTTGTATTCCTTGTATATTCTGGATAATAGTCCCCTGTTAATAGTTTGCAAGTATTTTCTCCCATTCTACAGATTTTCAATTCACTGTGTTGACTTCTTTTGCTGTGCAGAAGCTTTTTAGCTTAATTAAGTACCATTTGTCTATTTTTGGTGTTGTTGCCTGTGGTTTTGAGGTCTTAATCATAAATTCTTTGCCTAGATCAATGTCCAAAAGAGTTTTCCCTGGGTTTTCTTCTAGTGTTTTTATACTTTCAGGTCTTACACTTAGGTCTTTAATCCATCTTGAGTTGATTTTTGTGTACGGTGAGCAATATGGGTCCAGTTTCATTCCTCTGCATATGGCAATTCATTTTTCACAGCACTATTTATTGAAAGAGATGCCCTTTCCCTGATATATGTTCTTGTAATCTTTGCAAAAGATCAGTTGGCTATAAATATGTGGCTTTATTTCTGTGTTTCTATTCTGTTCCATTGATCTATGTGTCTATTTTTATATCAGTACCATGCTGTTTAGGGTACTATAGCTTTATAATATAATTTGCTGTCAGGTAATGTGATGTCTCCAGTTTGTTCTTTTTGCTTAGGATTGGTTTGACTATTTGTCCTCTTTTCTGGTTTAATATGAATTTAAGGATTATTTTTTCTAATTCTGTGAAAAATTACACTGGCATTTTGATAGGGATGTATAGAATCTATAGATTGCTTTGTCCAATATGGTCATTTTAATGATATTAATTCTTCGAATCCACGAGCATGGGATGTTTTCCCATTTGTTTTGTGTCCTCTACAGTTTCCTCCATCAGTTTTCCTTGTGAAGATTTTTCACCTATATTCCTAGGTATTTTATTTTTTGTAGCTATCCTTCTTGATTTCTTTCTCAGCTAGATCATTATTGGTGTACAGAAATGCTACTGATTTCTGTCTGTTGATTTTATATCCTGCAACTTTACTGAATTCATGTATCAAATCTAAGAGTTTTTCAGTGGAGTCTTTAGGGTTTTCTAGGTATAAAATTATATCATCAGCAAACAGGGACAATTTATCTTCTTCTTTTCCAATTTAGATGCCTTTTATTTCTTTTTCTTGCCTGATTGCTCTGGCTAAGACTTCCAGTACTGTGTTGAATAGCAGTGATGAAAGTGGGCCTACTTGTGTTATTCCAGTTCTTATAGGAAATGCTTTCAACTTTTCTCCATTTAGTATGATGTTATCTGTGAGTTTGTCACATATGGCCTTTGTTGTATATCCAGTAGAATTCAGCTGTGAATCCATCTGGTCCTGGGCTTTCCTTTGTTGGGAGGCTTTTTATTACTGATTGAATCTTGCTACTCATTATTGGTCTGTTCCTTCTTGAGAGGTTGTATGTTTCTGGGAATTTATCCATTTCTCTAGGTTTTCTAGTTTGTGATATATAGTTGTTCATAATAGTCTCTGATGATATTTTATATTTCTGTGGTATCAGTTTTCATGTCTCCTTTTTAATTTCTAATTTTGTTTATTTGGATCTTTCCTTTGTTAGTCTAGCTAGTGGTTTATCAATTTTGTTTATCTTTTCAAAGAACCAAAAAAATTGATCCTTTGAATTTTTTTAAGTCTCTATTTCATTTAGTTCTTCTCTGATCTTTGTTATTTCTTTTCTTCTGCTAATTTGGGGTTTTCTTTGTTATTTTTCTAATTTCTTGAGGTATATCATTATATTGTTAATTTGTAATCTTTCTACTTTCTCGATACAGGCATTTAATACTATAAAGTTCCCTGTTAGGTCTACTTTCACCATATCCTATAGGTTTTTGGTATGCTGTGCTTCCATTTTCATTCTTCTCAAAAAATTTCTTCATTTCTTTCTTAATTTTGTCATTGACTCAATCATCATTCAGGAGCACATTGTTTAATTTCCATGTATTTGTATAGTTTCTGAAGTTCCTTTTGGCAATAAGTTATAGTTTTATTCCTTTGTGGTCTGAGAAGATACTTGATATGACTTAGATCTTACAAAATTTGCTGAGACTTATTTTGTTGCCTAACATTTTGTGTATTTTGAAGGATGTTCCATGTGCTGATGAAAATAATATATACTCTGCAGTTGTTCAGTACAGTATCTGTAAATGTCTATTAGGTCCATTTGATCTGAAGTCCAATTTAAGTACAATGTTTCTTTGTTGATTTTCTGTTTATCTGATTTATCTAATGCTGTGAGTGGGTTATTGAAGTCCCTCACTATTATTGTATTGTATTCTATCTCTCTCTTTAGGTCTAATATGTTTTTTTGTGAATCTGGGTGCTCCAGTGTTGGATGAATAAACATATTTAGAATTGTTACATCCTTTTGGTGAATCGATCCCTTTATCATTATATAATGACCGTCTTTTTCCTTTTTTTTGTTTTTTTTTTTTACTGTTTGTGACTTCAAGTCTCTTTTATCTAAGTATAAGTGAGCTATTCCTGCTCACTAAAAGTTTACATTTGCATGGAATATCTTTTTGCACTCCTTTACTTTCAGTCTCTGTGTGTCTTTAAAGGTAAGGTAAGTTTCTTGTAAGCAGCATATAGTTGGATCATGTTTTTTGGGTTTTTTTTTTTTTTTTTACATTCAGCCAATCTTTACTTTTTAAGTGGAGCATTTAATCTCCGTATACATTCTAGGTTAATGTTGATATGTGAGGTTTTGTTCCTGTCATATTGTTACTTGTTTTCTAGTTGTTTTATAAATTGTTTGTTTCTTTTTCTCTGTCATTGTGGTTTGGTGGAATTGTATAGTGGTGACATTTTATTCCTTTCTCTTCCTCCTTTGTGTTATTGGTTAACCAGTGAGTTTTATACTTTCATGTGTTTTTATGGTGGTGAATGTCTTCCCTTCACTTCTATCTTGAGGACTCCCTTGAATATTACTTGTGTGACTCATCTAGTGGTGATAAATTGCTTCAACATTTGCTTGTCTAGGAAAGACTTTATTTTGCCTTAATTTAGGAAGAGTAATCTTGCTAGATATACAATTTTTAACTGACAATTAGTTTTCTTTCAGCACTTTGAATATGTCATCTCATTCTATTATGGGTGCAAGGTTTCTGCTGAGAAGTCTGCTGTTAGCCTGATGGATTTTCCCTATAAGTGACTAGATACTTTCTCTTACTGATTTCAGAACTCACTCTTTCACTTTGACTTTAGAGAGCCTGATTAGTACGTGCCATAGAAAAATCCTTTTTGCATTGTATTTTCCAGGGGATCGTTGAGCCTACTGTATCTGGATGTCTAAATCTCTTGCTAGACTTGGGAATTTTTCATGTGTTATTTTGTTGAATAGGTATTATAAACGTTTTTGTCTCTCTTTACCCTCAGGAATACCAATAGTTTGTAAATTTGGTCACTTTATGTAATCCCAAGCATCTCAAAGGCTTTATTCATTCTTTTTTATTGTTTTTTTCTTTATCTTTGTCTGACTGGATCATTTCAGAAGAACTGTCTTCAAGTTTTTGTTTGTTTTTATAGACAGGTTCTCACCCTGGTGTCTAGGCTGGAGCACAGTGGCACAATTGTAGTTCACTGTAGCCTCAAACTCCTGGGCTCAGTGATCCTCCCACCTCAGTCTTCCAACCAGCTAGAACTACAGGTGCACACCACCAGACCTGGCTAGTTTTTTTTTTTTTTCTTTTTTTGTAGAGATAGGATCTTGCTACATTGCCTAGGCTTGTCTTGAACTCCTGGCCTCAAGTGATCCTTGTGCCTAAGCCTCCCAAAGTGCTGAGATTACAAGAATGAGCCACTGCACTTGGCCAAGTCATGAAATTCTTTCTTCTGTTTAGTCTAGTCTATTTTTGAAGCTTTCAAATGTATTTTGTATTTCCTTCAATGAATTTTGCAGTTTCAGAATTTCTGTTTGGTTTTTTTAAAGATATATATCTCCTTGGCAAATTGATTTTCTGAGTTCTTTATATTGGTTTTCAGATTGCATCTCACCAAGCTTCCTTAAAATCAATATTTTTAATTCCTTATCTGAGATTTTTGAGAGTTTCTTTTTGGTTAAGATCTATTGTTGGAGAATTACTGTGTTTCCTTTGGGGATATCACATCCCTTGCTTTTTCATGTTTCCTGTGTCTTTACATTGACTTATGTGCATCTGATGTAATAGTTGTTTCTTCTTTTTGAATTTATTTTCATGGGGAGGGGATTTTTTTCTTGAAGATAGGACTGTGATGTAAGTTGGCTAGGGCCTTTTGGCTTTGCTTCTGGGTATATGCAGTGGCAAAGTCTCTGTATAATTTCTTTGGATATAAACAGTGTTAAGAGCATCTGGTTTTCTTGGTGTGTTAGGGTGTAATTATTGTATTTGTGGCGGCTGTGATGAAGTTGTGCTGGTGACTAGACTGCCAGATGGGCCTGTCTTCAGGTCTCAGTAGTAGTGATTGTGGGCTAAGTGTGTCTATCCTTGTGCCCTGTGGTGATGTATGCTGGCACCTCTGTTGGCAGTCACAGGCAGGCTGATGATTCTTGGGCCTCTGAGTGGCTTTCTTGGGTGCCAGTTGCAGGAGCAGTGTATCAAGCAGGTGAGTGGGCTCTCAAGTTCCTGGGCATGGCATGGGCAAAGATGGTAGCCCATGGTGGTGGTAAAATGCTCTTCTAGGTCCTACCTGCTGTGCACTTGTGTTGGCAGTGGTTGCAATGGGCTGTGGGGACTGGCTCCCAGGTCAGTAAATGGCCCTTGTAGGTAGGAGCAAGCTGAGGTGGTAGCAGTAGGTTGTTTATGCCCAATCTTAGTCCTCTGGGAGGAGTACTTGGGTATACCAGGTGGTGGATTGGGTTGTAAAACCCTCAGGACCCTGGATTCCACACTCTTTCTTGGGGTAGGCAAAGTCAGGCAGAGCTGGACTGGGCAAACTTGTACTCAGGCCCCCCTAATAGCAAGCAGACTACTGAAAAACATTCACTCACCCTCTTCCATAATGGAGAATCTCTCCCGGTTCCTGGCCTGTCCTGGCCACATAGGCTGCCTGTTTTCCTTCTCCTTCCTAGGTTTTGGAGCTTTCTGCCACTTTTCTGTTGAACTCTGTGTTCCCTCTTAGATAATATGTTCAAAGTGATTGTCTACACACTATTTGATTCTTCTAAGTGGATGAGGCATGCTAGAAATGCTTCTAGTCATCCATCCTGAAAAAAATAAAAGTACAATATTTTTTAAACTGTGGGTGACAGCGTAATGGTTCATGGAGAAATTTAGTTTGTTTCAACTTTTAGGTGTCTATGTGTGGTTTGTGATGTAATTTTTTTTTTGCTATAAATATAGGTCAAAAAAATTTTTAAGAAAACACTTTCCTAGAATCAAAACCATTCTGTATTATCTTCCTTTTGCATTTTCCTTTCTCAGTCTCTCACCTAATCCCAGGCTAAAGGATCATAGCAGATCTCATCACATTTACCAAGTTTCTATTATAAGCTGGGAAATGGTCACAGGATTCACTTAGACATGGTCTCCACCCTCAAGAGCTTATAATCAATAATTTTGTAAACAATGTATTTGTTTCATGATGTTGCATGACATTTTAATAACTTATTGGAAGTCTGATGTAAAAGCTACATATTTATGCCCTAGTTAGAATTCTGTCTGTTCTTCATTGAGCCCTGTGACTGACCTCACTTATTGTTCACAACTTTTAGCCAAGAGGGTAATGGTCCCCAGACAGGGTATATTGAAATTAAGAAGGAGGGAGGCTCAGAACACTTACCAAAGTGGTCAAAGATGCAGCAAAGATATAGAAGGTTTTGTTTCCTTGGGGGAAGGGAGGTTGTATAGCTGCAATTGAAGTATAGTAACAATTTTCATGCTTCTACATGTTTTTAGTGTGACTCTATTTCTGAAAAAATATATAACTTTTTCCTTGATCTTTGGTTGCAAGAAAAGGAAGAAGAAATACTAAACTTAACATGGGTACAGGCTGATAAAATTTATTTGATAGAAATTCATTTATATATATTGAAAAGCTACTGTTCACATTATAGGCACTCTATATTAATTTGAGTGAATGAATTTCAGATAGGTATTTATCTATTAAAATCTATTCCCCTCTTTTATTTCACAAATATAACTGGCAAAAAAAACAACCCTAAGGTTAACTAAAATATGACTTCTATATTGCTTTAAGAAATATATTATACACAAGTGTGTGTATATGTGTATATATATGTGTGTGTATATATATATATATATAATATTACAGATTTAATAGTTTGAAATGTAGGAATCCAATCCTGTCAAAATTCTTACCCAGAAAAACTGAAATTGTTCAATAAGTGCCTTCTTTTAGAAGTTTGTGTTTTAACTTCATGTTCATTTGGATCATGGTGCTCATACTGTTTGAAATCCATAGAACTCTAGTGTTTAGCCAGTCCAACAGCATGTGCTGCATAGAGCCTGGTACCACACAAAACACTCCCAAACTCTAACAAGTTCATCCTTGTCCTAATTAGTCTTTATAAGGAATTCATATGAAAAAGACAACCTCTATCTGGGCTTACTCACCAGAAAATCTTTAATTAGATTATCCTCTTTATTAAAAGAGTCATCTAGTTTCTTTAGTTATTCTCAAGTCTTACCAATATCCTTTCACTTATCTCTGGAGCTACAGAAAAGCAGAGGAGTCTAATAACATGTCACATATTTACAGGTATGACTGCTGTGTCTTGCATCCCTTGTGAGGAGCTAGTCTTGTATTGCATGCTCAAAGATCTGTTCTAGGAATATCACTGAGGCAAAAAAAAAAGGAGGATGAGGGGAAGGTTGTATCTGGATTTAGGGTCTAATATATTACTTTTTGTAACTAATAAAATTTCAAGGACTGACAGCAAATTTCTGATTTGCTTTTCCCCCAGTAAAATGTCTGCTTTGAATTATGCAGAAAAAATTCTTCCTGCCAAATTGTTTCAATTCCCCATGCAAAAGCATCCAAAGATCATTGTCAGGGATTTCCTATAGAGGTTCATTTCAGGATTCTTCAATTGTTGGAGCAATACATAACACACACACACACACACACACACACACACCTACACCTTTTTTCCTCCTTCTTTAGAGCAAGCAAAGGAAAATACATTGGTAAGGTGTGTAGATGATGCTTTCCCTTTCTGAAAGCAGAGACAAGTATTAGTCATCAGATGGGGAAAAGTTTCTCCATCTCACTCTGGGCTAGCGTCCCGTTTTATGTATGCAGAACCGCCCTGTGTGTAGGTGGAGCAGGCAATTGCCATGTGATGTGATTTAAGAGGTGCTGGAAGTTCTGCCTGTCCAAAAATAGCCCCCACACCCGCCTGCTGAATTCAGACACAGTGTCCATAAAACCCTGGTTTAAATGAAATGAAATTGCATTTTCAGAAGGTTAACCCATCATATCCATTATCCTTTCAGCATGCAGTTATTTATCAGAGATAAAAACTGAATCTTGAGGGGTATGTACATGTGTATAAGAAGAGTGAAGAAGGGGTTAGCAAGGCCCAAGGCTTAGGGTGATGATGCAAGTCACTGGAAGCAAATTCTGCATAACCATAAGTCAGTTTGTTAAAACGAAACTTCTTCCATATTCATTCACTCAGTTCATCAGTCTTTTTCAAATCAGTGTTTTCAGGAACATGACATTTTCTCAAACAGCTAATGCTCTTTGTTGGGACCCTTAAAAAATATAAGAATAAAAATAACTCACATTTGGAAGATGTTTTTTAGAGTACAAAATACTTTCACATATAATGTCAAATATTGATCCCAACAATAATTTTGTGTGGCAGATTTAAGTCTTTCTATTTTCATACAGCAAATGAGGGAAGAATCTCAAAGAGGTTAAGTGACTTGCCCACTGCCCACTGCTAATAATGGCAGACACGTTGGAGCCCAGTCATTCTAACTCTAAATCCAAGGTTCCCTCTGTTGCTTCAGGCTCCTCAAGATCCAGTCCCTGTAGTCAAGGAGCTGATAATTAACTTTAATGCTTAAAGTTATTCATATAAACAAAAGAGCATACCCCAGGAATTTTCTCTAGTGGTATTATTGAGGAAGTATTTCCCCTTGTCTTAAAATTTCTGAAAGCACTGTGCCAGACACAGGCTTCTACTCACACACATTTGGCCTCAGAAATTTGGGTTGGATTTTACCAGTCACTCACATCATTCCCCATGCAAAAAACACCCCATATTTGGAATACTGAAAACATTGAACAAAGTTGTGAAATACAACAATAAACAAAATTAGATAGGAAAAACAAAAATGTGAATTGTCAGAAATTAATGTAGGATATTCTCTAGAAGCACTTGGGACCTGGGGGTATTTTGAAACCTGATCAAGCATTATGAAATGACTTTGAAATCCCAAATTTCTGTATCAAGACAGATCTGCTTTGCTCCATAACTAGACACACATGCCCTTTTCCTCTAGCTGATGAGCCACAGTTTTGTTGTAACTCTAGCTCCTCCCTCCTTTGGCTTTGGCACATTAAGCACTTCCCATGACACCAGTTACTTTCTAAATTAGTGAAATAGCGTTGCTTGCTTTCCCAGCCTTTCAGCAAGTCTGGCTTGGTGGGAGGAGGGATGGCTGGATGTCAGCTTCCACCTGCCCGTTGCAGGGTTCCCTTTTACAAGGCACAACCCACACAACATTTGCAAAAGTCTGCGTGATTTCTGTACTAATTCTTTCATTCAGCACATATTTTGTTGGTGTTTTTCTATGTGCCAATCACAAAGTTAATTCCCAGCCTTCAACCTGCTGCCAGTCTAATGACAAAAGATATGAATGAAAATGAGCAATTCTATTACCATATGATAACAGAGACATTTTAAAAGGTGCAAGAGTACATAGAGCAATGCCTAAATCTTAAAGTTTTGAGGGAAAGGTTTTAAGAAAATGGCTTGAAAACTGAATGGGGATGTAATGAAGGAGGAGAGGAATTCTAGGCAAAGGAATCAGCCCATGCAAAGTCAGGGAGATACAAGACAGCACAGGATGACCAAGGAATTCCAAATGGTGGGCATCCCTGACATATGTGGGGAGGGAAAGTGGAAGGAGTGGCCACGAGTTAGGCTGGAGAGGTGAAGGCCAGGTAATAAAGGGCCCTGATGGGCCCTGATAAGGAGTGTACAGTTTACCTGTTAGGTATGGGAAGCCATTGAGGGCTTCTGAGCAGGGGAGTCATGTGATAGGCAGAGATATTAGAATCAGAGTGGGAAGAATTCTGTGGGAGATTGGAGGGATGGCACTGCTATAAGCAGTTAATTGCTGGATGGCACTTAAGTTGTGTATATAATTTATTAGCTGTTTTATTGTTATAGCAGTATATGTTAATTGTAGAAAATTTGATAAAGCACAGCTCATATAGTAGGTAGGTACTTAAGAAGTATCCATGAAATATTCCATCACTCAGAGATGTATATTGTTTACAAAATAGGACCTATATATGCTTTACATCATATCCTTTCCATATATTACAATGTTAGCATTTTTCTAAATCCATATTCAGCATATATATAATAAAAAGCATGTTTCTATTCAATCATTTATTTAACCACTCTCCTTTTGCTAAATTTAGACTGTTTACCAATAGTTATGACCCTGATTGTTTCCTTATGAAAATATTCATAATGTGTAATTACTGGGTCAAAGTATGTAAGTCTTTTTAAAGGCCTTGACATATATTATCAAAATGCTTTCGAGACAATTTTTGCCAATTTACAGTCCTTCTAACAGTTCCAATTTAACCACACCCTCTTCAACATTGTATTTTTTATCCTAGTCAGTTTGATAAGCAAAAATTGTAAGGTTGAACATTTAATCATATTTTTCATTGGCTGTGTTTTGTGAGTATGGAATTCATTAAAGTTAAGTGATTATGTAATTTTGTTTTCAGACTCCTTGAAATAGTGGGAGGGACCCTCTATTGTCAAAATTCAGGATACAGAATTTTTGCTTTAAGTTATTTCAAAACAAATTTTAGTTGCTGTGAATAATACAAAAAGGATAAGCCATCATTCAGGACATGCACAAGTTCACAATATACTTCAGAAGAAGGACACACACCCAAAACTCCTAATAAAGACTCAACTGCAGGAGGAGCCTCAAGAGAAATACAAGCAAGGGCTGTGGCAGTGGGACCAGGAAGAGTGATCCGAGACAGGGAAGTCTGGGAAGGGTTGATGCAGACAGCTCTTTGGTGTGAGCCCCTCCAATTTCCAACCTCTTCTCACCTCCTTGTGCCAGAAATCCCAAAGTGACTGGCCTCAAAATTAACTGGAGAGCTCATGAAAAATGTCGATTCCAGATCCCAGCCACAGTGATGGGGACTGAGGTGTCTTCAGGAGAGTCCAGGAACACACCTTCTGAGCAAGCACCCAGGTGCTTCTGCCCTTGGAGGAATGCAGCCACACTGATGTCCACATGCTGCTCATGGGCAGACAAGGGGCTACCCTCCTCAACAATGAACTCTACACCTGTACTCTGGGTCCCCCTCACCACCCATTCAAAACTGGATCATGGCACTGCTTATTCTCGCTCCTTCTTGCATTCCTCATCACCTAGTGTTCATCTATCCATTCAGCCTTTCTTTCATTTTTGAACACTTGTGCCCACCACTGTTCTAGATGCTGGAGGGAGAGAGGTGGACATGCCATTGAAGGTTCTGGCCCTCAGGATATTTACATTCTCCAATCTGTTGAGTTCTTCCCAAGTAACAGTGGTCTAGGAAGGGTCAGAAAATGTCCATGCTTTGCTCATTCCCCTGCTCTGCAAGGCAGATGGTACTGCCTTCCTGCCCAGAGGTACCTAATAGCCTCGTCTTAGAGCCTCTGGCCACATTAGAACACCTCTGCTAAACACACACTACACTCCTCCAGTGCTGAAAACAAGTTACAAGTCACATAAAGCTGGAGAGGGAAGATACAGAGCGCAAGCTCTGAAGTACACATTCAAGGGTTCTGGGGTTTGTCATGGGTTACCAAAACATCTAATAAACCCTGGGTTTTTTGGCTACATATGAGCAGTCACTGAAGATAAATGAAATGCCTAAACTCACAAGGAGATTTTTCTATTATTAATAATATTTGATCGTGTCGCTCAACTACTTAAAACTCTGTGTCTCCCCATTAGTTTCAAGATAAAATCCAGCTTCCTTTAATATGTTTTTAAAGCCCCTGGTGGTCTCACCCTTGTTTACATCCCTCTAGTATCAACTTCACCCCCACCCCATCCCACCGCTGCACCCCCAGCCACTTTCCAGTTTTATGAATATGTCACCCTCCTTGGGCTCAGCCCTTCGGCCTGGGGCTCTGCCTCCCTCTCTCTTTTCTCTCCTCCTCTCCATCTCACACCACCTAGTCCCAAGCAAGTCTCTCCCACTGATCCTTCAAGGCGCCACTCGAGAGTGACACCTGCAGGAAGCCTTTGCTGACTCTTCCCGTGTGGATGAGGTGCCCTCCCAAGCCGCAGCACCCTTGTTTACCTCCATTGCTCAGCATGGCACAGAATACTGTTGTGTGCACTCTGTGCACCTTCTAGCTGATCTCTCCCACTCCTCTGAGAGCTCATCGTGGGCAGGGCCTGCTTCTTTTGTCTCTGAATCTCCAGTATCGGGAATGTAGTGGGCACTGTGTAAATGTCTGAAGAATGAATGATAAAGTGAGTCCTTTAAGTGTGGGCCAAGTTAATTCATAACTAAGAATGGGTTGGATAGCGAAAAACAGACATCACTAGGATTGCACCACAAGAACAGTCCAGTTATAGAACAAGTCTCTGAGTTCACCAAAAGGGTGAACAACATCAACAGTGCACCCTCCAGGGGGCCCCTCGTGATCCAGCCCAACCAGAAGATCCAACCATGGTTGAGTCACAAACAGGAAGGGCACCTGGTAACGGTAAAATTTGCAGTGAAACAGTGTGAAACATGGCACATCTGACTTAACTCATTAAATCATTATTTACTAAGCATTTACTGTGTTCTAGGCTTTGAATTTAGATCAGTGAGAAATAATAGATAAAAGCCAATACCTTATGGGGACTTTTTAATTGGGGAGAAGAAATAATAGAAAAGATAAATAAATTATGTTAGATGGTACTAAGGGCTATGGAGAAAAGGTGAAAAAGGCTGAGAAGTGGAAGGAAGGTTACAAATTTGAGTAGCCAGGGAAAGCAAAACTGAGAAGGTGACATTTGAATAAAAATCTTAAGGAGAAGATGAAACTATGTGACTATCTAAGGAAGACCCTCCCACGCAGGGGAAGTAGCATATGCAAAAACTCTGAGGCACATTTGCTGAACATCAAGAAGAAAGTGTAGCTGGAAAGGAGTGTTAGAAAAGGAAAGCAACAAGAGATGCGGTCAGACCATGTAGGAACTGATCTGAAGCCGTCAAAAGGATTTGGAAAGAAACCTCGACCAGGGAGTAAGAGTGTTGGGGTCAGAGTCTAATCCTAAGGAACTGAGATCCTAAGGAAGTATCTAAACTGGTGGTCTGGCTGATAGCTCATTGGGGTTGCAGTCCAGGACAGGAGTCCACTGGAGAAAATATTAGTCAATTTTAGAAATTAGAAAAGAGAAGCAGATATCACATTGTTCTATAATCATGGTGCTATATTTAAAGATCAGTACCACCAATTAACACCTGTGCTCTTAGGAAAGTAACTTAATCTCTTAACCCCATGAAATAATGTATATAGCACAATGCCTAGCACAGCATACACTAAATAATACACATTATAATAGAATATTTATTAGTAGGTTACCAGACCCTGAATCGGAGATGAATAATCATGTCGGACATGACCTGCTAGAGGGGGGATTAATGCCTTTGTTGCTTCTGATAGGATTGGCTCAGAAACTAGGGTGAACATGAGGCTCTGGGAAGGCCAACAGTAGACAATCTGAATCTAAAAGGACTGGGGAAAGCAGAGCAAGGGGATGGAGTTGACTAATGGCACTCGACCACAGGCTTGAGATGACTCCCATCGAACTTGCTATCTTAAGGGTGACCGGCTGTACAGGGTACCAGGGACTTTCCTAGTTTTAGCGCTGAAAGTACCAAGCCCTGGAAAACCCCTCAGTTGGTCACCCAAATGTCAACATGTAAATGACTTCTGACATAGTTCTTAAACCAAGGGTATTTAGGAATCCCTAGAATGCTTATTAAAATTTCATATTCCTAAGCCCTCAGCTCCATCAGAATATCAAATATCACCATCAGAGGCTGATATTTGGTAGTTGTGTATCTTTAACTAGGTTCCCAGGGATTCTGGGGCAGGTGTTCCACAAGGGGCACTGGAGAAACACGGTGTTACAGAAACTATAAAGGGCTTTCACAGGAGTCAGCCAGGAGACATATCGTATGTGCTACCCCAGCTAGCTAACAAAGACATTAGAGGAGGACACGGAAACTCAAAAGAACAAGCCCTCTTTATGGAAAGAGTTAGTTTAGATTAAAACTTAGTAGTTAATAACAGCCTAAAAGAACACCATTCATGATCAAGCTGGAGAAACACTACAACTTTTTGATAATTGTGGGCCCGAGTACTTAGGAAAAAAGAAGATGGGGCTAACACACTGAATACTTTCTTTGTCTAGCAGAACATCAGCAGAAATCCCACTCCAGGCTTTCCTTTGAAATGGGCAGCTTGGAGACTTTAAATTAAATAAAGAAATTAAGGCAATATAGATGCACATTAGTTAGCAAGGAACTCAAGGGTGAAACTGGCAACATGGGGATTAAATACATTATCATGAAAGGCCACATAGGAAACCAGTTACAAAGTAGTGGTTCTCAAACCTAGAGTACATCAGAATCACCTGAGGGCTTGTTTAAAAAAAAAAAAAAAAACTGCTGGCCCTACCCCCAGAGTTTCAGATTCAGCAGGTCTGGGTTGGAGCCCAAGAATTTGCATTTAACAAGTTCTCAGGTGATGCTGATGCTACTGGTCTGGGAAACACACTTGAATAATCCCTGGTTAAGAAAAAAAAATCTGTTAATTTAAAGGCATAAATCTTTCCATATCAGTATCAACTTGCTCACCTTACTTCTGAGTTAATAAGAAAAAATAAAACTGACTTAAACAATAAAGTATGCTTCAGGACATTGGTCTGAGCGAAGATTTCAGAGTAAGACTTTAAAAGCCCAGGCAAAAATAAAAAAGTAAAAATAGACAAATGGGATTATATCAAGTTAGAAAGCTTCTGCACAGCAAAGGAAACAGTCAAGAGAGTAGAGACAAACTGTAGAATGGGAGAAAATATTTGTAAATTATTCACTTGGCAAGGGATTAATATCCAGAATATATAAGGAACTCAAAAACTCAACAGCAAAAAAAAAAAAAAATCCAATTAAAAAACAGGCAAAGGATCTGAATAGACATTTCCCAAAAAAAGACATACTGATGGACAACAGGTATATTAAATAATGCTCAACATCACAAATCAGGGAAATACAAATCAAAACCAAAATGAGATATCCTCTCACCCCAGTCAGAATGATTACTATCAAAAAGACAAAAAATAACAAGTGCTGGCAAGGAGGGAACCCCTGTGCACTATTGATGGGGATGTTTATTAGTAAAGCTATTATGGAAAACAGAATGGAGATTCCTCAAAAACCTAAAGGTAGGTTGCTGTCATATGATCCAGCAATCCCGCTATGATACTTATCCAAGGGAATCAGTATATTGAGAGATATTTGCACTATCATGTTTATTGCAACACTATTCACAATAGCTAAGATACGGAATCAACTTAAGTGTCCATCAGCAGATAAACAGATAAAGAAAATGTTATATATTCACAATGGCATCCTACTCAGCCATAAAGAAAGAATGAAATCCTGTCATTTGTGACAACATGGATGGAACTGGAGGACATTGTGTGAAGTCAGGCATAGAAAAGTAAATGCCACATGTTTTCATTCATATGTGCGAGATGAAATGTTGATTTCATCGAAGTAGAGAGTAGAATTGTGATTGTTATAGTCAGGGAAGTGTAGAGGGGAGGGCAGCGTGGGGAGAGGTTGGTTAAGGGATACAAAATTACAGCTAGACAGGAGGAATAAGTTCTAGTGTTCTATAGCACTGTAAGGTGAATATAGTTAATAATTTATTGTCTATTTCCAAATAGCTAGAAGAGAGGATTTTGAATGCTCTCAGCATAAAGAAATGGTAAATGCTTGAGGTATTGGACATGCTAATTACCACTGATTTGATCATAACATAATGTATACATCTATCAAAATACTACTCTGCATTCCATAAATATTTATGATACTTACATGTCAATTAAACATAAAAATAAATGTATAAAAAAGAGCAACACAATAAAAATCATAAAAATGAAAAACCAACAAAAATTAATATGTGCTTGGGCCAAGGGAAGAGACAAATGGAGCTAATCAGGACTGAGGGTCCTGGGTCACATGTCCCCTCTAGTTCTCAGGGAAAAAAAAAAGAAGCTCAGTTATTTAGAGTTGAGGTACCAGGTAAGAGCAAAACTAGTAAGAGTAGCAAGAGTATTTAAACATAAACACTGGGGTTAAAAGGCTCTAAATCCTTGCAGCTAAGATATGAATTGGGTATAGAGACAGAGGAGAGACTGGGACACGAGATGGGAGTCCAGTAGCTCCAGCTATAAAAAAGGCCCGTTGTGAGGTCACAGATTATGGTGATTAGGAAATGACTATGGGATCAGACAACCTGGGTTCAAATCTCATCTCTATAAATTACTAGTTGTATGATCACCAAGCCTCAGTTTACTTATCTAATAAAATGGGGTGATAAGGGTACCCACCTCAAAGGGCAGGTGAGGGTTAAATGAGTTGGAATATGTCAAGCGCTTGCAGCAGTCCTTGCTCAGTACAGGGTGTGTGCTATAAAACCATTTGTGTATTACTCAATCTGAGAACCAACTTGCAATACATGCCTAGAGCTTTGAAATGTGTAGCTGTAAACATTTGAAAACACTTACCTTCAAGCCAAACAATAAATAGCTCTAAAGATACCATTCTTATATTTATTCAGTGGGTGAACATGCTGTATGTCCACATAGGCATAGGATTCTGTGAAGGGATTTAGAAAGATGCATCAGAAAAGGATTTAACGTTACAAGCTAGTAGAGGAGACAAACCCTGTGCACAAGAGAAAGAGAAATCCCTTAGGAAACATAAGAAAAAGTAGTAGGGTTGTTCAGAGGGGAAATTGAAAGAACAACTGAAAGAACCAAGAATGACTTCAGAGAGGTGGGAGAGTTTTGGACTAAGGAAAAGATCTTAGTCTTAAAAAGACAAAAACCAGAAAACAACGGCAGAACATTGCCATGATAATAGAATCATGTGTTGCTAGTATGCACCTAAAGAAAATCCCTTAAAGCCTTTGTATGTTATTTAATATTCTTCCATATATTACCCCATTCAGCTTCACGTGCCTTTATACCTTTTGTAGGTATACAAAAATAAAAATTTAAAAAATCCTTAATAAAAAGGAAGCTTGGTTTTTCCATTCTTTGAAGAGCAATCCTAACAAATATTTCTAAAATAGTCCTGTGCTTTTTGACATATATTATGTGTTCAAAATGCACATCTCCCTTGAGAAATCCATTACATTTCAAATTATACATGTCTGTTAAAGCATAGATCTGTTCAACCTTCCATGTATTTGTTATTGCTGCTTCTGAAACTTCCTTACAGCCCCAAAGAGGTCTTAATCCCTGTCAAATGTTATTATGTTTCCAATTTTTATGTAGTCTTGAAAGGGGTTGTTTATTTAGTTTCAGTGACTCCTTGTTACTGCCAAATATTATTTCATTTCAACACAGATGTAAGAGGTCCAATGACTGGAATTACTTTTCAGCCCGGACATTGTGGAGAGATGGATACCAGTTTAATTATGGACAGCTGAAAATGATCTAGGAGTCACCTGCTATGGATATTTATCATCATTATGAACTTCTCACCAAGCTGTGGTCGGAGCAGTTTCATAACGTTCCATTTGCGTTAGACAGACAGTATGATCTATATGGAACCTATATCTTCAATCACCTTTAAATTTATGTATAGACAGTTTAATATTGCTTGATTATTTTCTTTTCCTCTTCTCAAAGTGAGAAAACATGTTTCAGTCATTCCTGTTCTTATTCTTTCCTCTTTGTTTCTCTCCATGACCCTCTCTCACTGCTACCCTTATCCTTCCAGCTGTTTTTCCAATTATGCCTCATTGGAAATTATTCATTACTTAAAGAATGTGAATTGGATAGACTGGATATATAAAGGATCAAGTAATGCAATAACTACAATATAGTTGGCCCTGAATAAATGCAGGAGGAATGAAGGAGGGACGAGAGCAGAGGGAACAGGAAAGGAGACTGTAAAACTGCAGAACACTCTTCATGGAGTTCCTGCATCTCCCATTTTAGAAGAAACTAATAGTATGATTTCTCCTCTGTATTCTTCCCATTGTATACTGCACTGTAAAAAAATACACCTTTATATCTTCTCTGCTTTTCTCTAAACGGATCTTGATTTGTATTTGTTAGGTTAAACAACCAGCTGATAAAAAATCTAGCCCACTGTCTCGCCTTCCCAGATGCTCCTCTGGCCATTCCTTTCTCTGCTCTCCATACCTGGGCTGTGAGGCCTCGAGAGTTCCAATTCTGTCCTGAATGTATGAGTGGCAGTAAGAGCTACCTTTAGTAAGGGTTAACCAACCATGCTAGGTCTTTATATGGGTTATCTCATTTAATTCTCAATACAGCTTTATGAGATGGCACTATTCAGATTCTCTTTCTGTAGCTTTCTTTTCTCAGTCAGGGACAATTTTCCCTCCCAGGGAACACTTGGCAATTTCTGGAGATCATTTTGGTTGTCACAGCTGGGTAGAAGCCAGGGGTATACTAAACATCCTACAAGGCACAGAAAAACCTCCAACAAAGAATTACCTGGTTCAAAATGTCAGTAGCGCCACTGTTGTAGATTTTTAAAGGGTGAGGTTAAAAGGGGTTAAGTAACTTGGCTGAGGCTACTCAGTGATATTCAGGAAGACTGGGATGCAAAGGCAGCCTTTACTTTTTCATTAGTTTGAACATAAGTAATTATGGCTTCAGCAACTGGTTCATCATCCCTTGTACCAAAGGAGCCAAAATTCCAATGGCAATCTTTTTATGTGAGGATATCTCAATATAAGTGACCCTTTTCAATCATTTCCAAATCACTTGCTCTTCTTCCATCCTTTTCATCAAATATGCAGAATCAGGCCCATCTAAAGCAGCCTTTCTCTCTAAACATCACATACACACACACACACACACACACACACACACACACATTGGGGTTATATTTCTCTGAATTTTTAATGTTACAAGCAGATATAAAAGATATAAAATAAAAAGAGAAGGCACAAGTAATCATGCTACCTAAGTAATAAGCTTTGAAGATGGCACATATAGTTGCATAGTTTACTATGATGAATAAATTTTTATTGATCAATAAATTACTATCATGAGTAAATACTTAATATGTATATTAATGAAATTAATGTGAAATACATTTAGTGGTAAACATAGCACTCTGTATTCTATAGGATAATTAGATAGAAATGGCAAACAGTCATCAATATTCATTTTGAAGTGCCAATCAAAAATGTTAGTATTGTTTTTGTCTTTTTATTAATTCTCCAATATGCACAAATCTCAGTTTTGACAGTGTTTTTAGATATTGAATACTTTTTAAAATTTCATATTGAGTATCTTTAATATCTTTTATATCTCAAATGATTAAGATTATGAAAAAATACAAACACACAAACTTTGTGCACACATGCACACACGTGCACATGCACACACCTACATGCACACACATGCATGCACAGACACATGTGAACCCACACAGTCACACACCACATGCCCACACACGTCATACACATGTACACACAGGCAGGTCCCAAAGCAGTTTCCTTTGCCTTTAGTCCTCTCCCACAGTACAGAGTTGCTATCTCACCTTTGTTGTCCCCCAGCCACCCAACCACCGTCTCTGATGCATTTCCTCCTCTGACCCTGGCTGAAGGAAGAGGCTTTCCCCTGAATGACCTGGTCTTGGAGTATAACAGCAGCTGCCTGCAGTGAAACCCCAGGGTGCTGCTGTCACACTCCAGGCCTCCAAGCACCACAGAGACCAAAGCGATTAATATATTTACCTTTAGAGCCAGACTTAGGCATCACAAGTTTCCAGGTTAGAGAGAATGGCTCCTATCCTAAGTTCAAAACTGCCACACTTGTTTTTTATTGCTTGAAATTATTTCATCAGTCGCTAGTCCCTTTCATTCTACAGTGAGAAATAAAATCTCAAAATACAACTAACTCAGTGGTATAAATAAACTTCACTGAAAGTGAACTACCAAGTTAAATCTTTTCTATTTACGTGGCAAGAGGGATTTAGAAAGAAAAAAGGCATCTGGTAACTAAAAGGAGGAGGGGTATAACAGCAGGAAAAAAGGTAACAGAAAGAAGTCAGAAGCAAGCTCTGTATCCTTCCTATTCTTGCCCCACACTGGCCCTTTCTGTCTTCATCCATACAAGGGCAAGTTTCACATATGGCTGAGAGCAAATATCTTAGCCTGAAAGCCATTAATTTTCATTACCTCTCACTTTTAGCTTCCCTGTGCAAATCTGAGTACACCATTGTTATATAAGAAATGTATGTAAGCATCTCCTGCATTAATAAAATCTGCTGAGGATGGCTCTGAATAGGTATCTTTTCTTTTAGTTTTGGGGCAAAATCAAAGGGACAAAGTGATGGGATGATTAAATCAACAACTTCAAATGAGATACTATTTTTCACATTTCACTGTCATATAGACCTTCCCTGACCAAAACAGTAGACATTAGCCACATGTGGCTATTCAAATTTAAATTTTAATCAATTAAAAAATAAAAGAAAAATTTGATTCCTCAGTCTCTTTAGCAATATTCAAGTATTCAATAGTCAATGTAGCTATGGCTACCATATTGTACAGTACAGATAAGAAATATTTTCATCATCACAGAAAAATCTATTAACACTAATACAAAGAAAAGTTGGACAATACCCAGTATCGATAAGGGGTGTGGGAGAACAGACTCTTTCATATAGTGCTGGTGGGAACAAAAATGCTACTAACAAAAATATACACTTAATTGAAAAAAAGAAAAGAAAAAAACCTGAAATTGCCTAAATGTGCATCAATAGGCAACTAGTTAAATAAATGACAAAACACTCATACTGTAGAAGACTATGCTATCTACTAAAAAATATATGCATAAGCAAAACATGTCAGCACAGAAGGCTGTCCTGGATGTGCTTTTAGGTAAAAACACAAACCACAAATCACTTAATATGAATAGCATGATCTCATTTGTATTAAAATATAAAAGGATATACATATATGTTTATATATATATGAAATTGTGGAAAGATACACAAGAATTAGTTAACAGTGCTTGTTTCTGCAAAGGGGGAATGGCAGAGGGTGTTGGGAAACCATTTCCTTTTAACTATATACCTTCTATACTATTGAGACTTTTTACAATGATGGACTATTATACTCTTACTTTATTTAATCCATCACATATTTAAGAAAATGGGCTACCCAAAAGAATGTGATACAAAACAAAAAAATAGAAGTTATCACTGTGTGTGTGTTGAAAGCCTGTTTGCTCAACCCCGTGCTAGCCTGGACTGAGTCAAGCTCTAGCTTATGGACTCTCCTATTTGCTAAGGTCTTCACATATCTAAACCATCCCGAGTCATTAACTGAAAGAAAATGGGTTAAATATGAAGTCATTATTTTGTGAATTATTATAGCTACTGCAGCAAACACCATGGGCCCCCCAGGAAAGTCTCTGAGCCAGAGGATTCTTTTAGGGGAACTGGAGGTTATTTGGAGCTCCTGGAGGGAAAGTCTTCCCCCAGTCCCATCCCTCTCCCACTACCCCACCCCTCTCTGCCTCTCACAACCACAGCTTGCCCTCTCCTCCACCACCTTGATCACAAAACCTGTTCCAGGCAAGAGAAATGCAGATACAAATCTTTATACTTGCTCAGAACTCACCTGGGATTGAATGTGTAGTAAATTAAGCAATAATTCAAGTTGCTTCACATGCCTCCTTATAAGCACACCAGGGAAGTCAGGCAGCAGGCCTCATGGGAGCCCATTCTATCTACCCATCCATCCATCCATGCACCTATCTAGTCTATCTATTTTAGATACACTCACATACACGTATGTATATATGTGCATATGTATATATGCATACACATGCACACGTATACATAACATACACTGGTTTCCATGGGAATGTGCGGGGCAATTCTAAGTATTGGGTAGGCAGATGCTGGTGCTTACTAATGTAGGGAGGTACTACATACAGAGAGGGGGAATGGTTAGAAGGGGGGACAGAGGGCACTAGTGTCTGTGGGTGGGCCTGATCCCCAGGCGAGGAAAGAATTCGGCTCATTTGGTATATTTTTGTTGGATCAAATCACTAGATGATAAATATGATGTAAGTCTTTTGAGCCAGGTCAGTGATAAAGAGGGAAATGTTTTTATTTCTTGGTGTGCTCAGAATCACAAGCTTCCTAACAGAAAAAGAGCATCTATACCCCCAAAGTAAGTATCTTCACACAATAAAGTACCAACTTGTCTTCTTGCCTCAGCGGCACTCTTTGAAGCTTAAGTTTCATCTGCACCAGTCTTTTCCAGAACTGAATACCTTTGGTTGCTCAGCCTGGAGCCTCCCCCAGTCCTGGCAGGCCTGCCTGCCTGCAGATCTGACCTGAGGAGGTCAGGAGACACTTAGACCTTGCTAGGCAACAGTTTTTTTCCATTTTAATGAGTCTCATTTGCCCATAAGACTGGTGCTTTTTTGAGTTTCTGACTCATGCCAGCCACAATTTCTTGGTATTTTGGTTTGATGAGTACCCAGGTTTTGACGCACTTAGGACTGTTTTTTTTTTTTTTCCTCGCCTAGTTCTGGAAGCTTAGACTTTTGCCTAATTACTTCCCAACTGCTGCCAGCTCACTGCTCCCAGTTTCTCTTATATTTCTCATTCCCCCCAATACCTATAACCCTTGCCAGCTTGCCTCCCAGCACACACACAGACACACAAATACGCACACACATTTTAGGTGTAGAGACTGGACAAATGACCTTTACAATGTTTGAAGTTTGAATGTTTGATTATTCTTTCAGTTAATACTAGTAAGGCAGGGAAGGGGAAGGCTTTGGGGATGTTATTGAAAGGGTACATTTCCTTTTAAATCCTGTCTCTTCTTTAGTTTTTTCTACCCTCAAAGCCTTAGCCTTCAAACGAAGATCCTCTAAAGGTTTGTTTTTCATCTGAGGCCAAACTACTGGCTACTGACTAGGTGGCATTGTGAATTATGGGGTGTGAGAAGAAAGAATTTTTAGTGGAAATTAATTTGTAAACATCTTTCTTTTTCTGCCTCTTTTGGGGCTGACTCACCATGAAAATTTTCAGTCTCAGATTTTGAGTTCAGCATAAACTTTCATTTTCATTAATTATCGCAAGAATTCACAATATTATTCCTTTTGGGGGATGCACAGAAAGTAGCACTGTGGGATTTAAGTCTGTCCAGAGCAACATGGCGGGGGCACGGGGAAGGGGACAAGTATGCCTGGCCTCTGCCGTTCCTGATGACGCCATGTGTAGGCTGTGCCTTTCTCCAAGCTGTTGGACATCAAGTCTGCCTCTATGTGGGTCGCCCTGGGGCTGCTAAGGAGGAGGATGCTGCCGCTGGGCCGTCCTCAGGCTGCCGCCCGGCCACTCATCCCACTCTGTGTCTGAGTGTCATGAGAGCACGGGGCCCGGCTGCCGGCGGTACTCCCCATCACCCATCTCCCCCATCAGGGCAGGACACCACTGTCACTGCGATGCTGTGCCAGATTTCTGTTTGAAATCAGCATTCTACAGACAGTTTTAGACAAACCGGAAATAACTTTTTTGGCCTGCAAAATACTTTTCTCTTGGGACGTTTTGTTGTGCTTTGAGTACATTTTAATACAGTGAGGTATTAATAACATTGATAGACTCCTAGAGACAAGGGGCGAGGAAGTGCCTCCAGAGACATCCCATCCATCACCATGACACCAGGCAGGCTTCACCTAAACCCCCCAGACATAGGTGAATATCCTGTTTTCACAGGTCATCTGGAAAGGAGACTCCGCAACCACTCTGGGGTGACCCGTTCCAGTGCTGATTTCCCTTCAATGCTGTCATTATCTTTGTATTACAGGGAAACACCCCATGCTAGACTGCTGTGAGCTTTAAAAACACAAATTTGAATATTTTGAACCAGATGTCACAAAGCTTGATTGTCAGCACACTGTTTGTCTGGTAATGAAAAATGCCATTTCAAACCAAATACTGACATCTCTTCTTGGGGTTGGACCCAGCCGGACAGCTTGCACTGTACAATAAACGCCTAACCTGCGGCCCCCTTAGGGTTCCCTTCCATGTGGGATCTGGTCATCATTAAATGGTGAGGTTTTGCAGGTGTACCACTATGTTTCTCTGCTCCCAGAAATCACAGCCATCATGTCCTTTTCCCTAAATCGTGTTAGCAGAGCAGAACTGCCATAAAAAGCGAAGGCTATATTTCTTGGAGAGTACTCACTTAGACACATGAAAAGATTTCTGACACTTGGTTTGTTCCTTTGGTTTTTAGAGGAGACGGCTTTAAAGGAATCCTTTCCCTGGCTTTCCCCTTCTGCGATGTGGTACAGGAAACCCCAAAGTGGTCTCTAAGAGGTCTAGTTACATTTTGGCACATGATAATCCACAGGACCTTCTGCAGTTAGAAGCAAAATAGGCACCTCTCTTTCTTTTGGAGATTTCCCTTGGCAAAGTGGAAAGTCAGAGGAGCTGAACTGGTCAGGAAAGCCCTGACCACGAGCTGGTACGAACCTCAGACAAGACACAGCTCCATGAGATGCAGTGTGCACAGTCATTGTCTGAGACTGAAGGCCTGAAATTGACACCATATGCGCCCCAAGGACTGATTGCTCCGAGGGGGAGAAAAGGAACATGTCAGAACATTTTAGTAACACCTAATTCATCCCAAGGTTATAAATAAATATGATGCTTGCTTAAAAACAAAAGTGAAAAAATACTTTGACTAGATGACTTCTGTGACAGTGCTTCAGGCAGAGGTGAACTTTATTAGGGAGACAAAGTGAATAAAGAGAAACACATAACAACTTTTTATGGTATATTTTACGTGATTTTATTTTTTTTGCAGTAAATAAAGTGGTTATAGGGCTCCAAGGAAAAGAGCCCAGATGTTAGAGAGTTGTGTGAAATTTAGGGGAAACAAGCTGTAAAAAACACAGTCATAAAACAGGCTGTCAGTGCCACACATCTGGACAATACAGCTGTATGTTCCTAGTGGCTGTCGTCACCCAAAGAAAACTCAGTAACCTTATTTCACCCCAATTAGGCTGCATACCAACATGATCAACATTAAGTTGCAGGAGTACAATTCATATGGTGCCTTTGTGTCACGCAGCTTTTATCTTTCATTTGAATTTGGTTCTCAAGAAATAAAAGACTGCTGACTTAGTCATTTCTACTATTATAAAGCATTATTTAATTTATAATGTCCAATAAGTCAAAGATTGACACTTTGGACTACTGTCTATCCCAAACAACAATAGACTTTCTGTAGCATGAAACCAACCCGCCAGTCACCCTAAAATGGAGCCCTGCCTATCTTTACCTTTTTGGGGGAATCTGAATCTAATACCATTGTGGGAAGCACTCTCTGCCTTATTGGAAAAAGAAATTGATATTCAGACAACCCACTTTATTTAAAGGAGAGGGCAAATGCCCCTTTCTGTAGCATTGGGACATTTTTTCTCTTCTTTTTTCAGCCAGCAATGAGACACCTTTGCAGTATAACAAATATAACAAAACATAAAATACTCTTTCTTCTTTTTGTCACTGACAAACTGTACCAAAGGTTATAAAATGTCACTTTTCCTAACAATTGTGTTTCTTCATAGGTGTTAATGGCAGCAAAAGCAATTATGGATAGTGGAGAGACATTAACCTTACCACTGATAGGGAAACTCCTGAAATTTCAACTTCTCCAGATTAAATTTAAGGACCAACAGCGACGGGAAAATGAAAAGAAGGTAATATATAATATTCTAAAGAGGGTAAACAGTGAGTGAAGTGGAGCCAGGTTTCTCCAGGGGCACTTCCTCTCTTCTTAAGCCTACCATTTAGTGTTACCTGGCAAATTTAGCTGTCACCTCAACTTCTTAGGGAAAAGTCTATCCAAAGATCTGGAGAAATTATGATAAATCCACTAAAAATAAGTTCCCTTACATATGAAAATGACAATATTCAGGGCATGTGCCCAAGATCGTTTCTATGGTAGAGTATTTATATAATACAGTAGTAGCAAAGAAGGGACTCAAGGAAGGGACAGGGAGTCAGGAAAAGTAAATATAAAAAAGAGGGGGGAACCCCTCAGAATCAGGGTCTATTTAAAATATTTTATATGATATTCAATAGAACTGCCTCTTTTACTTCTACTCCCATATTATACATCTGATAAACTTCTTCACATATGAATTTTTCATTATACATCTGATAAATTTCTTCACATGTGGATTTTTCATTTAACTTGCTTATGGAAATCAATCTGTGTGTTTTCCAAAGATTCATATTGGCCTCTGAAAAATATTTTAAAATACTATTAGCAAACTAATGCCAGGTTCAAATCCATTTGCTATTATCATTACTCAAAATAAGAGATATTTTTCTTATTTTCCAAATCATGCTGAAATATTTTTGGAAAGCCAAATGTTTCTGTATGTACATGTGTTATATATGTATATGAGATGGGTTTGCATGTAAGTAGTTTCTTCATGCTCTTAAGTGGAAGAGGCAAAAATCAATTAATGGAAGAAGAAAGAAAAAGTGAATATATTCCAATAATAACTTCTTCACCTTTGCAAGATCTCCAAATCTAGGTCTCCTATTTGAATTGGGCTTTTTGTAGGAAAAATTAATGATGCCACTTTGCATTCATAATATAGAGCTTTGTTTTTTTTTTTTCAAAGATTCCCCTATATAGCATCTTATTAGTGTGGCACATATTTATTGTTCCCAGGAAAATTCTACTCATAAGAACACAATTGATGGTATAGTTTTCCATCATGTACAGGGGATTTGTACCTTAAGAAATACTCAGGGAAGTTAAGACTTGGCAGAAGAAAACTTGGAAAATTTGAAACTAATATAGAAACATCTCTTCTTGCCTGTTTAAATTCCAATGTCGTATGGGACTCTGAATTATAAAAAGTAGACTGTGAGTCTTGTGAAAATTTCTGTCCTTTGTATGCTTTGCAGTTTCCCACAGCACTTACAAATAGTGTGCTAAAGAGCATCAATTTACTTGTTTGCCACCTAGTATAAAGTCTGTAATTGTTTATTACAAGAGTTGGTTGTAGATTTCAGTTAAAAAATTTTAAGTAAAAATAAGTGAAATATCCTGTTAGCTCAGGAAATGTTTTTAAAGCTTGGAACAATATAAAAATATTTCTCCACTATTGTTTTACTCAGCATTTCCTTGAAATATGAACTATAGTAATATGATTATGAGATTCTGAAAGTACAGAAATAATCTTAATTTATTTGTTGAAAATTTGAGAGCCCTAAGTAATTGGGGCTTGAACTTTACATATTTTTTAAAAAGTATTAGATATAGTAAGAGAACTCTGAGTAATTAAGAGCCAAGAATTACATAATCTAATTTGATGTCTTCATTATTTGGGGTTCCCTAAGCACCAACCCTAAATCTCTTGAGTCACAACCATGTGAGTAAGTGCTAAATAAATTGATGAAAACTGATTGAAATGGAATACTCTCCAGAAAATATTCTTGGTAAAGGGAAGATGAAGGGCTTGTATGGGAGATGATATAATCTATGTTCATTTCAACAACACTACCCAAGAGGTCAGTTGGAACAATTGAGGTTAATGTTTTTCAGCCAAGCAGTTTGGCAAAAAGCAAGTAAGTAGAAAGTATGTAAAACTGACACTATGCTGCGGATTAAAAAACGAAAAAAAGAAAAGAGGACTTTATCCAATCTCTTCTTCTTTCCTGAACCCAGAGTGAGATTCTGAGATTCCTATAAGAGGAGTGACAGACTCCAGCTTTTTAACATCGACATGAAATCTATGTAGATGTTTTCATTCAAATGCTAATTATATTGCTCACATCTGTACAACCCAAAGAGTGTTTTGTATCTTCTAGGTTTGTTTAATTTTTGGAATTGCATTTCTAAGAATAAATGCTTAAAAAATATTCATAGCAGTAATTATAGAGAATATTAGGGAGAAAGTAAGGGCAAAAATAACTAATATAATTAGGTCCCTGTTCTGATACCCCCATGGAACAAATGTAATATATCACTATATATTTGATCCTGTTTTTTTTAGAAATCATTAAAAAATTTCTAAAAAATTAAATGGCAAATAATATAGTTTCAATTGATAAATACAGTAAAAAAGATGTCATTATTTTGAACTCCACTAATTTTAATAACTTATAACACTAGTCTGGAATATACTTAACATTGCTTTTACTTTCTTCTTTTCAAGAAAGCTTCCTGGCTAATTAATATTTTTAAAAAATACAAAAAGAGGTATTTTCAAGAACAGTTTTAGCCTTTAGCATGTGAGTTTCTGGGACACAAATGCTGAGCTCTCGTTGCAAATAAGTTGAATCTATTTAAAAACATTTATCTATTTGGAAACACCTTGTTAATTAAATCCAAATATAAATATCAACAAAATGTGCTATATTTCTATAAATATGTTTTAGCATTTCAGAACTTTTGAATATGGCTGTTTCTTACACAATAACCCCAAATTAGTTAGATTTTATTATATCTTCAAATTTGAGTCAGTGGTTTGTTTAGAAATGAATTTTCTTACATCATTATCTCAACATTTACTTTGCATTTTTAGTTCTATCGTTACCAATCTGTTGTTAATTCAACAAACATTTATTGAAACAAACAATTACAGAAACAATGTACTGAGCACATATATTCTCATCACATTCATTATAATTTTAAAATAAATTGCTTGGTTTCCATTCCAATCCATATTTTAATTTAGTCCATTATCTGGATATTATGTTTTTGCTTCTTTTTAACTCCAACTTTTATGTTATATATTAATTATGGATGTATTTAAAACCAAAACAATTGGGATCGAAATATTTCAGTTATATTGAGAATTCAACTAAAAGAAAATATTTAATCATTAAAAAAGATGGAAAAATGGCTACAATACAAAAAAATCATTAACCATTTAAATAATTGGCCAAACTAAATCTAGTCTTATGTGCCTCTGAGTGGAGTTCATAATGTTTGCATAGGTTTTAGGAAAAGATCCAAATATATTCTAACTGTGCTTTTAATTTATGAACTCAAATAATCAATCCATATTTTCTTGGATATTTTTAGATAACATATCTATTATATAATAAGAAGAGCAGTTCTTTCTTTTTCTAGCTTATGTACTTAATACAAGTTGCCTTATTTTCTGATGTACTAGAGTTAAAGAAAAGGAAGTTATGCAATAAAGAACTGTGAAGAGATGGTATTTGGTAAACTTTTCTGAAAACAACTCAAAATTAAAAATGACTAAGTTTGTTGATGCATCATGATGAAGCTACAAACAACCCAGAGCCTCCTCCAAAAGAGGGACGAAGAAAAATTAGAGTACCTTTCACAGACATTTTCCAGCTTCCTCAAGTTGAAAACCCGAAACACTGGAAACCAGCCAATGTAATGCCATTTTTTTGTGTGTGTTTTGTTTTAAAAGAAAGGCCATAGGGACATACCAGGAAATTACAGGCTGGTTAGTTTTGATTCAGTTGTGGTTAAAATCTTCAGAAACTATTTTAAGAAATCAAACAGAGAAAGAGCAGGAACTCAGTTTAGAGGAACCCGTTTGGTTTCAGGAAAGGAATAACTTGCCTCACTAACTGGATGGAATTCTTTGAGGCTGGATTATCGAAATGAGGATACTACCAACATGAATGTTGGCTCTAAAGAACTAAGGAGGATCAAAAACAATTAAGAAGAAATAATAAATGACTCTCTAGCTGACTTATCTGTAAAATAGAGTAGTGTTTTCCTGATTGGTTTGCTTTTAATTAGTGAAAACTTTTTATGGACTTCAGGAAAAATTTAAAGAAAAATAACATAGTTAAATAGAGTAGTATTTTAAAATCTGAAATTACCATGCTTATAGCAGCTAATAATAATAGTTAGCTACCATTGTTGACTGTTTGACACTGTCCTAAGGCCTATACACATGCTATATCATTAATCTTGTAAATGAGTTTATGAGGTAGAAAGTATTATTCCCAATTTGCAGATGAAGATACTGAGAGTGTGAAAAGTTAAGTAATTCTCCCAAGGCCAAACAGCTATTCTCCATGGTGGAGCTGGGATTCAAATCTAAAACTGTCAGACTCCAGAGACACGTTCTTTTTTTTTTTTTTTTTTATATTACTATTAGTGTAATATTTATTTATTT
>CM052444.1:11112277-11125764 GCA_028533085.1 Varecia variegata | reverse complement strand
ATGTTGAACATTTTTTCATATGTTTGTTAGCCATTCTTATATCTTCTTTTGAGAAATTTCTATTCATGTCCTTTGCCCACTTTTTGATAGGGTTGTTTGATTTTTTCTTACTGATTTTGCTGAGTTCTAAATAGATTCTTGTTATCAGTCCTTTATCTGATGTGTAGAATGCGAAAATTTTTTCCCATTCTGTGGGTTGCAGAGACACGTTCTTAACCACTGTACATACCCCTCCAAGTGTGTCTTAATAATCATGAAATGGCACTTTTGGCTCACAGTCAGTAGAGTGACTGCCCAGAGATGTTTCCCTGTAGGACCAATGCCTTGCTCAGTAATCTACCAACAACCATCTGGCTCCACTAATTATATTGCATACAATATTCTGAGGTTAAATGTGGGGACAGTGGTGAAGGGAAGGAACAAAACTCACCAAAGACGAAGGCCACTGAGCTAACCAACCACAGGTTCCCAGGGGAATTCTGACTTCATTTCTAATCCCACACTCTGCCCAGAAACAACCCAATCTCTGGGCAGGGGCGGGGGGCTCCTAGAACTAGACTTCCTGAGATTATCCACACATCCTCATCCCTTCTCCCTGCCCTATTGGATGGTAAGGTGAGACAGCATTAGCTGATCCATTGCTACGGTCTCTCCATGACTGTATAGAAAATACAAAAAAGGAAAACAAGACATCCACAATGCCATGACCCTGTTACAATTAATGTTAACATCTTCACATTTCCTTTCTGTTTCTGTCTGTGGATTTGTTTCTTTATGTAGCTGTGATCATTGTAAAGACATTTTTAATCCAGCTTTTCTCAGTTAAAATAGATCTTGATTTTACTCTTTACCACAGTATCCACATGTATCATTATTATTGGCTACGTGATATTTTACTGACTAACATAATTTTCTTAACTATTCCTCTATTGTTGAACAATTAAGTTATTTCCATATTTTTTCATAATAAACCTTAGTTTGTTAGAATTCTCCATATTTTGGGTAATTTCCTTGGCATATTGAATTGGATTCATTGGGCCCAAAAATGTTCCCATAACCTTATGTTTCCCAAGTGGGTTCTACGGCCATTGAGACCTTATTCTCCATTTTAAAATAAAAATGACCCCCTGGTCAAATTAACTTGGAAAGCACTGTGTATTATATACAACCCTTGGAGATTTAACAGCACAGTAGCTAATTAAAGATGAAGCAGTTTTATGAAAATAAATGTTTAATATTGTTTAACCTACTGGCTCTCTAACTTACTTGACCCCATACATTCTTTTTCAAGCTATCTCTTGGGCTCCAACAATCTGGGAAAAGAGAGTTTATGAGATAGAGTGAGATCTTGAAAGACAACTAGAGGAGCACTCAGAAGATCTGGTTTCTCATAAATCACATACTAATGGAGTGAGTTAGTTACAAACGCCATGAGCATGTTTTCTTATCTATATCCTCAATAATATTACTGTGAGGATGATAATCATATATGAAACATAAAGTTATACTTACATATGTAGATGCATTATTAACTATAAGAATAAGATGAAGTATAGCTATTTAGCATCAGTTTCATTTACTTTTACCATTTACCTTCCATTCATCATGAGGAATAAAAGAATGAATACCTATTAACTATATTTAAATTTTGACATCAAGAAGTTATTGAGAAATAAAATATGATCTCAAATATTTTGAAGTATCAAATAACTAGGTTACCCTGTTACAGAGAAGGAGAGTTTTTTATTTCTCCCTTTAAAAAGTGAGACTAATTTAAGATTAAGGATTCTAGGTAGGTGTCACTTGATACTCAACTGAGTATGTGAGATGCTAACACTTTTTTGTGGTTATTGCTAAGACAAGAACACCACATCTGCTATGTAGTGTAATTGGTTAAGAAATCTCTGTGCCTATCCAAAGCCTTCTCACAGTGGGAGACATCCAGATGCTTTCTGTACATACTGCATTTTAAAGAAAATGAACTCTGCAATGGACTTGACTCTCCCTTCATATGCTGGGGAACATGTGTTCCCCAAACATGGTGGAAAGAAGGACCTTTTTAATACACCCCTCCTAAATTTTTGCCTTGAATTGGTAAGAGTTCCCTCTGAGTTTTTAAGTTGTGAGCAGATGACCATAGTATGGGAACCCATGTGTTATGTTATCCAGAATAAGAAAGGCCAGAGAAAGAGTTTGCGTGAACTAACTTTAGTTTATGCTTTAGGGGGTCAGCTTTGCTGAATGCTTTCCTTATCTGGTTCTCTCTCTTCCCCCTCCCAAGTTCCAAGACATAAACAAAACCATAGGTGGGAGGGGCTTACTCAGAATGTGAGAAAAAGGGCAGAAAAGATAGGAGGTGATTTTCCTATGATTGGGGCATGGTAAAAAAGGATGTTTTACCTTTGGACCAAGGCAGAATTCTAGGAGCCAAGCAGAACGAGTCCAGAACGAGAGGAACAAAAGGACTATCCTGGCTCAGCTTGAATGTGGAGGGCAAGAGGAAGGAGGAGTAGACTGAATACAGGAGACCAACTGCCAATTCTTGTCTCTTTGCCCTTTTTGATCCCTTAGTTCTCTGGCTTCACACTGCATATTTTTTCCTACCCTTTTAGCCACCTCTCTATCTCTTTTGCTAGTGTCTCCCCCTGTACCCCAACTGGTAAGTGTTGGAGCTCCCAGCCGTACAGGGAGAGCAGAAGGGGCTGGGTAGGGCAAGGACCATGTTCAGTAATCCACCAAGGACATCTTGGCTGGCTCTGGAGCCCAAGAGGAACTAGATGCTTCCATCCACTTCTATTCCCTGCATAGTTTCTCTGCACCAGAGAAGCCTTTCTTTACCTGGGAAATTCTTAACATGGCAATACTTCTTAAAATTCTACCAATTGAAGATACATCACTGTTAAATGGAAAATGCAGAACATCAAGTTATATAGAGAGAACAATATGATTATGTAAAAATGATGCATAAAATTAATTTGAAAGAATGCATTAAATATCTTCTTCACCCATCTTTACTGGGTGGTAGAATTATGGTGATTTTTGTAAGCTCTTTATATTTTCCCCAATTCTTCAGTAACTATTCTTTTCATAATAAAAAATTATTTAAAGAAATAAATCAGGATTTATAAAATACTTCAAAAATACTTTTGTAAAGGCAAGGGAAGTGGATACTGATAATTTCAATGTTAATGGAAATTAGTTTAAAAGATGCTTTTCTCCAGTCTCCCAAGTTTGGCCTTGCTAAAGGAATGCAAAGACAAAAGGAAAGGGAGAGAAAGGCGTAGAAGAGGGCAGTGAGCAGGAAGAGTAGCTGAAGGAATGGAGTACTCTGGAGAAACGAAAGAGCATCCAGCAAGTATGATTCAGCCCCTGGAAAGACAGAATAGAGGGAGGGCACACAGGCATGGAAAAGAAATCAGGAAAGAATCAAAGACTGAGACTGACAAGAGAACCAAAGAAATAAAATAAATTTAGGGTTTAGAGTCAAACGAGCTGTGTCTCTGTCACAGCTATGTGTCTTAGGACAAGCTGTGCATCCTAATTTATACAATGGGAATACAATTACCTATCTTGCAGGTTGTTTTGTGAGATGAAATGAAAGAGGATGACATCTGGAAAGTACCTCATACTGCATACCTAGACTCTGCTATTAGAATTTACCACTTTCTTTGAATTGTGGGTTGACGTCAGCCCTCCTTTCTTTAGAATGCCCAGAAACCTCACAGAAGAAAGGGCTAGGGAGTTCCTGAACTTCTAGAACTCCAGGGTTTGCTAAAGATGCTCCCAGGGGATGAGATCTGTGTGGTACACAGGCTCCACACCGCACCTAGGAGAGCCTGCATGGCGGAGAGCCCTCACTGTCTAGCCCAGGATGGGGACAGGCGGTGGGGCAGGGGGGCAAAAAATAACAAACAAAAACTCGTCTTTAAAGTTTCCACTGTACTCAGCAAATATCTGTGGATTGATGAAATAAATGAATGTATAAATAAATATATGTTTATTCTTCTAGGTAAACTTAAGAATAATTTAACCTAAAATAGCTTCTTCCTTGCAGATCAAAAGATCACCCCGAGATTTTATTTTAGTTAAAATTGCAGTTGTGAAAGTCTCTGATGGAGTTTGATAGCAAAGTTGAGACTTTTCTGTGGCAAGGCCAGCTGTCCACCAAGGAGCTGCTCAGGCTGCTGCCCATGAGTGAATTTGCCATTGGCTATTGGACAGCCCTGCGTGAGTCTTGCCAGTGCCTCTAGGCCAGCTGGACTCAGGGGCACTGACTTGTGCCTTATGGACCCATTAAAAAGAGCATGGGTGACAGAGCCAAAGTGGCCTGGCCTGGCTCGGCGACAGTTATTGCACTCACTCAGCCTCAGTTTCCTCCTCTGTAAAATGAGGATAATGCTCTACCCCTTGTAGTTACTTTGAAGAGTTGACAAGATTCAATATCTGGCCTATAGTAAGAACTCAATAAAAAGAAACATAATGATATTGATAAAAAATAGTTAGGATGATAATAATAATGACAATGACAGCCATAATTAGAATAGTCATTTGCTCATTTACTGTTGTAAATATTACCGTCAGTTTTTATAGGACAGACCCGTCAGCCTTCACTGAAAGTTTTCTCCCTGTAGACAAGTTGTACACAAGAAGTCAACTGTCAGAAAGTTATGTAAAGAACCTCAGGTCTCAACTGGGGGAGTTATTTTAATGGTTTATAGCTTTGATGGGCTGCTGCAGCCCCCTGACCATGCGGCTCTACCTCCCAGGTTGCCCAGACTCTCCTAACCATCTATCAGGACTTCCTGTGCCCTGGACAATTTTGAATCACCACCGCCATTCTCTGCCTCTCTAACTCTTCTTTTTCTGTTTGTTATTGCTGACCAATGCCCTTCTTACTGGCCTCTCAGTTCTCTAATGGTCACTTCCTCCACTCAACCTCAGCCGTTTACTCCCACAGCCATATTATGAACCTTGTCATCAACAAAGCCCTCATCACCTCCAGTCTTGAGATCTCCCATTCTCTAACCCTGGAGATTTCCTATCCTTACATCTTACTCATGATCCAACATCTTCCCACAAAAGTTCTTCAACCACATTGTAATTTCCAATCCATAGATCCCAATATTTTCTATTCATTGTCCTCTCCTGCTATTCATCCGGCTTAGATTCCATGGTCCAGCTCATTACAGTCATTCCTTTGCAAACTCTCAATTCCCTTGCTCTTCTCTCCTTCCATCATAATCATTTTGCAAAACCTCTCCCAGGGTGAACTCAATGATCCACCATTTTCATGTCTGTACCTAGCAGCTAAGACTAACTAAAGGAATTCACACAACTAAACAAACTGGTTTCATTTGAAATTAACAATCTCAATATTTCCAATGAATTCTCAACACTGACAGAGTTTCACCATATTTCTTCAATAAGCTTGTTCCCTCACTCTCTGAGATGACTCTTACATTATCTTCTCTATTCAAACCTCCTACCTCTCACCTGCCTTTTCTCAGTTGATGACTTTGCCTCATGCTTCACTAGAAAAAACTGAAACATTCCCTCAACACCATCAAAACTTCTCCCTTTCTTGCATGCACACCCAGCCACCCATCCTCTCCTTGCTGCTTTTATTAAACTAAGAAATTGTCTCTTCTGTCAAGGTCCAGTCATTGACACACTCTTTTGATCTCATCCCATCTTTCCTGCTTAAGAACTTTAATTCCACCCCCACCCAATGTCTTCAGTGTCTTCCTCTCCACTGAATCATTCCATTGGCCTGCAAACACAACATTTTTTGACCTTATATGCATACATACATGCCTTGACCTCATACCCCCTTCCATCCACTCATCCACTAACAACTCAGTGCTTTGGTTCCCCTTCACAACCAAACTTCTCAAAGCAGTTATCCATAAAAGTGGTTTTCCTATTTACTGCCTCTATATTCCACCTAATTGTTCTTGTTAATGTTACCTACAACTGCCAATTCTTGTCTCTTTGCCCTTTTTGATCCGTTAGTTCTCTGGCTTCACACTGCTTATTTTTTCCTACCCTTTTAGCCACCTCTCTATCTCTTTTGCTAGCGTCTCCCCCTGTACCCCAACTGGTAAGTGTTGGAGCTCCCAGCATGATCACAGGCTCAATTCTCGTATTTCTCAAGAACTCTTACCTATGGCGATTCATCTCTTCCCATGCAATTAACTACTATCTGTATGTTACCTACACCTGAATTTGTAACTCCAGCCAAATTTCTCTTTTGAGAAGAGAATTGTGTATATTCAACTGCCTCTTTGACATCTCAGAGGCATCTCAAGGTTAACATGATCACTCTTAATAGTCTGCCCACCTTAAGTAAAAAGCATTTCTCACCCAATCTTCTCTATCTCTGTAGGTGGTTGCTCAAACTAAAATCCAGGGCATTATCTTTGATGTACCTCCTATTCATACTTCATATATTATCTTTCAGCCCCTAAAGTTTCAACATCCAAAACACATCTCAAATCTATCTACTTTTTTTCACTATCTTACCACCTTAAACCAAGTCACTATTAGTTTTTATCTGGACTATTGCTTGCGTTTCCTTACTGGTCTTCTGGTTTCCAATCTTGCAAAATCATAAATCTCCCCCACCACTTAAAGTCCTTCATGTTTTTCCCATTACATTTGTGATAAGATATAAAGTTGTTACCCCACCTCCCAAGCCCTGGCTGGCCTGGCCCATGCCCTGCCTCCCACTCCTCTGGGCCACTCTCCCCCTTGCCCACTCATGTGCTGTGCTCATCTCCTTTCAGCTCTTTGAACACACTCAGCTCCTTTATGCCTCAGGTCCTTCACACACACGCTTCCTTTCCCTGCTTCTCGTGAGGATGACTCGTCTTTCAGGTCTTTGCTCAAATGTCACTTCCTCAGAGTCCTTCCATCACCAGCCTACAACAGTGGTCTTCTCAATTGTGTTTCAGTGACTGCTCTAGGCTTTATTCCTTGTAACATTTGTCAAAATTTGGAGTTACAGTTTTATCTGTTTATATGTCTTTTTATCTTTCTTCCCCCATAGGCTGAGAGCTCAAGGGGCAGAGCCCAGCCCTGCTATAGGCACCAATTTACATCTGGTGCCGAGAGAAGTTCTGGGGCCTTTTCATACCTCTGTACCTTACCTGTGCTCTCCTTGCTGCCTCCACTCAAGGGACACCTGCAGCCTCTGCTGACGTTTCCCTCTGCTGCTGAGGAAACCTGGGACAGAAATTGAAGCTCATAACCATATTCATTGAATGAATGAATGAGTAAATGCATACTGGTATCCCATACATTTTCAGGACCTCTGTTCTCACTGATGTTATATTATTAAGATCTTTTGCATGATTAGGAATCAACTAAGAGAGACGTGGGTGAAGTCTCGCAAGCTTGACTTTGGCAATGACCTCCTTCCCTTTCAACCCCGCTTTTCCTGTCTGGCCTAGAGCTATTTCCCTGGACCTCCACTTCCACTCCAGGGACATATTCTTTTTATCTTTGCCCCCAACTCTTCTTAGGTGTTAATTTTACCACGTACATATGCTGTAACCACATTGAACCTCTCTTCATTTTCTTGAAATGATGGGGTGCTTTCATAGTCTGTACCTGCCTCCACCCAAGGCTGCGAGTGACACCTGCAGTCTCTGCTGTTTTTCTCTGCTGCTGAGGAGCAAGTATTGGGAACAGCAGCATTTCACCTCTACTGGAGCCACCAGTACTAGGCACACATGGAGAATTCATGGGCACCAGTAATATACTGCCTCTGAGTGTCAAAGCTAAACTGGGTTCTCTGGAACCCTCAACATCCAAAAGCCACGTGAAGTAGGGGAAATGCTCCTCTTCCCTTCTGTGCTACTTTCTGTTCGCTGAGTGTTGAAGCAACATGTCTTCTTTCTCTATCTCCAATGTCTTAGAGTTTTTCCACTTAGATTTCATGACCTCAGAGATATAAATAGATATCAGAGTCCAAAATATTGCAACAGTGATTTGTTTGGATCAGTAACATTGGATCTATAACTTTTACCTAAACATTATTTTTGTTTCAATTTCATTGAGTATGAAAAAAATAACAGTGTAAACATATTCTGGATCTTCTGTACAGCCACCTTATAATACTGCCACAACCAATTTGTGTTTATAAACACATGAATTGAAAGTATAATTACATTATTAAATACTTCACAACATTTTTGCCAATTGTTTGCAAAGAAAAATATTGAATAACTACATGGTACGTGGCAATCTAAGCATACCCCAGAGCAGTGTGTAAAAAATTCATGTTGCCAACTGACGTTTTGTGCTGATCCTATTTTTGAATGTATCACATAGCAACCATTGGTTATGTATGTCTATTTTTAAGTAGGATCATAATAAAAATAATTTGTTAATGCTAAGTTCCCAAAAAATCTTTTAGTCTTTAAAAATGGTCAATACATTACTTGAACTATGAAGTGTTTTACCAGGGAGATTTTAGCAAAAACTGCTCTTTCTGTTTTCCTTTTTATTCTTAAGTTTTGTTTTGTTTTGTTTTTAATGATCAACCCCACCTGTAAGACTCAGAGAGGCTTTCCAGGGTTAGGCTAAAAGAGGAACCTGAGTTTCTGACACCACAATGTACTTAGAATCATCCTCCTGCCCCACCTCCAAACAACTGAAGTGGCTCATTAGGCCACACTTGGCTCCCCTTTAGGATGAATTCTTTTCCAGAAGGCTCTTTGTATAAATGACTTCCTGGCACCCACCCCTCCAGTCCTCCTCATACATAGATGTGCCTTATCACAATTTGGACTCAAACTGGAATCTCCACTATCCTGACTTAAAGAGGGAAAAAATGGAAAATAAATGAGTAAACAAGTGATTGAATGAAATGAAGAATTAATTCACCTGACAGTAGAAAAGCCATTGCTTGCTCACTATATGATTTGGAGAAAAAGTATCCTCTCTTTCCAGGTGACAGAAGACAGATTTAAGTTAGAAAAAGATAAAGGGAAAGCAAAATCTCCCAAGGAGAAGAAGGCTCCAAGTGCTAAGCTTGCCAAAGGAAAGGGAAAGGATCAACCTGAGGCCAACACAACAGTGAAAAAGATCACGCAGTTAAAACGGAGGGGAGAAGAAGATGACACCAAATGTTACATTGGTCCGTAAGTTCTGCTCCTGCTGGTGCCTTTCACTTCCTGCTTCATGACCTATCATGTCTCAGAAATCATTCCAATAGCGGTGCTTAATCTTTCCCAGCCTTTTTACTCTTTATAAAACCATCTGACTTACTCCCCATGACACCATAATGGAAAAATATTTCTATTTGCAATTCATTTGTTTTTAAGCAAATATTTATTTAGCACGTGTCCTGCCAGGCACATTTACATAGTAGCCAGCTGATTGTGGTACCAAGGAGCTTACTGTCTTATTGGGAACAGAAAGGAAAGTCAGACATAATTATAAAGCAAAATAAAAAGTAATTATTGTCATGAGTGAAATACAGTGGTAAGAAAATCAGACCAATTAATTTGCGACACAGAGTGCATAGCTTCCTAACTCCCACATTCCGAGATAGAGCAACTAGAATTTTCTTTTATTTTAGATTATTAATATAAAAATGATTCATCCTAGGCAGCTATAAGTAATTCATTGCTGCCTTCTCTTGAACCCAGATGAAGCGATCAGTTGTTATTCATCATATTTAAGTAAGATAGCAGTGGGCTTTCACATCCTTTACCAGTTGACTCCCCTCATATTTTCTCTGCTCTAATTCCGCTGCACTTAGCAGTAATGTTGTTATGGATTCCATGAGCAATATCAGCACTGATTAGTTTAGTGATAGAAGAAAAGTCATAACTTAAAAAATAAAAATTGTACCTGTGTTGCACTATTTATAAGTTGATCTTTATGGGCTATTGTGAAATGTAATGTTTTCATGTACCATGTACTATCAATATTAAAATATAACAATTATTCTCAATCCTTGGAAGATCACGTTCTAAAATAAACTCATGTTTTAATATTAATAAAACAGTATAACCAGGGGAAAATAGAGGAGAAAAATTTTAGGAAAGTACACAATATTTACTTTTAAAAATGTGATGCAATAAACACATAGTTGCTACATAACCCATACTCACATTCATACCCATTGACATAAATGCATATAATACTTTGGTAAGAGAGCGTGTTCATATTCAATATTTCCCTCTCCTGTAAACACCTCTACTTATAAAATACCACAAAGCTGCAGTTACTCGTAATTCAGGAGTAAAGCCAGATGTTGCTCAAAAGAGATTAGAACCCAAAAATGGTTACAGGCTAAACTCTGACAAAAACCTAAGCACACATTTTCCATGACCACAGGCCCCATATATGTTTGTTCTACTATTACGCCTATGTCTCATTTGCAAAAGTGATTTAATATTTTGTAAAATGGTCACAGCCTTATTACTGGAAAGGCAATAATGAAAAACAGTCAACATGACTGCATTCCAACCAACTGGATCATTTTTGGCAAGCCAGAGGGATTATAAATGCATGTATAATGTATATAGCCATTGAACTGGCTGAGTGCAACCTGTTCTCTTTTACAATGATGGCTTCTCTTCTTTATGGTGTTTTGAACAGATGATGAGCCAGATGATGGTGCCCAACATTACATTATAGTTGTGGGCTTCAACAATCCCCAGCTATTAGCGATTATGACTGAGCTTGGTGTTCCTATAACCAGCGTGATTAAAATATCTTCAGAGAATTATGAACCTCTGCAGACACACCTGGCAGCAGTTAGCCAGCAGCAGGAAGTTTTTCTTCAGCCAGAAGGTATGCAGTCTGCTACACAACTTACTGAGTCCTTCAATATTACCCGCTATCCTTAAAGTACAAATATAATTTGCTGTCCAAAACACAGTCACATAATACATACATTATTAAATCCTTTCATGATTTTGATTTGCTATTTATTCTGCTTGTACCAGCCAAGTGTTGTCAATTTTGAAAATTAAAATCATACTCTGTGTTTATATTCCTGTGTAGTCACAGAAAACATAGACTACAGGTCAGAAGACTTGATTATCCAACTACATTTCTCAGTAACATTGGATCTATAACTTTTACCTAAAGCATGGGCCAGAGGGATCATTGTTGATAATCTGTTCTTACAGAAGCCACAATTACCAAATGGTCCAAGAGAGGTCATAGTCTTGTATTTTTGCCCTGATCTGCTACTGGCTTATTGTGATAAGTCAGTGAAGGTGCTTTATTTTCCTGGCCTTAGACTAGGAAGTTGTGGGATGAAGTCCCAACCACACTACCATTCAGCCATTTTGAGCCTTGGGGTCTTCACATAAGGAAATTTTGCTAGTCTAACTCTGTAGAAAGGGAGCAAAAATCCACAGTATACCTTAGGAAATAGAACTGGGATTTGGTGTAAGCCTGTGTTACCAGAAATCCAAGCTCTTTCTGCCATATGCTATTGCTTTTATTGTTATTTATTAATAACATAATTTGCACAGTGCTTTGTAACTTAATAGCCACATCCTAGTTTTTATAATACTACATTTTTTAATTGCTGTTCAAAGTTAAAAATAGGTACCCCTAATAATAATAATAGCTACCATATACTGGGCACATGTTTTGGGACAAGGCTCAATGCTAAGGGCTTTAATTACATTGGTTCATGTAATGTGCACAACAAGCCTAGGAAGTATGTTTTATTATTTTCATTTTACCAAAAAGTACTCTCAGTCTAGAGGCTGCTATTAAGTAAAAGAGTTGAGCTTCAAACCTAGGCTACTCCTATCTCAAAGGATAGCTGTAACATTAAATAATTTATTATTGAAGCTGGTAAGAAAATGCATATGCTACAAACATAGTCTTTCTATAAAAAATATTTAATGTATAAAAATAAAATAGTAGAAAAATAGACTTTATAAGTGAATAATGAGGTCTTAGTAGTAGAACCTATTTAGTTATAGATGTAATAAACATAAATATTTCATGTAAATTTTCAAGCACAACTTTATAGAAATATGTCATTATTTTACAGTCAGAGTGCAAATGCTCAGAGAAGTTTCTTACTATTTTAATGTGACCAGAAGTTAACTGAAGCATAAATCAATGATCCAATCTGTTTTTAGCCATGGGAGAAGGAGAACTAGATCAACTGCATTTCTAACCAGTTATGAAGCAGACACTAAGATGATCAAAAACTGATTTGGCAGAAAAACCAGTTCTATATATTAATAGATGCAATCTAAAACTGATGGAAATCTTGAAAATAGTTAGCTCCCAAAATGAGTGATCTTGTCAAAATCTTTCTGGGCCTCAAGTATGAAATGAAGAGTTGAGATAAGCTCATATTTAGTATCAAGCTCAGAAATAAAATCCTCTGGTTTCATAATTATATACCAGTTTCAAAAACTCCTCAAAATTACACTTCTCTATTTGCATTTTCTGGTACCATACAGACATCTTGCAATGCATATGACTCACCACATCCACTTAAAGTGGGAAAAAATTTAACACTCTCATTTTGTAGTATAAACATGTTGCTATTATTAGGCATAGAAGCTGAAAAATTGAAGAAAGAGAATGCCATAAAAGAACTTGAAATTTTCTGGAAGTACTTGGAACCAATCCTGAATAATGAAAAACCTGAAACAAATCTCTTTGATGTTGCTCGACTTGAATACATGGTCAAGGCAGCTGATTTTCCTTCTGACTGGTCAGACAACGAGATAATGGTTAGTGCATTTGTGTGAGTGCATGTTTTTAACATGTGACACTATGGCTCTAATTTGATGCATTTATTCATTCCACAGATATTTACTGAGCACTGACTACTAGTGCTAGGCTATTTTATCTTTAAGATAATGATAATATTGAATGCCTAATTATGGTTATAGTCTGATTCTCTAGCTTTTAGTGTATGAATTATGAATTAATAACAAAGAATAAGATGTAGCAGATAAAAATGGTGATTCTTTTATTTGGCGACACATGGCTTTGTTTCATACCTCAATAATGTTCCAGGCAGTAATTAGAAACTTAATATATATTATATTAGTTTTGCAAATAGTAAATTGTATAGTTTGTTGAATTAGATGTATGTCTCTTTTTTATGGATAAGTTCAAAAAACATTGCCTTTCTAAGCTGTTGCATTTATTGCCAAAATCTTATTTTAATGTATTTGGCCAACAAGGTCTATCCTAATAGGATGACTTGATCCTGGCCCCACAATTAGTAAGCATTTCCTGAGAGCATTTTCTGGCCCCTTTTATTAAGGAGTTTGCAGAAAGACAAGACTAAAGCCAGAAAACAGAGAAGCAGTGGGCAAGGTACCATATGTCTAGGTGCTCAGTTACATGAAATATGCTCTAAATTTTCTTTTAATGCAGAAAAAGAAGAAATGGGGATTTACTACTTGGAAAAGTTGTGAATTCCAAATGCATAAGGTGTGCGTGTATGTGTGTGTGTGTGTGTGTGTGTGTGTGTGTGT
>CM052444.1:11059222-11112177 GCA_028533085.1 Varecia variegata | reverse complement strand
TCTGAAAGGAGCTGGGCAAAGTGGGAGACAGGAGGTGGGTGGGTGTCTGTATGCAGTGCCTGTGGGTAGCTGAGAAAAAGACTGCTGACTGTGTAAAAGGAGAGTGGGATCAAAGCCTGGAACTGTTTCTGCATCAAAGGGTAGGCTGCCCATGGCCATGGGCCAGGGCATGGACACTTCTGACTCTGAGAGCCCTTGGTTCCATTACCTTGAGATGGATGGGCACTTAGTTAAGTAAGTGAAAACGTTGACAAGGGAGGCCAGATCTGAACCCTGAAGGATGGACAGAACTTGAATAAGTTGAGTTATGAAGACTTTCAACACAAGGCCTCAGATGTCACTACGTAAGAGCAGAACACTCAACTCTGATACCTTGCCAATAGGAAGAATGAATATTAGCCTTGTGCTTGCGTAGAAAATGAAGCTGAATGTAGAATAGCTGCAATGGAAGCCAAAACTGGTTAATCCACACTCCCTTTGGCTTTGCGTCTCCCCACACCTTCATCTAAATATGCTCAGCTTTCCTGCTTTGTCTTTCTCTCTCCTGCCTCGCAACCTGAGCCCAGAAAAGGGCTCACTGTCATCTGCCCTTCACTGTTTTACATTACATTGGGTCAGTATGTTCCCTTTCCCAGAGATATTGACATTATAATAATGTCATGAATATTCCATGAATATTCATGGTATAATCCATGAAAATACCATGAAATATTCCATTCTATTTTATTGGAATTCTAGATCATCCGAGCATAGATGTGAACACCATGACATACCAACTGCAACTGCAAAACAGCCAGCACCACTCCCAGCATCTGCTTTCTACTCCAGTTCCACAGTTTCCCGTCTGTTCATTAGAAGATTTTAATCACTTCTTTTAAAAGACAGTGATAGTGGCTATATTTTACTTTTTTAATAAATATAGAATGGACCACTTTAAATGGCAATTGAAGTTTAGAAAAAGTATTTTATGTTAAAAAATATTACCAACTTCGTTCAAATACTAGTTATGGTAGAACATTCCTGACTTCAGAACTAGAAGTTTAATATACAGGACATCTAGGTGGGCCATGAAGATAACTGTCAACAATGAAAATATTCCGCTCTCTCAAGAGCTAGTTAGGACTGTGCTGCCCAGCTGGTCACACTGAACTCCTGTCAGTCAATTTGCAGGTATTTACTGAACATGGTCTTCATGCCAGGGCTGTGGTCTGGGTCTAACTGCAGTAAGGTTTTGGACCCATGCATGCCTCTGTAAGATATGGTTTGTGAGCAAAGGACTCAGCATTGAGGATGATGGGAAAGGAGAGTCTTGAAAATGGTTCAGTAACAAAATTGGATTCCAGAAGAAAAGGCCGTTGGATTTAATATTGAAGATTAAAGTTCATTTTAACCTTGGGATCATTTAATAAACATAAAAGTGATAAATCTACTTCTAGGAGAAGCAGACCTAATATCATGGTGTCACACTCTCAGCTATATCTGAAAGTTGATAATGGCTTCATATTCAAGATATGAGCCAGCAAGGAGTCCTTCTTTCTCTTTGAATGGAGGAAAGCATTTGCAACTTTTGGCTCCAAACAAGTAGGCCATGTTTCTCCTGAACCAAGATAACGAAGGCTTTACATCAGGTAAACGCCCATCAAGATGTACTGACTGCTCATGGAAGACATCTGCAACATCTCAAGTTAAGACCCAGGTTGCTGTAGTAACTCACTGGCCTTTAGCATGTGATTTGCTGTTTGATTTAAAAATGAATTAACTAGGTTAAGTGAAGGGTTATTGGGCAGAAGCTTTATTTCTTAGAAATACAAACAAACAAAAATTTATTTCTATGCCAGAATTTGAGCAAGAAATACCAGGTTGAAGTTTAACTAAAGAAGGCTCAGTCTTAGCCTGGGCACGTGAAGCCAGACAGACAGGTGTGCCACAGTGATGGGCAGAGCCGTGTGCCTCCCTGGACTTCTGTCAGACTGTGATTCACTGCCCATGAGAAACCATCCTCATTCTACCCTGCCTCTTCAACTCAGTCAAAGGATGAGCCTACTTCAACTATCTTTGCTTCCCAGCACCCAAAACCAGCCATCACAGTGCTTTCGTACTTGTGGAAACGAAAGCCCAGGTAATAGAGTTATCTTATCTATAACTCTCTTACCAGCTCATAAAATCTGTGGGCATTACAGAAGCAATAGTCTATCAGGATTTCTTAGTGGTTTTCTTTAAAGATAGCACAGGTGAAAGGAAAGCAGGGAGGCAGGAAGGAAAGGAAGAAATGGATAGCACATATACTGCAGTGTACTTGGGTGGATGATGTAGAAAGCTGAGCAAGTGATTCCATTGTGTTCGTTGCACAGCCAGGCAAGAACTCATCAATAGCTTGCCTTTGGCTGAGGGTACCAAAATTATCTAACATGTTTAGGAGCTGAGATACTAAGAATATGGGCCACACTGCTGAAACTAATGACTAGGCTCTTTTTCCTTTATCTGAAGCATTAATTAGGCTCTCACAATATTAGCCAGCCATGCGGCCCTCCAAAGGGAACAGTCTGCATTGTGGTGAACAAAGAAGGGCAAGAAGGGTTCACAGATGAAAACTTGGTCACCGTGGGTAGGATCCAGTGGTTTGGGGATTTAGGGGCTTGCTTCCCTGTGTAAAGGTCATAGACTTAGCTGATAAGGGATGTACAAACTGTATACCTGATTCCAACAGTATAAAACTAATAACCAATTGTCATTAATTTTTTCACCCATAGCTGGAATTGGGCACTGATATTTTTGAAAATATTGCCTGTTTGATGTATGACACCCTGGATTGGAAAAGGCAGCACCAGCACTATCTGGAAAACACGAAGTTTTTTAATATTCCTCAAGTGGTTAATGAGAAAACTATCTTAGAATCCATATCAACTCCTGAGGTGGGTGTGGGCTCAAATGTCTTTCGTGGGCTGAATGACTAAACAACTTAATTTTCACATTTATAAAGCATATGAAGAAAAATTACGTAACTACTTGTATCAAGGTAATACTGCCTGCTATAATTTAATACATGAAGGTGAGAATAAGGAAAAAGCCCCCCAGCATGGCCTTAAAGAGACCTATGTGGTGGGGGCTCTAGGAAATTCCTTAGTTGCCTGACACCTTCAAAGGCAAGGATGGAACCCACTGGTCAGGGCACGGTGCAATGAATAAACCCAGAACAGGGAGGAATGTTGATAAAGTAATCACAGTATTTATTTAGCAACTAGTGTGCGCTAACACTGTGCAAGATGCTGGCAAGACAATAATGAAGACTCATTCCCTGTCCTCCTCACTGAGGTTAACTTTTAAATAGGATGGCAATCAAGGTGACAACAGTTTCAATACAGCATGATGAATGCTGAGAGCAGTCAGCTCAGACTGCAGTGGAAACAATAAAGATGTCACCTCGCCTGCCGTAAAAAGGAGTAGGGCAGAAAGAGAAGAGTCAGGAAAATCGTACCAGAATTAGTGATGTGGCGAAGGCTGGGGATGAATTGCCCAATGGAAAGCGTGTTTGGGGAAAGGGACAAAATGGTATTCTAAGCAAAGCAGCAAAGATGTACAAAGATACGGAGGTCAAAGAAAAGAACTATTACAGCACGAGCCAGGACCACAGGGTAGTTCAGTCATTCCAGGCTGCATGTGCGAAGTGCAAAACAACAGGAACTAAAGCTGGAGAGGGGGAAGCCAGGTCCTGAATGTCTTTGGTGCTGAGTTGGATTTTGGCAATGGAGAACCACTGAAGGACTGTAAGGGGGAGAATGGGGGACTCCGAGTCACGCAGGGAAAAGAAGCTGTTTGACTCTCAGTGCCCCATCTCCTGGCGCTTTCCCCACAGTTGCTCAGCGGACTCTGGTGGGAAAAACTGAACAGCGTCCACACCATTTGCTTCTTTCCTCCCTCAGACAAAACTTTTCTTTGATCCTAAAATTAGCAGATGATTTTATGGTAGGAGCATAATTATACAATCTCAGAATTCTGTTGGATCTCTTCATACCAGCATTTGATGACAGCATCTCAGCTAGACATCTCAGTTGTTTCTTTTTAATTATTCTTATTTTAGCCTCTACAACCTGTTGCTCCAACCCCTGGAAAGAAGAAAACACAAGGTGAAGAACCACACGCTCCACCACCAGGCATGTATGAAACCTGTCGCCAGAGGATCGGCACCATGAGCTGGCACTTTAAGGAATGACTCCCCTCCATATTGCTTTCATCTCCGCCTCCACCTACAGTTTTTATGTTTATTAGTACATGGTCATAGTTTGGATTTATGCATGAAATTTTGATGGAAGAAATGGAGAACACATCTTAATTGGGCAATGATATTTTCTATATTTTATAGTGAGTTTTGTCATCACAACTGAAGTAGACATGAGATACTACAATGATTTGTTGAATCCGATTCCAGAGGAATTCATTTCTGTGCCCCTGATACTGCATTGTATGATTGAACAGGTGGGTACAGTCTGAGGCTTTTTCCCAGACAATAACCTTGAGTAAGTCACTTCGTCTCTCTTGGCTTCCATTTTTTGTTTACACTATTTTAAAATTACACTCCTAATACCTGAATGCATTCTCCTTTATAAAGATGAAAACATTTCAGATAAAACTACAGTTGGCCTTGATCATCAGCTTCAAGCCTCTTTCTTTTGCTGTGCTCTGGAACAGTTAATATAACATTCTCTGAAGTTTTGGTAAAATATGTCTTTAAAAATATATGTGTCTGGTGTTGTTTTAATGGAAAAGGAAGAGGGCATGAACAGGTGGGTGAAGTGGTTAATATCTCTTTAACTATCTTTAAAATTTCTTTTATACTTATAGATTTAATTAGATTTTTCTACCTCTGAGGCCAATTTTGGTCATTGGTACTTTCTTTATGAATATGTCCATTTTATTTGAGTTTTCAATATGATACAATGTTCTTTATACTATTCCCTTAAATACATTATTAAATTTCTTCTGTATCTGGTTATGTTCCTTTTCTACTGACTAATGTTATTTATTTGTGCCGTCTCTTTTCATTAGAATGACTGTTAATGGTATATCTATTGTACTAGTCTTTTTCAAAGAACCAGCATTTTGTTTCATTGATCAATCCCTTTTTATTTATTTTATTAATTTCTTCATTTATCTTTATTATTTCCATCTTTCTACTTTCTTTCTTTTTTTTTTTTTTTTTTGAGACAGAGTCTTGCTCTGTCACCCAGGCTAGAGTACATTGGTGTGCACTCACAGCAACCTCAAGCTCCTGGGCTCAAGCGATCCTCCTGCCTCAGCCCCCCAAGTAGCTGGCACTACAGGTGCCCACCAGCACGCCCGGCTAATTTTTTCTATTTTTAGTAGAGACAGGGTCTCAATCTTGTTCAGGCCAGTCTCAAACTTCTGACCTCAAGCAATCCTCCTGCTTTGGCCTCCCAGAGTGCTAGGATTACAGGCATGAGCCACTGCGCCCAGCCTCATCTTTCTACTTTCTTTGGGTTTATTTTGGATTTCATTTTAATTATAAGCTTACTTCATTTATTTTTAGTCTTTTTTGCTTTAAATAAAGCTATATATTTCCTTTCAAGTGTTTCTTTGGCTGCATCTGGCGTTTTTAATATATTCAGTTCTAAATCTTTTATTTTACTTATTTAACCCATGAATTATTTTGACTTCCAAATTGATCGTTGAGTTCTAATTTTCTATTTTTGATTTCTAGTTTTTTTTTTTTTTTTAGACAGAGTCTCACTCTGTTGCCCAGGCTAGAGTGCCGTGGCATCAGCCTAGCTCACAGCAACCTCAAGCTCCTGGGCTCAAGCGATTCTCCTGCCTCAGCCTTCAGGTAGCTGGGACTACAGGCACACGCCACCATGCCTGGCTAATTTTTTCCATTTTTAGTTCTTTGGCTAATTTCTTTCTATTTATAGTGGAGATGGGGTCTCGCTCTTGCTCAGGCTAGTCTTGAACTCCTGAGCTCAAGCAATCCTCCCGGCTCAGCCTCCCAGAGTGCTAGGATTACAGGCGTGAGCCACCGCGCTCGGCCTGATTTCTAATTTTATTATGATCAGTTAGCATGTTCTGCAAGTTAACCAGTTAAAATTTCCTGAGGCTTCCTGTGTGACCTGATGTACATGGTCAATTCTTATGAATGTTCTACATATACTTGAAAAGTTTGTTATTCATCATAGCTGCATACGTATAGCACTTATAGGTACCAGGCACTGTTTTAAATGCTTTCAATATATTAACTCATGTAACCCTCAGAATAATCTCAAGAAATAGGAACTACTTTTATCTCCCATCTTCCAGATCAGGAAACGGAGGCCTAAAAAGCTTAAGTATTTTGTTCAAAGATTAGATAGCAGAAATGACTTTTGAACCTAGTCAGTGTATGTGGGAAAGTATTTTGATGGTATTGCTCTACTGTCTTCTTCCTTCTAATTTCACAATGAGAAGTCCCGTGTCAATCTGATACTTTTTTCTTTGCAGGTAATCTATTTTTTTCTTTCTAGCGGCCATTAGCATTGTATCTTTATAATTGATAACACAAGACTATGTCTAGGAATGGCTTTGTTTGTTTTACCATGCTTGTCATTATTATCTAAGGGAATTATAATCTGATTTCCAATCACATTCTGAATAAAATCAAAAGTCCTTACACTGTTCCATAAAGGCCCTAAATGGGCTCAGTGTCTGATACATACAGACATGTTAAATGAATAAAGGTTTAATATTAATAATAAGGGGATAAAGAAATTGAAATATAGGAGTGGTGGGATGGCATTTTACAGGATGGAATATTAGAATTAACATTTCAGAGGAGGAGCAATTTTGAGTGATCTTTCACGATTGCAGTAGGTCTAAGAGATGATCAGAAGAAAAAAAGTGGAAACAGTGACTCTTTTGAAAGTAGGATATATATAAAAGATAAAGAACATGAGGCTATTTTGTTACTCTGTAGCAGTGGTTCTCAAGAGGGGGTGATTTTGCCTCCCGGGGACATTTGGCAAAGTCTGGAGATACTTTTGGTTGTCACAACTAGAAGGGTGCTATTTGCATGAAATGAGTAAAGATCAAGGATGCTGGTGAATATCCTATAGTGCACAGGACAGCCCACCACAACAAATAATTATCTAGTCCAAAATGTCATTAATGCCAAAATTGAGAAATCTTATAGAGGGATTTGAAATCCTAGAGGATGATTATAGGATTTAGGGTAAAGAAAAAAGCTGAAAAGTAAGTTCCTATCTTGATTATATTTCAACATTTTTTACCATGTAAAATTCAACAAGGAACTTAACCTTTCTACACCTCACTTTCCCTATCTAAAGGAGACTGTTATCCATTTACTGACCTCATCATCTTATAACTTTTCTATTTTTTAGAGAAAGAATGAGGACTTGTCCTGAACCCCAGTTCCTCCTACTCAGTAGCCTTAGGCTTGGAGCAGTCATCTAATTTCACTCACCCTAGTTTGTTCTTCTATAAAATAGAAAATAGTATCTACCACACAAGACTGCTATGAGGTTTAAATAAGTTAATGTATGTGAAAATGCTCCACACAGTACCTAGCATGTAGTAGGCACTCAGTAAATGTTTATTGAATTTGAAGTTGTATGAGCACTATTCAGTGCTTTAAGATAAAGAGTGAATATTAACAAAAAATATATTGTTATTTTGATTTATACCTCATTAAAGTTGATTGTTTACTATTTGTATTTTGTGTTATCTATTTTAATACAAGTATTAAAATTATATCTACTGTAATGCATGATTACAAGCATTTTTCCTTTTATGTTGGTAATCTCTTGATACTTTCCTGCCATTTTATGTAATTACTGGTACTTTGGTGGTAGAAACAGACTTGTTCTTACTAAGAGCAGTGGAAATACAGCAGTGAGCAATGAGTACCAGTAAAGAGCTGACCATTAAACCCATTCCTCCCAATTAGGTGGTGGCAACTGAGGAAGATCTTGTCCCACCCAGTCTGCTGGAGCCACCGCCCAGAGCTGATGGGCTAGACCACAGAATCGCCGCTCACATTGTGTCCCTCCTGCCCTCGCTCTGCCTCTCGGAGAGGGAGAAAAAGGTCAGATGGCCTGAGATATCCAAAAGAATCTCCATGCTTTTAAAAAGTGTGTATTCTCTCCTTAAATCAATATTATTTCAATTTGAATAGAATCTCCATGAAGTATTCTTATCTGAAGAAGAAAGTGAAAGCAAAGCAGTGCCCGTAGGCCCTCTCCTACTGAACTACCACGATGCACATGCCCACAAGAAGTATGCACTGAAGGTAATACTAATCAGTTTACCCTAAGGATAACTGATGTGAGAAAATGTGTTTATAATTATTCAGTTGAAGGAAGCTAATTATATAACTTTACCAATGCTAATTAAAATGTAACAGACGAAATAGATACCTGCTTGCAAATTAGGATCTCAAAAATGGAGATGAAGAAGGGGAAAACGATGCCAGCAAAGAAAACTTAACTAATTGTAGAGGTCCAATTAACCATTAAATTGATTGTGACTACCACCAGATTTGCATTAAAACCTTATAGTTATTTGCTTTAAATATCTGCTTCTATAAAAAAACTAGTGGAGGCCAGAAAAGGACCTCAAAAGGGAGAGATGAATATATATGAGACTTTGGCAGTTTGTCACCATGAATGAAGAATCAGTCATTTTTGTGCACCAGGAACTTCTGGCAATGTAGGAACTAGCTTTTTTGGCCTTCAGCAAAATGCCCACAGTTTGTCTTCCCCAATTGCCATTGATTTCCCCTGTTCCCAAATAATGAGAGTGAAGGTATCATGTTTAGCCTTCTCCATATGCATAAGGCACTTTGCAGCTTACTTTAATGTCTTCTGTCATGTTGCTCTTTTTCATCAGGACCAAAAGAATTTTGACCCAGTTCAAATTGAGCAGGAGATGCAGTCCAAGTTGCCACTGTGGGAATTCCTTCAATTCCCTATGCCCCCACCATGGAACAGCACTAAACGTCTAGCTACGATTCATGAGCTTATGCACTTTTGTACAAGTGGTGCGTACATTGCTTTGTCTTAGCTTAAACTCATTTTAATCAGTGCTCATATGTGCCTCTTAAAATTAAATCCTTATTTGCAAAAAGCATTTTGATTATTGAAAGTCCTTTCAGAGGCTAAGATGGATATTTTGATTGACTACAACTTTCTTATCTTGAATAATGTCATTAGCAATGGTATTATAGCTACGATGCATAACATTCTTCAATTCAATGTAGTGGGTTTTCGTTCCACTGTGTTTCCGTAACCAGATTTATTCCCTTATTTCCTCCCTTTACCATTCTCTGCCCCATACACCCCCATTGACATCACTGGAGATGATGTGGTAATCTACTTGAGAGGAGTAAAGGTTTGTATATTTTTAAAAATTTAAAAATAAATAAAATCCTCCCATCTCAAGCTATCATAATCCTGTGCTAGGATAATGCCATCCTTCTCTCCACTGCCTCACCACTGCACTCATTTATCATCATTGCAGATCACATGATATTATAATAACATTGCAGAGACATTATCTGGAAAGTGGGAAGAGCAAGACTGACCATGCAACTTTGCCCCAGTTCAGACCTTTTGAACACTGTCCTACTATCTATTGCCTTACGGAAGTGCAGGGTGCAGCCTAGTGGTCCTGGATGTATTGTGTCCATTGTATACATAACCACCCTTCCTGATGGTCCTTTACCTGTATCCTGCCAATCTCCACTTCTCCTTCTGCCTTAAGACATGATTCCATGCGCTCTCCAGCTCAACTCTACACAAAGCACAGCATTCTTGTTCCCGCTGCCACCATTGAGAGCTCACATATATGCTGTTTACATGGCCCATCCCAAACTCTTGGTCCTCCTGCCTCTCCTTCCTTTCCCTCCAGCATCTCATACTTGCAGGTCTAAAACCAACCCCCAGATTTTGTCCCCTCATAGTCCCCCTCATTTCAGTTGGAGTTGTCCCTGCTGTCTCTTTTTTCTCACATCCCACAGCCAGTCCCACCACACCCTCACTACCATCCCAGCTGACTCCATCAGCACATCTCATTCAGACTATTCCAGTATCTTTCCAGCTGGTCTGCAGGCTTTGAGTTCATCACCCCCCAAGCTCTCATGTTCTACTCTGCTCCATCTGCACGGTCCTCACTGTGATCCCTTGAACATGTCATTCACACCCCTGCCTCAGGACCTTTGCACTTGCTATTTCCCCTGACTCAGTGACTTTTCCCCCAGATAGCCATATGGCTTGCTCCTCTATTTCCTTCACATTTTTGCTTAATTGTTCAGAGGATTTTTCTTTGTCTACTTTATATAAAATAGAAGTCCCTTCCCAACCATTATGACTTTTTGTCCCTTTAGTGGGCTTTATTCTTCTTATCATCTCTGATATCATATATACTTATCTATTTCCAACCACTAGAATGGATAGTCCATGAAAACAGGGAGCTCACTGCTTTGTTCACCACTATGTTCCCAGCTTTTATTATAGTTACTGATATCTAGTAGGTGCTCAAAAATACTTGTGAAATGAATAGATGAGCAAACTTTCCTTTATTCTGTAACTCTTTACCTCTTCCCTGTCTCTTTTCTGAATCCTCCTACTCTTTTTCCCAAAAGGACCCTTGCCACTTCCCTCATCTTTATTGGGGAGAGTATCGAGATGACCTCTGAATTATTAATCTGCTACAATAATTTTATTTTTCCTCATTGAATTCCATGTTTATTTATTAATCCTACCTCTTATCCCTCTACCTTGAACTTCTAAAGTGTAAGAACCAAATCTTGTTGTTCTTTGAATCTAGGCATCTATGACAAAATCTAATATGTAGAAAACAATAACCAACGAGTGAGTGAACAGGTGAATAAATGCTGTAAAAGAGTAAATACACAATTGCATAGAGCGCATTGAAAGCTGATAAACTTTGAAGTAAAATTACAGAAAATACCACAGCAGTTTATGTGGGTAAGAGGAGGCCTTTCCTGAGCCCAAATGAACAGAAAAACCTACTAAATATAATAGCCTGTTAGGCACAAGTGAATAATTTCCCTGTTTTAAATCACAACAGAAGCAAAGGATATTTTTGCTCAAAAAATGATAAGTTTTAAACGTATTCAACCAATATGGTACTCTGGAAAGTCCATGCATATGAATCTGAGCACCTAATATTGATTAAGCTATGAAGCAATTTGGGAGCATTACCTTTATAAATTCTATCTTGACTGTATAGTTTTCTTATTATTAGGTGCTTTTGATATTTATTGCAGACTTGTGAAGCCCATATTTAAAGTCAGGTCAACACTCATCATGGCATGACACCCTGGTCATTCCAGTGGACAGACTGCCTGGTTGCCCCTCTTTCAGCCCTGTACCATGTGCTAATAAGAGCATTCCTAGCACCATGGGTTCTGCTTTCTTACAGAAGTCTTGAGCTGGAATGAAGTAGAACGAGCCTTCAAGGTGTTTACTTTTGAGAGCCTGAAGCTCTCTGAGGTTGACGAAAAAGGGAAACTAAAGCCTTCTGGCATGATGAGTGGAACAAATTCTGAAACGTTCAACATACCATGGGATAACCCTGCCAGATTTGCTAAACAGATAAGGCAGCAATGCATCAGGAAAATGAGCACCCACAATGCCAAACAGCAAACAGGTACACTGTGTGGAGGAAATGAAAGACATTCTTGCATTTTATGATTGTCAATTTTTCTCGTATTTTATCTCATGGATGCTCTTTACACTGGCTAGATGTTGTAACCAAAGACAAAATAATATTTGTGGATCCAAATTGGTCAACGTCTGTCCAACATAAGGAGAGTAATGGAGAACCTTCAGATCCTAGTCAGACTGATGCTAATAGCATGAAGTATCCTGACTCGAATAATATGAAAGCCTTAAGCCCTGATAATAGGGAGCTGTCAAAGCAGGAGACCAATGTGAAGACTCAGCCCCAGCCTGAGCCTTTGGGTAAGTAAAAGTGTGTGTGTGTGTGTGTGTGTGTGTGTGTGTGTGAGAGAGAGAGAGACTGAGAGAGACTGAGAGAGACAGCACTATTAGAGTATACATCAACCAAAAAAAAAAAAAAAAGGCTCAAGATGCATTATTTAAATTAAATTTAAATGCCTTCCTGTTTCAGTTGAAAAAACTATATCTAAGTTACTTGGTTAATTAAACTTTGTCACCAAGTGTTGTTATTTAGTAAGTTCTCCTTATTCCAACCCTTGTTTTTCCAAATATCTTAATGCCTCCTCATCCACTCTTACCTTAGTAAATTTAGTGCAATGAACATAATTAAAACTGTCATCATTAGTATTTCACAGGGTTATTATGATTATATGCTAAAATTATAAAAATTTACCTGTGATAACATAATGAAATGTCCAGTACATTTCCAGTCACGTACATGTCCAGTACAGAGCTTGGTACAAAATCAATGCTCAATGAACATCATTTCTCTTCCTCTCCCCCACTGTAGCTCAGGTTGGTTCTTACCCTCATTCTGGAGTACAGCATTATAAATAGTGTTATATTAGGAAGTAAAGAAGTATAGATGGATACTAGGCTAAATTTGTATTGAGCTACCTTACACACAGCTGTCAGATTGATCTACCTAAAATATAGCTCTTACATTTCTCTGCTTATAACCTTCAATGGCTCCCTACTACCTGCAAAACAGAACCTAACTCTTTGGCCTGCTTTATATGCTTCTCCCATAGTACAAAATTACTTTTTTCAAAACCTCCTTCCATCTTTTCCCCCTTGCTCACTCATCCTGTGCTCTAGACAAACAGAATTAGGTTTATTTTCTCTGCACTGCCTGCTCTTTTCGATCTCTATGCCTTTCCCCACAATATCCTTCACCTAGAGTTCTGTTTGCGATTATAATTAGGTTTCAGTTGTACCTTCATGAAGCTTTGTTAGATGTGTCCATAGGCAAATGCCTCCCTTAGCATTCCATGGTCATAATTAATCTATGCTTCCTTTATGGCCTTACTTATTTCCCACCAATTTTATGATTATTCATATGCCTACATTAAGGCCTCCATTATACAATAGCTTCTTAGAGGTTATAAGTGTGTTTATTTTAAAAATACTAACTGTATGCTGGGCCATAAAGCGAGTCTCAACAAATTTTCACAGGATCAAAACTACACATGGTATATTCTCATACTACAGTGAAATTATGGTGAACATCAATTACAAAAAAATAATGAGAAAAATTACCAAATGTCTCAAAAGTAAGAAGTACATTTCTATATGACAACTAAGTCAAAGAAAAAGTGACAACAGAAATTAGGAAATATTTCAAATCAAATGATGATGAAAATATTGAGTATCAAAACTGTACAATGCTACTAAAGCAGGAGATACTCCAAGAGAAGCGTATAGCTTTAAATAAATATATTTTTCAAAGAAGATAAAAATGAATTAACTAAACATAAACCTCAAGTTAGATAAAGTTGAACAAAATAATTCAAATAAAGTAGAAGGAAGGAAACAATAAAAATAAGAGTAAATTGATGAAATAGAAAACAGATGCAATAAGGAAAAACAAAAAATACAAAAATTTGGTTCTTAGACAAGACTAATAAAATTGATAAATCTTTTACACAAGGCTAATCACAAAAAAAGTCATGAGTAATTATTATCAGGAATAAAACCACATCAAGTTTTATAAAAATTGTATTGGGAATAAAGAAACAGGACTTCCCTCCGATTCTACAGAAATTAAAAAGATAGTAAGAGGATATAAACAACTTTATTCCACTAAATCTGAAATTGAAATGGGAAAATTACTGGAAAAGTATAACTTACTAACAATGACTCAAAAAGAAATAGAAATCCTGAATGGTCATATAGCCAACTAAATTGATTAAATCAGTAATCAAAAATCTTAACGAATAGGACACACCTAGCCCAAATGATCTGATTGGCAATACCAAACACTCAAACAAGAAATAGTTCTAATTTTAACAAAACTTATTCCAGGCTGGGCACAGTGGCTCACGCCTGTTATCCTAGCACTTTGGGAAGCCGAGGTGGGAGAATTGCTTGAGACCAGCCTGAGCAAGAGTGAGACCCCTTCTCTACAAAAAAGAAAAAAATTTAGCCAGGCATGGTGGTGTGGGCCTATAGTCCCAACTACTTGGGAAGCTGAGGCAGGAGAATTGCTTGAGCCCAGGAGTTTGAGGTTGCAGTGAACTATGATGACACCACTGCACTGCAGCCTGGGTGACTAAGCAAGACTTTATCTCAAAAAAAAAAAAAAAAAAAAAAACTTATTCCAGAAACTAGAAAAATAGGAAGTAGGATATCATCCTCTAGTCATTTTATGAAGCTAGCATAAATGTTATAATAAAACTGACAAGGATAGTACAACAAAAGGAAATTAAACTCCTTTGTGAACATAGATGCAAAAATCCCAAATAAAACATAAGAAAACTGATTCAGCATATACTAAATGATAATGTGTTACAAACAGGTTGCATTTATAGCAGGAATAGAAGGAAAATACATATATTATATAAACAATATAATTTATCAATTAACACATTAGTGAGAAAAGTATATAATTATCTTAGTAGATGCAGGAAAAGCACTTAAATTCCTATAGCAATTTATGAAAAAAAACTTATCAAACTAGCAATATAAGGAAAATTTCTCAATCTTATAAAGGTCATTTTTTAAATTACTATAACAAATTCTATATATCAGGGCGAAAATTTGAAATATTTCCCTTTGAGATCAGAAGGATGTTTACTATAAATATTTATATTCAATAATTGCATTAGAGGTGCTAGCCAACAAGCAAGAAAAAGAGATAAAGCTGTAAGAATATAAAAGGAGGAAACAAAACCGTTATTATTTGTAAATAGTGTGTATGTAGAAAACCCAAAACAATAGACAAAAAAATTATAATTAATATGAAAGTTTAATAAGAAGGTTGTGATTGTTAAATGATACATATAAGATGTCTAGGGTGCTGGGACTTTAATCTTTGTAATTATTCAGTATATTAAACATTTGTGCTTCATGCTTTTTGCGGGAGTTATATTTCATAATTTTAAAAAGCATTTTAAAAAATAAATGGTAAATGCCACAGGAGAATAGGTGTTAAGTCAGTATTGACTAATGATCATCTTACCCTTTTCATTTATCGAGAGGAGGGTAGAAGAGGAAGTAGTCCATGAAGTGGATTTAAGGAAAAGCTGGTTGCCTATTGATAGAGGAGATAAGTGAGGGGGATGGAAGAGGGAAGGAGATAGCGTTATTTAATATTGCCTGCTAAATTCCAACCGCCATGCTAAGATATTTTACATATATTAACTAATACTTATATAAACATCCAGCCCACGAGAAAGATACTCTTATCCCAGTTCTACAGATGAAGACACCAAGACTTAGAATATCAGTAACTTGTTCAGCCACACATAAGTAAGAAGTCAGAATTTGAATGGAGAGCTAACTTCAAACCAGTGCTTCCTCCACTGTGTCTTGTGACTTCCTCAGTTCCAAAAATTCCTTGTGATGCATCTAATGGTTTAACCATATCCGTAGTTTCTTCTTCATGCTGACGGTTATGCTAACTTTGTTGTCTTTGGGTTCTCCTTCTTTCCCAATAGGGTGGATTCCCTATTTCCCCATCCTAAGTACCCTTACCTGTTAGCCTATAGCTCTCAAAAAAATTAAGCCAAATAAGTGAACCTGAATTGTTATGGCATTGGTGCATCCTGTGGGACTACAAATGTATGACAAAAAAGTCACTTTGGGTCAATACAGAACTAGAGAGAGATGGAAGACCTGAGGTTTTTTTCTTTATTGTTTTTTCTTTAAAGCAGCTGGTATAGTTTTCCTCAGGCAACTTTTGCCACCTGGTGGTCAAATCACATAAATTGGTGTGGATCCTGGTAGAAAGTAGCTGATTATAGTAACTAAATTCTCAGCCCAGAAAATGCTATAGAGGAAAGTGTATCCTAGAAGCCATGCAATCTCAAGGGCAGATCCCAGGACCGTAAGTGCTGTTTCTATGTGGTCTATGTTGACCTACTTCCAGGAGCCATTACAGTTGAATGGGGGGAGGCAGCTGCCCCTTGACGTCTCACTGCAGCTGTTGTGTGTATACAACTTTGTTGTCGTTGATGTTGTCGATCTTACATTTTTTTCCTAACTCTGAATCATACTTACTTCAAAAGTAGCCACTTTAATTCTGTTTAAACAAAGCAGAAATCATTTCTGAATTTCCTGCACAACCAATCTAGCATCAAATACATATAAAAAACCTGTTCCTAGACATGAAGGGCTGAATATTTGTGCTTTTCTTAACCAAACACGGGATTTCCATCTGAAACTGTTTTTGAACTTGACAGGGCCCAGTGGATATTTATGAAAAACCAGAGAGTTGATAACCGCGAGTCTGTAGGTTTAGATGAGCCCTCTATGCTTGTTGGGTGTTTTTTTAATAAAGTAACTGCTTTGCAGAGGGATCTTGTTATCTCTAAAGTAAAACAGATTAGGAAAGCTGTTTTTCAAAGGGATGAGAAAGCATCCATTTCCAGATGTGTCAAAAACTACTGAATCACACTGTCAAAGGATTATGTGGTTGAAGGCAGAAATCAGAAAGAAAGGAAAGATGATTTTTACTCTACTATTAAATAAAGAGTTTAGTTTTTGAATGTTCTTTCCTTTGACAAAATAACTGATGTGAAATTTTTAGAACATATTTCCTAAACTGGAGACTTTTTCTGCTGTATCCTTAAACTCAGGAGGGAATATCAAATCTCCCAGAAATCTGGCAGACCACAGAATAGAATAATTTTTATTCCACAGATTTCATATCAGTTGCTTCAAGGACACATGGGATATCATGGTCTATTTAGAGTTATAGTTGGCCTGAGTTTTCTTTTGAGTGGATGTGTTTATATAAATACTGAACTGAATTGCCTTTATAGTTTTCCTCTAAATCAAAATGGAACATTCATGCTGTCACCTTCGCCAGCCCAAGGCAAGATGGAACTAGTAGCAAAACTGTAAGTAGCTATGCTCCTGAAAGAAAGAAAAACATTGGCCTGTCCTTCATAGGCATAATTAACTTCTCCCTCTAGAAACCCAAATATAGTTCTCTTTGCCACAGAATGAAAAGTCAAATCTTATGCTTGCCCCAAAATAAGCCTTTGTTGTAGATTTTCTTCCACATTTCTACTCTCGCTATATAGCTCCACATTCATTTCCGGTTTCAATATATGATGTAGATCCATCAAAAAAGAAATATTTACTGAGTTCCTACCAGGTGCTGTGTGCTCAGGGTATGGTAAGGAAAATAAGGTAAAGTTTCTCTTCTTCAGGAATTTACATTTGAGATGGAGAGGCAGACCATAAACAAATAAATGTTTGACAGTATTATGCACAGATAAATGCTGTGATTAGAAAACAAAGCAGAGTAAGAAGCAGAGGGCTCTTGAGAGGGTAATATTTGCGCAACAATATGAATGAAGGGTTTGCAACAGATGAACATCTAAGAGTAAAGCACGCTGCACAGAGGGAGGGCAGGTGCAAAACCCTCAAGACACAACAGGCAGTGCCATCTGTCTGGAGTAGAATGAGCAAGGGATGGTGAAGGAATTGCATTTGGAGAATTAGGCTGGAGCCATTTCGTATACAACTTTATGGGACGTAATTTGAGATTATTTTAAGGTTGGTAAGAAAGACAGGTTGGCTCAATCGTTCAGCAGCATCAAAGTATGTTCCCACAAGATCCCTCCCGCTACATACACACACACACACACACACACACACACATACACATACACTCCATTTCTGTGGTCAAATTTGAAAAAAGCTACATACTTTATCCATTTCCCTATTAGAGATTCACAATCGTAAGAGCAAATTACAAGTTCTGAGACAGTCACAGTAAAGATGTCTGTTTATCTATGTTAAACTTATTTATCATGGAACTCTTTTTTCTGGTGATGCAGAAATTAACAACATGAATCTGTTCCCTCCCTGTTCATTCACATGGCTGTTTGTATCCTAGCCAAGGATGATGTTGCAATCCCAGTCACCACATAAGTATACTCTTTGGTCACAGGGAAAGCTAGTGTTTATAACTCATATTGGTCCAGCTACTAACTTTTGTTAAACTCCATCTGTAAATCTTCAGATGCTCATTAAATAGATTTTAAATTAAGACATGATTAAATATGATTAACAAATGGAAGAAAAGCTATGCACAATGGTGAAAGATTATCCTTGTCTAATAGGAGGTGCATTTTTCCACCAGTTCTCCGTTCCACGCATGCCAGCCCCTGCCCTAGTCTGTCATGCACCAGGCAAGACCCATAGAAATTTGAAAAGGCTTCGTACTGGTAGCAACAAGATACGTGACATGTACGAAGCAGTTGATTTAGTTTAATCAGTAAATATTTGTAACTTGTAAAGGTAAAGGTCTAATGTTAGAAGTGAGTGGTATGGTCTGAAAGCAGAATACTTGATATGATTTAGGATATATCATACAAGAAGCTGGGTTCTTTTCAAAGAGTTTAGTATAACTTTTCTAGGTAGGTACTGATTTAGAATTATTGACACAAACACCGTTTTGGAGGCACGAAACATGCCTTTCAGGAGTCACCTTTTCAGCACAGAAACATAGATCATATGGGCAACAAAAAGGCACAGCACTAACCAAAGCAAGAACAAAGCCAGAGCACAACTGGATGTTGGTGTCTTTGATTTACAGAGCAGACCACGAACAATGAGATCAAAGATGATGCAGTCACAAAGACTGATTCTTTTGAAGAGGTAAGGAATTATTTTCCTAAAAGTGTAGATGACAAGTAAGATTATCTGAGAAAACCTTGGCCCAAAGTGAGAAACACTAAGGATAGATAGACAGACAGACAGACAGACAGGGAGAGGTGCTTAGATGGTAAATTCTGATGCTAGAGAAGAGGAATTATTCAGACATCCTCAGACCAGCTCCAACTGGAGAGAAAGGAGTTAATTTTACTAGCCGGCTTAAGCAAAACTTCCCAGCTCCATGCTCCTCTCTAGACAGTGTGGCTTGGCAACCTCACAAACACCTGCTGACCATACAGCCTTGTGGAACTAACGTTGTCTTGAAGTGAGTTCAGAAAACCTGCCTATAATTGCTAACAGGACTCAGAAGAGTATAACCTAACAATAAAAATATTTAGATTATGTTGCCCATAAAAAAAAAAAAGTCAAAGGCATACTCTTTTTGGCAGCGGCTCTCCTAAAATGTTGCCATATGGATTTATACATATGCAGATTTCCCCAATTAGACGAAGTACACGCTGGTTAGTTGACGGAGTCCAAGAGGGCTCCATTTGGACTTAAACAAATTAAAGCTGAAATTGTGTTCCTGTGACTTTTTTGTTAAGAAACCCAAGAAGATGATGGTGGAAGCAGATTTAGAGGACATAAAGAAAACACAGCAGCGCAGTCTAATGGACTGGAGTTTTACTGAACATTTTAAACCAAAAGTACTGCTTCAGGTATTTATGGACTGTGATCTTCCAGGAGACGGTCAGATAGGTCTGGGGAGTTGTGCTGTGATTTAGAACAGTTCACTTCTAGGTCACCCTCTCAGGTCTAGTTCAGATCAGTATTCTCATTTACTTCAGCTATAAAATGAGTTTATTCCCAGACTGAGTATGCATTCCCAGCAAATCTCTGAAATAGTTTAAAATACGCTTTCCAAAAGGATGTTTTTATAAAATCTTTTAAGAAAAAAACATATACAAGAATGCTGCACATATTTTCTAGGAAAAACAAGGTCAGGTTTTATTGGGAAGCAACCACATTTTTTTCCCATATTTTGCCTGTCTATTCTATTCAATTTTTACTAGATTTCACAGTGGAAGCTGTGCTAGCTAACATTTATTGAGCACTTACCATGTGCTAGGCAATGATTAATATGTATTATTAGCTCATTTAATTCTCACAATAACCTTATGAAGTAAAAACTAAAACATTTCAATAGTAGGAAACTGAGGCACCTTGCTTGACCTATAGTGACTTTTGCCCAAAGTCACATGGCTGCTAAATGAGAAGCAGGATACAAACCCGGGAAATTTGTCCCCAGAACTTGTACTCTTAACCACTATGCAAAATGACAAGTAATCCTAAAACTAACTCCTTTTGTTGTTTTTAGATTTTTTGCAAAAACTATTTTGGCTTTGTCCTTTTAACTTAAATTTTGTTTTTATCAAAGTTTTACGTTCACATGTTTTTAAAGCCAGGAAGTTCTACAAAGAATGTTATTACAAGAAGCAGTAGCCTCCTGTGTCCCACCCCACCCTTCTTCAATTCCCAGATTCAAAAATCTTCAAGCCATTCACCTGTTTCTTTTATTATTTTACTCAGTTGTCTCTAAATAACAAGTATATATTTTTTTTAGTTTTAATTTTAGTTTGGGAGCATCATTATCAACTGATTCCCTCTTGAGAACACAGTTCTGCCCACACCCATGTGACATACATGCTCACACATCCCTACATTTACACTTGCACTTCTCCACTCTCTGACATTGTTAACTGTATCATAACTTTTGGTTAGATAAGTATTCAATATTTACTTTATTTCCATCAAATAAATGCTATTCACAGCTGAACTGTATAGTATTCTGATTTTATTTCCTTTTTTTTTTGTACCATTTTTATTTTCCCTGGAGTTACTAATTGCTTTTTGTTCCATTTGTTTATCTTACTATGCATTTGTTTTTAATTTATCCCCAAACTCTCTACCATGGAGTAAGTCTCCTCTCAAAACATTAAAACATAACAGGTATTCTATCAGCCTATGCCTATCGTCCTAGCAATATCTCTCCCATATACTCTAAACTTGCTGCACAGCGTGGTCCTGGGATCTCCCTTTACCATCACCCTGGCCACCTTCATTGCCTCTCTTTCCAGGTAGATATCCTGTTTCCTTTATTCCGTATCTTCTTTTCTCTTGGGTTACTCTCTCTTTTTTATAAAGGACTATCTCTTCCAGTAACTTCCTTAATTAAGATATATGACAGGCAAATTTTTGAGTCATTGGATATTTGAAATCATCTTAACTCTACCCTTACATTGACCAACAGTTTGGCTTTATATAAAATTCTGTGTTAAAAAACATTTTCTTTTAAAATTGTAAAGGCATTCCTCAATAGTCTTCTGGCTTCTCAGGTTGTCCCTAAGAATAAAAAAATAAAATTCTGATTCCTAATCAGTTGTTTGAGTATGTTTTTATCTTCTTTCAGGAGAGTTTTAAGATCTCTGTGTTCCAGTGTTCTAAATTTCCTATTGATGTGCCTTGGTGTGGTTTTATTTCTATGTGTTGTTCCAGTGAGCCAGTGCAACCCAGAAACTCATGTATTTATATTCTGGGAAATGTTTTATAATAATTTCTTTGACAATCTCACCCCTCCATTTTCTCTATTCTTTCTTCCTGGGACTCCTATTATTCTAGTGTTGAACCTCCTGGGCTAGACTTTGTATTTTCTTATCTTTTTAGTCCTAGTTTCCAACAGTTTGTCTTTTTGTTCTAGAAATAATGCTCAGCCTCCATCCAATTCTTATATTGAGCCTTCTATTTCTGTTATCATAATTTTAATTTCCTAAAGTTCTATTTATAATTCCAACTTAACTTTTTATAGGATTCTTTTCACATTCTTGGTATAATACCTTCTCTTATCTTTATGAGGATATTAAAGTCTTTTGAAGTTGTCTTCTCCCTGAATTGTCTCTTTTTCATCCAGGTTTCTTTTCTTCTTTCTTTTTTTCTTTTTAGTTTTTTGGTCTCCATTTTTTATATTAGAGGGTAATAGATAATATTTGCCTCTTTGTTCATATTAATAATAAAACTAAAAACATGAGAGGAAGTACTGTATGAGGTGAGATGGGGTTTGTAAATAACTAGGCTTCATTGCTGGGTGATTTGGCTGGGTGGTTTCCTTGGGAGACTCATCAATGTTGGTATATTAGGTATATTAGCTCTGTTCTCTTGGACCATTTAGATTCTCCAGGAAAAAAAATTAATCTTCTGTCTAAAAGACATAAATCTTCTTGTCAGGGTTTTGGGAGCTGATTGGTGGGGGAAGGATATGAGGCTTCTTACATTCAGTATCTAGACCTGCATCATCCAATATGGTAGCCACTAATCATATGTAACTTTAAGTACATGAAATGAAGGTAATCCAAATTGAGATGTGCTACCATACATTTATAACTATATAAATGCTATGCACGCTGGATTTCAAAGGCTTTACAAAGTGATATATCTCATTGAGAATATTTATATCAATTACATGTTGAAATATTTTTTACATGTTGGGTTAAATATAATATATCATTAACATTAATTTTACCTGTTTCTTTTTACTTTATAAAATGTGGCTACTATAAAATTTAGAATTACACTTGTGACTCACATTTGTGACTCACTTTGTGTTTCTATTGGACAGTGATGATTTAAACTTTTACACTATTCCTTTTTTTTCTGGAATGTACTTCTCCATCATTGGTGTCTAGTGTCCCATTCTTAGACCCTATTGGTTTGCTGTTTATAGACACAATCTTCCATTTTGCAGGAGTGGGAGACAGATAGCAACCTGGCTGCTCAGAACTATCTCAGGGGACCCTGAGGGGCCTGGCTGCTTCTTAAAAGACTTTAATCTTCCTATTCTTGGTGCCACTTTTACCCCACTTGCAGAGGTGCCTAGTATTGCCATTTCCCCCCATAAAAATGGGGTTGCCTCTGCTCTCTCCTAAAATTAATCTTAGGATTTGGCTTTCTGTATTCTTCTAAGTCAGTTACCACTTATCCTTTTGCTGTCCAGCTTTTAAAATTTTGTTGCCTTTGTCTCCTCTCCTGTGGCCTTCAAGTTTGTGATATTAAAAAACAATAATTTTACTGTTCTTCTACTAAGGTGTCAGGGAATGCAAGTGTTTAATTTTCCATCTTTAACTAGAAGTCTGTTTCAGACTTTATTTTGTTTAAGTTTGGCTCTGTTCTCACCACTCTATGAAGCTGCACTTTTCAAGGTCAGCAATAATCTCTCTTTGCCAAATCTAATAGACACTTCCATCTCCTCATCTTCTTTGACCTTTTAACAGCATCACAGAGCTTATCACTTTCCTGTGAAACACTCGCCACTCTTGGTTTCCAAGACACCATATTATATTTTTCCTCAGTGTTTTATTTGGAATTTTGTTGACTTCTCCTCCTCTACCCAACATCTAAATATTGAAATGTCTCAAGGCTCTGGAGCCTCCAAGAAGCCCTGGTGCATCTTCTCTCCTCTATAAACACTCTCTTTTGATGATCTTATCTATTATATACTACTAATACTGACAATGCCTAAATTTTTATCTTCCCATTACCTCTCTACAGATCCACAGTAGTTATACCTAACTCCAGATATCACCTGAATTTCTGATAGGTATCTCAAATTCAGTGTTTCACATGAAGCTCATAATTTTCCCACCTAAGTGCATTTCTCCCCTTGTCCATCGCAGAAAATGTCACCATCATTCAATTGCTCAAGCAAAAAGGCTGAGTCATCTTTTATTCCAGCCTTTGCTTTGTCCCCCATGTCTGGTCCATCATCAATGTTTAAGGGGTACATTTCCAAATATATCTTCAAGCTCTTCTCCATCACAACTGCCACTACTTCCATCTCACTACCATCCTCTCGTTCCACTGCAATATCCTCCTAATTGGCACCTACCTCCATTCTTGCTTTACTCCAATCCACTCTCTACATACCAGATATTCCATCAATTTCATCTATTTAGACACACTTCTCTGAACTCCAGAATGATCTATAAAGTCACACACCTATGGTCCCAGAAAAATCTTAGTCATATTTTAGAGGAAAATCTTATCTATCTTGTTTGTTTTTGTTTTCCCAGCACCTGCACAGTGCCTACCACATAATAGATATTCATTTTTAATGAAATGCTTAACTAAGTATCAGACCAATAATACAAATGGAATAAAGGACAAAAGCCAATTATAGAAAAGGAGAAGACATGATATGAAAACTTTTCAGACATTGATTGGGAGTAGCTACAGCTCTGAGAAACTTATTGCTATATTTCCTAGTCCTTTAAGCAAATATGCAAACAAGATTGCAGAGCTCTTATTATCTAATAAAAGGAAGGATATATGTTCATCATAAATAAACACATTTGTTATCTGGGTTTATAGTCTGAGAGGAATTTGCCTTTCAAAAAAAGTCACTAAGTAATGGACTGTACCCTATGTAGCATTTTTTTAATGCAGAGATATTCACCACATGCATGTTTCTTATATTGGCTTTCAGGGAACAGATGTAAAAGTTTAAGTGCCACTCCATAAAGACACTTATACAGTGGGCTAGATTGGGGAAATAAATGTATTGTTTTGGTTAAGCTACCAGTGTAGAATTGAAAGCAAAACTAAAGCAGCCCTTTCCTAGCATAATGTGAAATTCTATGCCTTCAGCTTATCCAAATAGTAGAGAACCAAAAGCTGCCTACATAAGATTGATATTGGAAACAAAAACAAAAGTCCACAGCTGTCTAATTTATTTTCCTATGGACAATTTCCTTGTTGTTGATTGGTAGTAAAAAGGAAGCAGAATAAGCAGCTGACCATTATGCCCCTCTATTGGTGGTTGTCATTGCAGTGCCTGCTGAGAGTGGTATGTTTTAGAAAGGACCAGAATTGCGACAAGTAGAAGCAATGTGTGTCTGAAAGACCACTCACCTTATTTCACTATAATACAGCATGGCATAGTGGAAAGCACCCTGTGGAATGTGAAATGGCAAAATTTAGAGTCGAAAGAATGGTATGAGCTCTGGCACCAGAACACATAAATTCTGTATTCTTGGTTCTTATCCTCTCTTAGCCCCAGTTTGTGCTGAAAAATGAGAATTTACTATAGGAAAAAGAAGCATACCTATTGTTTTAGTCTGCTCAGGCTGCCATAACAAAATACCATAGACTGTGTGGCTTAAACAACAGAGATTTATTTTCTCACAGTTCTGAAGACTAGAAGTCCAGGTCTGGGTGCCAGCATGGTTAGGTTCCAGTAAGGACTCTCCCTGGTTTGTGCCTTCACGCTGTGTCCTCATGTGGCAGAGAGAGGGAGTGGGAGAGGGGGAGGAGAAAGGGGAAAGACAGGGAGAGGAGGGGAACAAGCTCTCTGGTGCCTCTTAGAAGAGCACTAATCCTATCATGAGGGCCCTACCCCCATGGCTTCTTCTAAACCTGATTACCTCCCCAAAACCCCATCTCCAAATACCGTCACACTGAGGGTTAAGGCTTCAACTTATAAATTGGGAGGGAGAGCACAATTTAGTCCATAGCACCTATTTATCTGGGGGTTTTAATGGTGATAAAATGAGATGATCTATATGAAGGCCTGGAAAATGCTGGATAAATAACTTTGCTGGACTTAATTATTATCTACCAACCTTAATGAGGAACACTAGTAGTAAATGCCTCTATTCCTGGAGCCTAGAATTTGTTTTGCTATAAGATTTGCTGAAATGCCTGTAAGACTATCTACCATTCATGCTCTCACCTTCTAGCAGTTAGGAAAGAATCCTCTGGGACTTTCAACTTGACTAACAACTTGGAGGAAGAAAAAGGGGGCAAAGAAATGTCCTAGCAAGAGACTCTTCTCTTGGGAAAAAAAAAGACACTGCAATGCAATTGCTTTGATTTTCAGGTTCTTCAAGAAGCCCATCAGCAATATAGGTGTGTTGATTCTTATTACCATACCCAAGACAACTCTTTACTTTTAGTCTTTCATAATCCGATGAATATACAACGTCAGCATTGCGAATATTGGAATATTGCTCTTCACTCCAATGTTGGATTCAGGTAACCAGCTTAGATATTTTAGTTAATTGGATAGTTAGTTGAATTTAGTTAGCTTGTTGGTTACTTTGTTATTTCAGTTTTAGTTCTTTAGCCTAAGCTAGGTGGTTCAACTCAAGGAAAACATTTGTGTAGTACTACAGATTAAATTCAGCTCACTGAATTGAACGTCTATACATGCCAGGCACTGTGATAGGCATTGAAGCTATACCACTAAAGAAGGCAGACATTATTCTTGCCCTCATGGAGCCTACTGGGGATGTTATTAAATTACATTTGATTCAATTAGACACCAATAAAACTGCTTCTGAAAGATTTCAAGTAGGAACTACAAAACATGACATTCTGCATACTGGTTTCTAGTAACTCCACTTGATCTGGAGAAGATTCCAAAGAATGACATATTAACACGGCAGTCAGGTTTCCAGCAAACTGAGAAATCTAGCAATTGGGGATTTTTTTTTTCTTCCCAGCTTCTTAGTTATTTCTTTGTTCTCTTAGAACTTTGCTGTCTCTCATTAATAACAAGGGCATTTCATTATTATTTCAATGTTGGTTAATGTATATTTGTTATTTATTATTTATTTAGCATTGTTTTAGGCCTAAGGGATACAGAAAGATATATAGAATGAACTTACAGAAGAATTAAAGGAACATATTATGTGTGGGCATACACAAACACATTTTAAAGTCATAAAATGAATTTTTATATTAAGGAATATAGTAGGTGTGCCAATATATAATAATATCTTGAACTGCTAATCTGTGTTTTTCTTTGTTTTCATTTTCATTGCCAGTACTTACACTTTTATTTCTTTTCTGGTCTTAATTGTTGACTAGGACCGACAATATAATTTTGAGAGGACATCCTTGTCTTGTTCTATATTTTAAAGGAAATGTTTTGAGTATTTAAAAATTAAGTATGTTTTTTGCTCTAGGATTTGTATAAATATTCCTTAAGTTAAAAAACTGTTACTAGTTTGCTATGAGTTCTTAATCATACATGATTATTAAGTCATATCAAATGATTGTTCTTAATTTAGATGTTCACATTTTTTTCTTTAATCTGTGAAAGTGCTAAATTTCATTAATATTAATCGATATTCTGGTGTTGAACCAAACTTGCATTCCCATGGTAAGACAAATTTGTCCATATGCTATCTTCTTTATAAATTGCTGAATTTGCTTTGTAATATATTGTTTAGAATATTGCATCTATATTCATGGGCAAGATTTAGCTGTAATTTCCCTTTCTTTATATGTTCTTGTCTGGTTTTGGTATTGAGATTATATTAGCCTCATAAATTATCTAGAGAATGGTCTCCCCTTTTAAGTATTTTTTTTATTTTCTAAAATATTAATAGTTTGTGGAAAATTAAGATATATGTTCTTTTGATGTTTGGTAAAACTTATAGCTAAAAACATCTGGACCAGAGGAGATGTTTAATTACTGATTCAACTTCTGTCATGGTTATTAGACTCTTCAGGTTTTCTATTTACTTTTGAACTAGGTTTATAATTTATATTTTTCTAGGAATTTGACCATTTCACCTGTTTTCAAATTAAGTATAAAATTGATTACAATATTCCCTTATCTTTTAAATCTGTGTTATGTTTATCTGTATTCTTTTTGGTTCCTAATATTTTTTAATCTGTAATTTCTTTATATGTTTCTGGATCAATCTTGCCAAAGGTTTGCCAGCTTGATTAATATTTTTAAGAAGTCACTCTTGATTTATGATTCTTTCTCCCTTTTTTATCTCATTTAATTTTGCTCTCATCTTTTTTATTTCCTCTATTTAATTTCCTTAGATTATTCTGATATTCTTTAACTTCTTAAATTATTAATAAAAGCTTATTTAATGATTTTGAATTGTTGCTTTTTGTTTGTTTATTTGTCTTATACCTTATAAGCGTTTAAGGTGAACTCTCCCTAAATACCACCTTAGCAACACTCCAAAGTATTTGATTGATAGTATTTTCATTATCTTTCATTTCTAATTTTCATTATCCTTTCTTACTTGACCCATGGATTACATAGAAATGTGTTTTCATTTTAAACATTTGACTATGTGTTACATTTTTGTTACAGTTTATAGTTTCAAAATATACTTGTCAGACAACATGTTCTAAGAATACTGAGGCAATGAAATTTGTAGATGCCTGCTTTGTTGTTTAGTATGTGGTGAATTTTTATAAATTCTCCAAGTTTGTGTGATAAGAAAGTGTATTTTCCAATTTTTGATTGCAGAGTTAGACTTTTTAAATCTTCCACATTCTTTTGGGTTTTTGAAAACTTGGTCAAATCAATTAATGAGAAAAAACTTTTTTAAAAAACTCACAATGTTATGATGAATGTATCAATTTCTCCTTATAGTTTTATCAGTGTTTGGTTTTATGCATGTTGAAGTTATATTGTTAAATACATACAATATAAGGTTTGTTATATCTCCCTGATGAATCTTTTATCATTATGTAATGTTCCTCTTTATTTCTAGGACTGCCTTTTGCTTTCAAGTCAATTTTGTCTAATATCAATGTTATGTTTAATATTGATATGTCTACACAGATTTTTATCATATATATTTTGTCTGATATTGATAAACTATGCAAAACAAATTTTAACATTTTATCTTCTATATTCTTTTCCACCCATTTATGTCTTGTAAAATGTGTATGGCTGTATTTTTTTAAAATTTAGTCTGTCAATATTTGCCTCTTAGTTGAGAAACTAGTTCATATATTCAAATTAATTGCAACCATCTAATTTTGTCTTTTATTTGTTATTTTTTGTTTCTTTATTTTTTTAATTCCACTTTGCTTATTTCTACTACAGTAACAGATGCTACATCTTTTAATTCATTCTTTAGAAATGATGATATACATTTTTAGCTTTATTGAGGTATATAATTGATATACATAAAATTGTATACATTTAATGTACACATTTTGAGAGTTTGGATGTATACATGCACCTGTAATACCATCACCACAAACAAGGTACTAAATATACCCATTACCTTCAAAAATGTCCTTCTGTTCAGTTGTGGTGTTGTTTTTAAGAACACTGGACATGAAATCTATCCTTCCACCATATCTTAAAGTGAATAATACCATATTATTAACTATAAATAATAATCTCTAGATCTTATTCATTTTGCATAACAGAAATTATATATCCATTCAAAAATAATTCCTCATTTCCTTCCTTTCGGCCACTGGAAACTACCATTCTATTCTCTGCTTCTATAAATTTGACTGTTTTAGATACCTCATATAAGTAGAATCATGCAGTATTTGTTCTCAGTGGCTGGCTTATTTCACTCAGCATAATGTCCTCTGGGTTTATACCTACTGCCACAAATGGCAGGATTTCCTTCTTTTTTAAGGCTGAATAATATTCCATCATGTGTATATACCACATTTTCTTTATCCATCCACAGACCCTTGCGTCGTTTCCATATTAGGCTATTGTCAAAATGTTGCAATGAACATGGGGGTGCAGAAGTCTTCTAGATTCTGATTTCAATTCTTTTGGATAAATACCCAGAAGTTGGATTGATGGATCCTCTAGTTCTATTTTTAATTTTTTGAAGAACTTCCATACTATTTTCTATAGTGCCTACATCATTCTACATTCCCACAAACAGTATAATAAGGGTTCCAATTTCTTCACATCCTTACCAATTCTTGATATCTTTTCTTATCTTTTCTTTTCTTTTCTTTTCTTCATAATAGCCATCCCAACAGGTATGGGGTAATGTCTTATGGTGGTGTTGATCTGCATTTCCCTCATAATTAGTGATGTTGAGCACCTTTTCATAAACCTGGTGGCCATTTGTATGTTTTCTTTGGAGAAAGGTCTATTTAGGTACTTTGCCCATAAATTAATATTTTTAAAATGTCCATACTATCCAAAGCAATATATTGATTCAATACAATCCTACAAAATCCCAATGAAATTTTTCACAGAAAGAGAAAAAACAAGGAGTGTTATAACAGCAAGATGTCTAAATGGAATATGCCGTGCTCATACCCCCACAGAAACAACAATGTTAACAACTGTCCACAAGAATACTTCTCTGGAAACATGGGAGTCCAATGTAGAGATCCCAGCACAGCATTCAATAAAAAAACACCAAGAATAGACACATTGAAGAGGGTAAGAAGATCAGTTTCACTTTGTCTGCATTATCTCAGTGCCAAGAGAAAACTCTTGGCCCACAATTTCTCCCAAAATTTCTCCCAGTTTCTTCACAAGGGAAAAATGAGAGTTGAGTGAGCACCCAGCCTTTTTAGACCCACAGGATATTGCCCAAAGGTTCCCTTCAACCTTGCCCTACCCAGATGACTGAGGGGAACATCATGAATGGATAGTCTGAGGAACCTAGGAATAGGGAAAATAGATAGTGCTCACAGCAGCCACCAGGCAGATGTTGAAACCAAGCCACAGAACCTACTAACTGGCTCAGGGACTCCATCAAGAAGGTGCATATGAGCATCTGCAAATGGCATGTGTGCATTCCCACAGAAGGCATGAGCAACCCTCCACAGACAGCAAGTGCAAGCTTCCACAAAGAGTGCATGAGAACCTCTGCAGACTCCATATGGATTTCAGGGCTAGCTTGGCTTTGTGAGATTGGGGAAGGCACACATTGAATACTTCAGGGCACTACTCTGGGAAAATAAACAAGAGGCTATCAACATCTGGCCTAACTTTGTGGGATTGAGAGAAGGGACATAATCCTAAAATTTTTCCTCTCCAATAAAGAGGCAACAAGCAGAGTGGGGTAAGCCTATCAATAGAAGAGGTCTGAGAGACCCCAAAATCTCTAGCTGGGCCAATTGATAAAGGTCTTTCTCTCCCAAATCAAATCAGTAAAAACTTGAGGAGCAGACTACTTTTTTAGATTGCAAAGACAGCAACAGAAGACTTCAAGGAACATTAAGAATAAAGGAAATATAAACAGGACCAAAGGAACAAAATAAAGATGCAATGGCTAACACAAAGAAATGAAGATCTGTTAATTGCCTGACAAAGAATTCAATATAATTGTCTTGATGCTTAATGAACTACAAGAGAATATACATAGACAACTAAGTAAAATCAGGAGCGCAATGCACAAACAAAATAAGTTCAAGAAAGAGATAGAAACCATAAAAAAGAACCAATAAATTCTGACACTGAAGAATACAATGACTGAACTGAAAAATTTAATAAAGACTATAATTGCAGATTAATCAAGCAGAAGAATCAGTGAACTTGAATACAGATCACTTGAAATTATTCAGTCAGAGGAACAAGAAGAACAAAAGAGTAAAAAAAGCCTTCATGACTTATGGAACACCATTAAATAAAACAACAAGTGCATTATGGAAGTTCCAGGAGGAGCAAAGAAAGAGAAAGGAGAAGAAAACTTATTTTAAGAAATAATGACAAAAAACGTCTCAAATCTGCAGAGGGAAATGAACATCCAGTGTGCCTGTCACTAGATAGTGTTCATTGTACCTATCAGGTAGATTTTCACTCCCCACTCCCCCGTGCTTATATCAAAATATTGCATGTACCCTATAAAGATGCATACATACAACTATTATGTATCCATTATAATTAAAAATAAAATATATGTTTAAAAAATAATATTCATTTTCTCAAGTGAACCCAGAAAATTTTCCAGCATAGATCATAGGCTAAACCATGAAACAAGTCTTAAAAAGTTTAAGAAGACTGAAATCATATCAAGCATCTTTTCCTTCCAGCATGATATAAAACTAGAAATCAGTAACAGGAGCAATATTGGGGAGTTCACAAATATATGGAAATTAAAACACATTTCCTGAGCAACCAGTAGTCCAAAGAAGAAATCAAAAGAGAAATCAAAAAATAGCTTGAGGGACACGTTTGAAGCTCTGACTCAGGGGGGTGGGGGGCAAGGGCAATATACGTAACCTAAACTTTTGTACTCCCACAATATGCTGAAATAATAATAAAAAAATAAAATAAAATAAAATAATAAAACAATAAATAAATAAATAAATATTAAAAATAGCTTGAGACAAAAATAAAAACACAACATATAAAATCATATGAGATGAAGCAAAATCAGTTCTAGGAGGGAAGTTTATAGCAATGACTACCTGTATTAAAAAAAAGAAAATCTCAAATAAGCATCCTAGCTTCATACTCAACTTAAAAGAGAACAAACTAAGTCCAGTCAGAAGAAGGAAGGAAACAATAAAGAACAGAGTAGAAATAAATGAAATAGAGAGGAGAAAAACAGTAGAAAAGATCAATGAAACTAAGAGTAGGTTTTTTGACAAGATAAATTTGACAAACCTTTAGCTGGGCTATGAAAAAGAAGACTGAAATAAATAAAATTATAAGTGAAAGATAAGACATTACAACTGACACCATAGAAATACAAAAGATCATAAGAGACTACTGTGAACATTTATATACCAACAAATTGAATAACCTAGGAGTGAATAGATTACTAGAAACATACAACCCACCAAGACTGAAACATGAAGAAATAGAAAATCTGAACAGAACGATAACAACTAAGGACATTGAATCAGTAATTTGAAAAAAATCCTCCCAACAAAGAAAGACCACCATCAATGGTGAGGTGAATTCTACAAAACATTTAACAAAATAGCAACAGTCCTTCTCAAACTCTTCCAAAAAACTGAAGAGGAGGGAATACTTCCAAACTCATTTTATGAGGAACCCTGATACCCAAGCCAGATAAGGACACCACAAGAAGATGACAGACCATTATCCTTGGTGACCATACACACAAAAGTCATCAACAAAATACTAGCAAACTGAATTCAACAGCACATTAAAAGGATCATTCAACATGATCAAGTGGGAATTATACCTGGGATGCAAGGATGGTTCAACATATAAAAATCAATAAATGTGATACACCATATTACAAAATGAAGGATAAAATCATATGGCAAAATTCAATATCCTTTCATAATAAAAATAACTCTCAACAAATTAGGTATGGAAGGAATGTACCTCAACATAATAAAGGTCATCTATGTGAAACCCACTGCTAATATCATAATCAATGATAAAAAGCTGAAAGCTTTTTCTCTAAGATCGGAAACAGAACAAAGATACCCACTCTCACCACTTCTATGCAACATAGTACTAGAAGTCCTAGCAAGAGTAGTTAAACAAAAGGAAGAAATAAAAGACATCCAAATCAGAGAGGAAGAAGTAATATTTTTTGTTTGCAGATGACATGATCTTATATATAGAAAACACTAAAGACTCCACAAAAAAGCTGTTAGAACTAATAAATTAATTCAGTGATCTTGCAGGACACAAATAGACATACAAAAATTAGTTGTGTTTCTACATACTAGCAAAGAAGTATCCAAAAGAGAATATAAGACAACAAACACATTTCCAATACCATCAATAAGAATAAAATGCTTAAAAATAAACTTAACCAAAGAGGTGAAATGTCAGTACACTGAAAACTATACAGCATTGATGGAAGAAATTAAAGAAGCCACATATAAATGTAAAGATACCACACATTCATGAATTGGAAGAATTAATAATAAAAAGTATATACTACCCAAAGTGTTCCACAGATTCAATTAAGTCCCTATCATAATTCCAATATTATTTTTCACATAAATAGAAAAAAATGCCAAATTTTGTGTGAAACAAAAGATCTCTAAGAGCAAAAGCAATCTCGAGAAAGAATAAAGCTAGAGGCATCACATTTCATGATTTCAAAATATAGAACAAAGCTACAGTAATTAAAACAGTATGGTACTGGCATAAAGACAGACATGTAGATCAATGGAACAGAATAAAGAGTTCAGAAATAAGTCCACATATGTATGGGCAACTGATCTTCAGCAGGGGTGCCACAAACATAAGATGGGAAAAAGGGTAGTTTCTTCAACACATGGTAGTCAGAAAACTGATCATCCATATGGAAAAGAATGAAATTGGATTTCTAATTTTAAATGTTCTCACCACAAAAATGATATATGAGGTAATGCATATGTTAATTAGCTCAATTTAGCCATTCCACAATGTATACATATTTCAAAGCATGTTGTACTTGATGAATATATGTAATTTTTATTTGTCAATTGAAAAATAAAAGAAATTGGATTTCTATCTTAAGTCAAACACAAAAATCAAATCAAAATGGATTAAAAACTTAAACATAAAACTTTTACATTGGTCTTGGCAATGATTTCTTGCATTTGAGACCAAAAGCACAGCAACAAAACCAAAAATAAAGTGTTATACATTTTTAAATTAACAAAGTCTAAAGTCAGTGGCATTACCTTTTACCCAAATAATATTATACAAGCACCATAGAATTCTTTAATTTCATATATCCCCATTCCACATTTTATATCATTGTAGTATGTCTTAATTTCTATGCTGATGTTTTACCTCAAAATTAAGACAGTTTATTTTATTTATTTTTGCAGCCGATGTTTGTGTAAGTTGGTAAATCTTTTATACAAGGCTAATTACAAAAAAAAGAAGGCATGAATAACTATTACCAGGAATAAAGTCATATTAGGAATAAAAATCATTTTATTCCATTCCTTCTGGAAGTAAGGGCTTTAGAAATTCCCATAATGAACATCTTTGGTGATGAAATCAATTTTGTTCATTAAAAATGTCTGCATTTTAGCTTTGTTCATAAAAGATAATTTTGCTCAGTATATATTTCTTGATTGATGGTAAAATTCTTCTCAGCACATTAAAGAAAATTATCCCATTGTCTTCTAGATGCCTTTGAAGCCATTAAGAGGTAAATATCAGTCTTAATGGGAAATGTTGGAAACATGCTGTATAAAATTATTAATAGAAGCAAGACAGAGATAACCACTATCACATAGTCTAACTAACATTCAATGAAAGTCTAAACCAGCACAATAATTTAATAAACATAACTTTAATGTATAAGAATTAAAGAGATGAAAATATAATTATTGACAGTTGAGATGATTATGCATGAAAATCCCAAAGCAATCTACAGAATAGTTATGAAATAATGGGAGAAATTACCTTGAAATTATATTTTTATTTGCATTTGTGTGCACCACAAGAAATTGTTAGAAAATATAATGTTTAAAAAAGAAAAGATACAATTGACATTAGAAACAAAATTATAGAGTACCTAGAAAAGCCAAATCTTAGGGTTAAATATGCAAAAACACACTTTCAGCAAAGGAAAACCCTGCCTTTTCCCACTCCTCATCTCATTAATAAAAATTTTAGCCGCACTTTCCTTTGAATTATCATGAATTATTAATAATAAAAGCCAATATATTGACTTGTGTAGACTTTATAATTTATTAAAATAGATAAATCACTTATATATAACATTTTCATCTCTCACTAATCTATTTTATAAAATGTGCTCCATAATTTACTTCTCAGCGATTTTTATAATCTCCCAAATGTATAAAATATACCACATAGAGATGTATCAATGTTATGATAGTCTCATGAAATAAATTGGCAATTATATATGTTTTTTTATGACCTGGTACTCCAACACTGGGATGGTTATGGATATAGAGTCACACAATGGAACAGACTTTAATCCAATGCTGTGTTTATTTAGCTTTATAAGAGAATACAGGGCAGAAAACACAGCAAGACCAGCATCTTCTCAGCAAGAGGCTCAGCAGTTGCCACAGTACATTGTTTCCTTTGCTTCTTCCCTCACCCATGCTGGTTGTGTATGGCTCAAAGATGAGCACCAGGGTACTGTATGGGTCCCCTTCACACAGAAAAGCCACAGCCTCAGTTTCCCACGAAAACCTGCATGCCAACTCTCGGTTGCCTCTTGAAGGTATAAGCCCGTATATCTGGGGTTTCACAGAACACAAGGCAGTAAAAACATTCCGTGTTTACTTTAACTATATAGTTCCTAAAAAACAATACTGTCAGAAGTTGGACTCCAACGTCATTTTCAAGGCTCTTTTGCTGTTAACCCTTTATTTACAAACACAGTAGTTTACATATCTTATCCACTTTAACAAGAATAATAACACTTTACGTGGATAATCATTTTGAGCTAGTGTTTTCCCAGGGGCTAGACAAAACTGCCTGGAGAAAGATGGCAACATGAAAGGATGAAGAATCAATTGTCTACTGCCTTTTCAGTTCTTCCAAATTTAATCCTCTACTGACGTTTTCTAATTCTTTGGTCAATTTGAGTAATTTCTTTCTAGGGAATCACACTTGGCATCTAGACTCTTCACTCTATTGGCATAAAATTAAACAGTATTTTCATAATAAATGTTTGTTTCTTAAAGAGATGTGTGAATATCTGTCTTTATGAATATGGATTTGTCTACTTTCTATTCTATTAGTTGTGTATGTGTAGTGTGTGTGTGCACATATGGGTGTGTAAATTTTATTTTGAATCTGTGTTTTTAGAAGCACCCTTCCTAATGCGTGATTTTTTATCAATCTGATAAAATGTCCATCTGTGTTCCCTTTAATGTTTTTTAACCATATTTGATATTAATATTGTTGGGCAGTCTCTCTTTATGTAATAATTTACTGGTAAAACTTTCCTAATCATTTTACATGTCAGCTAGGAATTGCATTTTGCTATGTTAGTGGAAAATTGACTACAGTGGTAAAAACAATAAGGGGATTATTTTTCTCCTGTAGCAAGAAATCTAGACTTGGGCAGTGCCTCAGAGATAGTACAGCTACTCACAAAAGTCATCAAAGACCCTGGCTGCTGGCTTCTTCATCAGCCATGTGCCAAACTAATTTTTCTGCATCATTTTGTTTTGTGGCTGCATCTCTTTTAAATGGTGCCTTGAATTTTTTAGTCACTCTGATAGCCTCCATCTTTTAAAGGATTTTAATAATTAATAATTTTAAAGATTTTAAATTTTAAAGAATTTAATCCAATCAATTTTTATTGATGATGTGTTTAGCTTCATTCTTACCATTTAATTTTATAAAAATGTTTCTATTTTGGTATTAATCTCTTCCCTTCCATTTGTTAGACTGAATAGTCTTATTGCATGCTGGGAGTCTGATTTTTTTAAAGTTACAATTCTATTTACATTCTTCTAGACGTTATACTTATCCTTTTAAGTCACGTATTTAAACATTTTCATATCATATATGAGTTCATGAGTATTAATATTTTCAAAAGCACAATGAGATATCACTTAACTCCAGTGAGAATGGCCTTTATCAAAAAGTCCCATAACAATAAATGTTGGCGTGGATGCGGAGAGAGAGGAACCACTCATACACTGCTGGTGGGACTGTAAACTAGTGCAACCTCTGTGGAAAGCAATATGGAGATACCTTAAACAGACACAAGTAGCTCTACCATTTGATCCAGCAATCCCATTATTGGGCATCTACCCAAAAGAACAAAAGACATTCTATAACAAAGACATCTGCATCCAAAAAATATTTTAAAATTTTAGCATACTTTCACTTACCTCCAACAAACCCCCTACTTTCCATTTTGAAATTGTCTAGAAATGTTGTTTCCAATTTTAAAGTAATAGTTTTTAATCTCAAATAAGTGGCATAATTATTTACATTTAATCGTAAATTGTACTTCTTTTTTTTTTGACCCTTTTACTTATATCCAATGTTATCTTCTTTCCATGATTTTTTTTTATGCAACTGGAATACATTTGTGAGTAATTCTTTCAGAAAGTACCTATGAGTGATAAACTTCCTGAGTCATTGCATGCTTATTCTTTATTTTGTCCTGTCATTTGAATGCTGATTTGCCTGTATATATGAGTCTATGTTCTCTCCTTTTAAATCACTTATAACTGTTATGATATTTATTTAAGATGCAGATTCACTAAAAGGTTCTGAGCAGAGGAAAGACATGATTTAACTTAACAATTAAAAGGGCCCCCCTAGTTGCTGTGTCGAGGATTGACTCCAGGGGGCTAAGGGTAGGAACAGAGAGACCAGGTCGGGCTATTGCAGCAATCCTAGCAAGAGATGGTAGTGGCTCAGACCAGGACAACAGCAGTTAAGGAGGCAAGAAGTTATCAGATTTTCAATATTATAAATACATGTTTTTAGTAATTATTTTTAAATGATTTAAAATATAATTTGGATTTCCTGACAGATTGGAAGAAGAGTATGTAAGAAAATAAGAGTACTCAAAGGTAGCACCAGGGTATTTGACTTACTCAACTACAAGGGTAGCTTTGCCATCAGCTAAAATGCCAAGGAGCTTTGATGCCACAGTTTGGAGTAAAAAATTAGTAGTTCATTTGGGGACATGTTGAGTTTGAAATATCTATTACCCTCTCAGTGAAGATGTTTGAGTACTCATAATTCATAGTCTACAATTTTTAGTTTATTTTTTCAAAAAGGATAAGCAATTAAAGAAAACCACGAAGCAACCTGAGTATATAATACGGCTTTATTTTTTTAAAACTTTAAGTCTTACTTTCATATAATTTGACAATAACTAATTTTTATTGTCAAGCCTAAATCTTTCAACTTATTGCCTTGGACATAAATCCCCTTAGACATTCACCTCTTTTTGGACATTCATATGTTATAAATGTATATAACATTTAATTTAAAAATAATTACACTAATCAGTATAAATAATATGAATTAGTTTGAGAACAAATATGACTGACTCTTGGTAAGCAATGAATTGCTGATGTGAACAGAAATGCACAAGCAGGTTAAGGAATAGCATTTAAGATGTGGCTCCACACAAGGCCGGTGAGTTTCACAGCAAAGCTAGAATGATTTAGTAAATCTAGCGTGTCAGTTGTATGGAGATACCTGAAAGAATTAAAAGTACAACTACCATTTGATCCAGCAATATCACTACTGGGTATCTACCCAGAGGAAAAAAAGACATTCTATAAAAAAGACATCTGCACTCAAATGTTTATAGCAGCACAATTCACAATTGCAAAGATGTGGAAACAACCCAAGTGCCCATCAATGCATCAGTGGAATAACAAAATGTGGTATATGTATACCATGGAATACTACTCAGCCATTAAAAAATGGTAAACTAATACCTCTTGTATTATCCTCGATAGAGCTGGAGCCCACTCTTCTAAGTGAAGTATCACAAGAATGGAAAAACAAACACCACATGTACTCACCATTAAATTGGTACTAATCAATCAACACTTATGTGCACATATGGAAGTAACATTCATCGAGGATCCAGCAGGTGGGAGGGGGGAGGAGGGGATGGGTAAATTCACACCTAATGGGTGTGGTGCGTGCTGTCTGGGGGATGGTTATGCTTATAATTTGACTCAGGTGGTGCAAAGGCAATTTATGTGACCAAAGCATTTGTACCCCCATAATATTCTGAAATAAATAAATAAATAATAAGAGGATAAAAGTGGAAAAAATAAATAAAATAGAAAATTGTGAAAAAGAAAAGAAATTTTAAAATATTATTTATGATAAGATAGAATATTAAATACCTATAAGCACTTATTAAGATACATTTAAAAAGAATTAATGACTTATAGATCACCTACAGAAGTTGGAAAGACACGAAGTTATAAAGTTATTAGTTCTCCCCCAAATTTCTCCGTAGATTAAATCTAATCCTAATCAAAGAAAGAAAAAGAATTTGTTGTAATTTACTATAAAATTTCCTTAAAAAGAGATTGCACTATATTATTCTCCAACTGACAGTGATGAGAGTGACTCTCTCTTCAAGCTGTCATCAACACTTGGTATTATCAAACTTGTTAATCCTTCACTTGGTTGGAAAGATCCAATTTAAGTTTGCATGCCTTTAACTGTGAATGAAGTTAGGTGTTTTTTATATGCTCACTGGATACTTGTTTGACTACTTTGTACAAAATACATTTAGGGTATATCCAAGTTCATTATATTCGTTACATGGGCAGTTTAGGATCAGTTCATTTTTGAAAAGTTTATTAGCAGTCTGTATCTTAAGTATTAATTGACTTTAATAATAACTCAATTGACATCTGCTCTTCTTTGTTTTATTTAGGAATTATTTGGAACTTGTTGCAAAATCCATTCAGGATTGGATCACAAAAGAAGAAGCTATATATCAGGAATCTAAAATGGCTGAGGAAATCATGAGGGCTAAGGCTGAGGTGGAATTGAAATCTTCTACTAGTGCCAAAATATCTGCTAGCAAAATTTTTTCCCCTAAAAAATCCAAAAGTAAGTAACTAGTTCAACTTATACCTAAAATAAAATCCAAGGACTTTCTCCTATTTTTAATTTAATGAAGTCTGTGAATATTTTAAGATTAAAAAGAATTGTCCACAAATTTCCTGTGACTCTTCACTTTCTTTAATAAGTAGAATAGCTGCATTCCAAATATGATAAAATTGTACCTGAGTGGGATAATAGAATATTTTTTTTATATTGAGTTAACTTCCTGTCAAATCTGGAAGATTTTATCTGTTGTGTAAATTGTTATGTGTTAATACTACAGAGCTGTAGTAAACAAAACAGCATGGTATTGGCATAAAAACAGACACATCAACCAATGGGACAGAATAGAGAATCCAGAAATAAATCCACACATCTATAGTGAACTTACCTTCAACAAAAGTGGCAAGAGCATATAGTGGGAAAATGACAGTCTCTTCAATAAATGGTGCTGGGAAAACTGGATATCCATATGCAGAAGAATGAAAGTAGACCCTGATCTCTCACCATATACAAAAATCAAATCAAAATGGATTAAAGACTTAAATCTATGACCTTAAACTATGAAATTACTAAAAGAAAACATTGGAGAAATGCTTCTGGACATTGGTCTAGGCAATAATTTCTTGAGTAATAGCCCCAAACCACAGGTAACCATAGTAACATTGGACAAATAGGATCATCTCAAGCTGTAATAAAAGGCTTCTGTACAGCAAAGGAAACAATCAACTAAGGGAAGAAACAACCCACAGAATGGGAGAAAATATTTGCAAACTACCCATCTGACAAGGAATTAATAATTAGAATATAGAAGGAGCTCCAGCAACTTAATAAGAAAAAATCAAATAATCCAATTAAAAATGGACAAAGTATCTGGATAGACATTTCTCAAAAGAAGACATACAAATGGCCAACAGGTATATGAAAAAAACCTCAACATCATTATCATCAGAGAAATGAAAATCAAAACTACCATGAGGTGTTACCTCACTCCCAATAAATGGTTTTTATAAAAAAGACAGACAATAACGAATCTGGCAGGGATGTGGAGAAAAGGGGAACCCTGGTACACTGTCAGTGGGAATGTAAATTAGTGCAACCACTATGGAGAATGGTAGGAGGTTCCTCAAAAAACTAAAAATAGAACTGCTACATGACCTAGCAATCCCACTGATGATATATATGCAAAGGAGGGGAAATCAGGATATCAAAAAGATAGCTGCACCCCCACGTTTATTGTAACACTATTCACAATAGCCAAGATATGGAATAAACCTAATTGCCCATCAACAGATGAATGGATAAAGAAATTGTGGTACATATACAAAATGGAATATTATATAGTCACAAAAAAGAAATCCTGCCATTTGCAACAACGTGGATGGAAGTGGAGAACATGATGTTAAGTGAAATGAGCCAAGCACAGAAAGACAAATCTTGCATGTTCTCACTCATGTGCGGGAGAAAAATATGAAAAACAATTGATCTGATGGAGATGGGGAGTAGAATTATGGTTACCAGAGGCTTGGAAGGGTAGTGGGGAGAGGGGATATAATAGGGGTGGTTAATGAGTGCAAATATAGTTAGATAGATAGAATGAACAATGTTTAATAGCACAAGAAAGTGGCTGTAATCAATCCCAGTTAAGGTATACTTTTAAATAACTAAAAGAGTGAGATTGAAATGTTCCCAACACAAAAAATGATAAGCCTAAAGTGATGAATACCCTGATTTGATTAATTCACATTGTATGCCTGTATTAAAACATCACATGTACCCCATAAAGATATATTTAATATAACTATTATGTACCCATAATAATTTTTAAAAAATTAAGTCATCAAAATAAAAATTTAACATAATTTTTTTAAAGTGTTATGTGTTAGAGGAATGCCAGATGTCTTCATTGGTAGGATTGGTAGGTTAAGCTAGCTAAGATGTGTTGACAATATATGAGGTAAATTCAGTTAGTAGGTCTCCATTAAAATAATTGTAAATTGCAGAAATGATATTAAAACAAGATCTTCATTAGAACAGCAAACAGAAGAGTCCCAAGACTAAATGGGAGTGGGAATCTAGAAATAGAGGGAAAAGGGATTTTTGGAGACCTGTGGCAGGTACTTCATGGGATCTTAGATTAATACATAACCTTTGTGGTTGGAAGGAAAAAGACGGTGTCAGGGTAAAGTAGACCTTTAAAAGGATACTTGATAAAGAAAAGAAGTGAAACAATTAGGTAATGTATCTATAAAATAAGGATATTTCTTTGAGTTTGTGCAAGGGAAATGGACTCCCTGTTAACAATGTTCATTGTTTATGATAGCCAATATAAAGAGTGATTTCTCATTAAAAAGAAAAGCTATATAATTTCCAAAATTTTTACTACCTCTATCAATTACCAGAGGAATTGGCACATGGTATTATTCTAAAGTAAAACTTACAAAACCAAGTCAATGATGAATCATTTACCATAACTACCAAAATGTTTGTATAATCCATCAGCTCAGTCTTCTTCCTGATGAGGGGCCCAGCAGAAAAGCACTAAGTACCTAAAAAAATGGATGCGATTATATTAGAAAAAGAGTTAATTCTTCCAACACTCATGTTTAAGGCCATACTTGCCTATTGGTAGGAAAAATTGTGAGTTAACTGCCTTTTCTTTATAATACTACTGAACAGATCAAAAGTTCCATATCTAATTGCCTGTGAACATCCAGAAAATGGTCAGTTTCAGACCAGAATGCACCTCATAGTTATTGCATTCAGTTTGAGGCCTCTCAAGTCCAGAAAGGAGTAAATTTTCCAAGTAGAATGACTCCAATGGTAAGAGAAAGGCTTCAATACGGAAGGAAAAGTTAGATGTGGTCAGTGTGATCTTAAAATGTTAAATTAGGATTAATTAGGTGAAAACTTTAGGAAGAGGGATTCTAGTTCAATAAAAGCTGCAACATGTCAACACACTGAGAATGGGATGTCAACACACAGAGACTGTAAGTTCCCCATCACCAAAGTGGTTTAGTCCCACTTCAGATGTTCACTCTGGAAATGGTGAGAAAAAATTTAGAGATGAATAAATGGGAAGTTGAACTTGATAGCTTTTGAGATTTCCTCTAACCCAGAGATTTGGTCCTTCTATGATACCTTATTTAAGAGAGTTACTAAGTAGTTTAATTTTCTCTGGTTATAGGTAACAAAGGAATCATCAAAACAGAGATACCAGATCAAGAAAAAGAAAAAGAGAAGGAAAAAATTTCTTTCATTTTAGAAGGTTCTCTCAAGGTAATCCAAGGAAAGACAATTGACATTGATTATTCACAAATCCAAAATTTTCTTGTGATATAGAGTTTGTGTGGTGTAACAAGAAATGACTTTTTTTTGCTAACCCCTCGGAAATTATTGAATCTTCAATGAGAGTATTGTCTCTTTACCCAGCTGACTCCTCCACCAGATGATAAACCTTTAAGGGAAACTATGTCTTACTGATTTTTAAATAACCGCAATCCAGGGCAGTGCCTTGTTAATAGCTGGTATACTCTTTATTTTTGTCACAGGTGTTTGTTTTTGTTTGCATATTTTAATTAGAATTTCTAATTATGAAGGTAATATATGCTTTTATAATAGTAAAAACTGTGGTTATTCTAAGCCCCTGAGATAAGACATTTTAAATATTTGATATGTCCTATGATCACATAAGTACATATGCACAAGTGTGAAGAGAGTTTTTGTTCATTTTTTTCTTTGTGGTTTAGCTTTGGTTTAGTTTTTTACTGTGCTGCATGTTTTCTTTCTTTTGGCAACTGTTATGGATAGAATGTGTCCTCCTAAAATTTGTATGTTAAAATCTAATCCCCAATATAGTGTTATTTGGAGGTGGGACCTTTGGAAGGTAGCCCTCATTAATGGTATTAATGCCCTTAAAATAAGAGGCCTGAGGGACAGTTTAGTCTTTTTCCACCATGTCAGGATATAATCAGAGTCAGCAGTCTGCACCCCAGAAGAGGTCCCTCACCAGAATCCAACTATGTTGACACTCTGATCTCAGACTTCCAGCCTCTAGAACTGTGAAAAATAAATTTCTATTGTTTACAAGCCACCCAGTCTACAGTACTTTGTTGTAGCAGCCCAAACTGACTAAGGCGGCAACATATCATGAATATCGCCTAAGGAAAATATCTAGAGATCTAAATCATTTTTTCTAACAATATATTAGCCTATAACTTGGATGTGCAATAATTTATCCAATAATTTTCTTATTAATAAGTACAATTTACATTTATATTGATACAAAAATATATAATTTTTATGTAGTTGAATTTATCATTCTTAGCCAAAATTTAAAAGACTGATAATACAAAATTTGGCAAGGATGTAACGTAAAATAAATTCTAATACACCACCAATTGAAGTATAAACTGGTATTCCACTTTGGAAAACTAGACGTTTCTACTAAAATTAAGCATACCCTTTCACTTTAACTGAGCAATTTGCATTCCTAAGTATATACCTAGTAGGAATGTGTGCATCAAGATGTATGGACAAAATTATTCTTGCAGCATTATTTTTAACTCTTCCCAAACTAGAAAGAATTCAAATATTCATCAAAATGCATATAGTATCATTTAGTCATATGATGAAACACTGTGAAGCTCTAGAAATGAATGACCTGCAGCTATACCCAAAATCTAGATGAACTTCGCAAACATGTTAAGCAAAAGAAGAATCCAAAGAATATATATATGTATGTGTGTATGTGTTTCTGTGTGTGTATATGTAAACGCAAATTTTCATTTACCTAATGTTTAAAAACAGACAAAACTAAATTAAGTATTACAAAACAGGATAGTGGTTGCCTTTAGGGAAGTGGGAGAGGATAGGGTTGGGAAGAAGCGTGAGGATGGCTGCTGGAGAGCTGGAGATAGTCTGTTTCTTGACTTAGTTGTATTTACAGGAGTATTTGATTTGTGCCAGTTCATTTAGCTAGTCACCTAGGATTTGCGCTCTTTTTGTACATATGTAACAGCTCATTAAAAACAAGTTTGGAAAAAATCTGTTATTCTTTTCCATTATGGTTTCAGGGCTTTTATGTTGTTGACTCTATCAGGTTGATTCCACTCTTAGGTTATCCATATATTTTTTTTCATTCTTTTAAATATTTTTGTAGATTTTATTTTTATATTCAGATATCTATCTGAAATTTATTTTTTTATAGTATCATACAAGGGTCTTACTTTTTCTTTGTCTAGTTGGACTGTTATTTTACTACTATCTTTTAATTAAATAACATTAATTCCCCCCACTGAATTTAGATATTAACTAGATCACATATTAGGTACTGATTTATTCTTTTAACCCATTTTTGAATGTTTTATTCTGTTTCAGTCACCTACTTAATTATTCCTATGCATGTACCATACTATTCACATAGCTTTGTTGTAAGGTTTAATATTGGGTAAGCGAGAGGCAACTTCCTCAGCCCCATCAGTATGCAATAAACCTTAAAACAAAGTTGATTAGTTTTGGTGAGCCTCCCTGGTTTCTGGATCTTAATGGTAAAGATAATTACATGGCAAATCTTTAAGTTTATTGTTAAGTGCTGCTAAATTTTATTTTTTAACTGTCTATTGGTATTGAAACTAATATTTGTAGTTTTCCTTCTTTATTTTGTTGATATATTGAATTATGGGAGTTGATTTAACAACATACATTGCCTTTGCATTTCTATAACAAACTCTTCTTCAGTGTTTCCTAAAGCTTAGTCCTCATCCCACATAACCACATATATCATAAGTTTCTAGGGGTGTCTCGTGGGAAGAGGGACTTAATAAGATACAAATTCCTTTACTCTATCTTAACTGAATCTTTGCAAGTTGAACCTAGTAATTTTAATTTTTAATAAGCTCCCAGGAACATCTTTATGCCCATCACAGATGAAAAATTACATTGGTATTAAGGTTATGTTGGATTTTTTCTTATTATTTATTTTATTGAGTGGATTAATAAAATATGGTATATGTATGCCATGGAGTACTGCTCAGCCATAAAAAAAAGATGAATTAATACCTTTTGCAACAATCTAGATGCAACTAGGGACCATTCTCCTAAATGAAGTATCTAAAGAATGGAAAAACAAACACCACATATACTCACTATTAAATTGGAACTAACTGGTGAGCACACATGTGCACAGAGGGAAGTAAAACTCAGTGGAAATCAACCGCGGGGGGGGGGGGGGAGGGAGGGAGAAGGAGGGGAGGGGAGAAAAACCTTCCTAATGTATATAATTAATACTGTTTGGGTGGTGGGCACACCTATCGCTGGCACTCAAGCATTACAAAAGCAACCCATGTAACCTAAAACATTTGTACGCCCTTAATATTTTGTAATAAAGAAAGAACACTTAAAATGTATTCTCTTAGCAATTTTCAAGTATATATTACATTGTTATTAACTATAGTCACCATGTCATACAATAGATCTCTTGAATTTATTCCTCCTAATAGAAATTTTGTATCCTTTGACTAACATCTTCCTGATCCTCTCCCCTTCAACTCCTGGTAACCACTATTCTACTCTCTGCTTTTATGACTTTGTTAGATTCCACATATAAGTGAGATCATGTGCTATTTATTTTTCTGTACCTGTCTTATTTCACTTAACAAAATGTCTTCCAGTTTCATTCATGTTGTTGCCAAAGACAGGATTTCTTTGTTTTTAAAAGCTGAATGGTATTCTATTGTGAGTGAGTGTGTGTGTGTGTGTGTGTGTATCTCACATTTTATTTATCTATTTATTTGTTGATGGACACTTAGGTTATTCCATGTCTAGCCTATATATTGTAAATAATGCTGCAATGAACATGGGCATGCAGACATCTCTTTGACTTACTGATTTCACATCTTTTAGATATATACCCAGTAGTGGGATTGCTGGATTGTATGGTAGTTCTCTTTTTAATTTTTTGAGGTCCCTCTGTACAGTTTTCCATACTGGCTGTACTAATTTATATTCCCACCAACAATGTACTGTGGTTCCCTTTCTCCATATCCTCACCAACATTTAGATTGTCATTTTTATAATAGCCATTCTAACAGGTGTGAGGTAGTATCTCATTGTGGGTTTAATTTGAATTTCCCTGATGATTAGTTATGCTGAGCATTTTTTTCATGAACCTGTGTGACATTTGTGTACTTTTTTTGAAAAGTGTCTGTTCAGATCCTTTGCTCATTTTTAGTTGGGTTATTTGTTTTCTTGCTATTGAGTTTTTTGAATTCCTTATATATTTTGGATATTAACACCTTATCAGTTGCATGGTTTGCAAATATTTTCTCCCATTCCATAGGTTGTTTCTTCACTCTTTTGGTTTTCTTTGCTATGCAGAAGATTTTAGTTTGATGTAATCCCTTTTCAATGCATCTTTTCCTACTTCTGAGCTACACTCAGATGATGTACTCTTTCACCTGGCTTCATTAGCACTTGTGAAGGTATTTTCATGTATAAGTAGTTGTTCAAATTGGTGTTTCTACTATGGGATGAGTGCTGGAAAGTCCTATTCTGCCATCTTGCTGATGTCACTCTGTGTTGGTCTTTAAAATAAATTGAGAAAGCCTAGCTATAATTAAGATCTGCATGAAAAAAAAAATAACTGGAGTTCCTATTCACCAGCAATAACCAATTAGAAAATGTAATAGAAAACACATGATTCACAAGAGCAATAAAAACTATATTTTAAGTGTGTCTCCTGTAAACAAAAACTATAAACTAGATTTCTAAAAAATCTTGTCTGATGAACACTGTCTCTTATCAGGGGAGTTGAATCATTTATATCTATTCTGATTAATGATATATTTGGAATTTCTTCAGCTAGCCCATTTTGTATTTTATATATTTCATGTATTTTATATGATCCTTTCTTTACCTCCTTTCTTGCTTTCTTTTGTATTGAAATCATTTTTTTTTATTTCAGCTTACTATGGGGGTACAAAAGTTCTAGTTAGATATATTGCCCATGTCCCTCCCATTCCCCGGAGTCTGAGCCTCAAGTGTGTCCATTCCCCAGACAGTGCACATCGCACTCTTCTTGTAGGTATACACCCATCCCCTCCCCCAGCCCCATCCCCCCAAGTCAGAACTTCAAGCGTGCCCATTCCCCAGACAGTGCACATTGCACTCATCATGTAGGTATACACCCCTCCCCCTCCCCCCACCCCCCACCTCTGTCCAATACACAATTGGAATCATTTTTCTTTCTTCATTTGCAACCAATTTGATTATATAGTACACTACTTTAAACTCTAAATAAGTGAAGTGTCATTCAAAGGATTCTATTTTTCTTATTAGTAAAAATTATACTCAATTATTTGTCAATAAAATAATTGCAGAAATTTCTTTTCTCATCGGTACTTATACAATATCCTTAATTGTGCCTCTTGGCCCAAGCCTGAAATATTTACTATCTGGCCCTTTATAGGAAAAGTTTAATATGTATTTACTGTTTTCCTATTCTACTAGTGATTGCTCTAAAAATTCAACTTATGTATATAATTTAATAAAATCTAAACTTAATAAAATATTTTTACTTTCTTCCAGAACAATACCAGCAACTATTAAAATGACTTAAACTTATGTTTAAGTTTTATCTTGTTTTTTCTTGTTCCCACAAATTAGACATTATTATTTTAATTGTTTCATATAGTCAATGTTGTTTTAGGTTTAGCTCTATGCTTACCCTTTGTTTTGTTGAGCATCTCTTCTTCTGCCTTATATTCTGGGAGTATTGCCTCTAGAAGTTCCTTTACTGACAGTTTGTTGCTGTGAACTCTTTCTACTCACAATACTACTGATACTAAATGTGTGGGTGTTTTTCCCCACACCAACTAATTCTCCTCCTTTCCAGGCACCAACTGGGTATCCCACAATTCGATTCAATTCTGATACTAACTACCCAGACTTAGCACAGACCCCACAGATTAAGGACCTGGTCTCACAAGGCTGCTCCTACTTCAGATGCCAGCCACAAGTATTGGATCCCAGGGTACCCACACTTCTCTGATTTGGCTACAAAGTTGGAGAGTCCCACAGTCACCTCCTCAGGTTCGATAATTTGCTAGAACAGCTCACAGAATTCAGGAAAATACTTTACTTGCTGTTCTGGTTTATTACAAAAAGATATTATAAAGAATACAAATGAACAGCCAGATGAAGAGATACATAAAGCGAGGTCCAGAAGGGTCCCAAGCACAGTAGCTTCTGTCCCCACGGAGTTGGGGTGTGTCATTCTCTCAAAACGTGAATGCATTCACCAACTCAGAAGCTCTCCAAATCCTATCATTCAGAGGTTTTTCATGGAGCTTTCCTCATGGAGGTATGATAATTAACTCAATCTCCAGCGTCTCTTCCCTCCCCAGAAGTTGGGGGGTGAGGCTGAGGGTTCCAAACTTCTAATGAAGGTTTTGTCTTTCTGGTGACCAGCTCCCACCCTATCTTAAAGCTATCTAAGAGCATGCCAAGAGTTGCTCATTAGAACAAAAGATGCTCCTATCACTTATGAAATTCCAAGGGATTTAGGAGCTCTGTGCCAGGAACCAGGAATGAAGACCAAATATCTGTTTCTTATCATATTACAGTATCACAGTTGGCATTAAATTTAGTTTGTACCTCTCTGAAAACTGACTTCATTTTTCCCTTATTCATTAAACATAGTTTTCATTTATATAATTCTTGGTTGACTTTTTCATTTCCTCTTAGCATTCTCAAGATATTGCTCCACATTTCCCTTGCTAACATGTGGCTATTAATACTTTGATTGTCCATCTAATTTTTCATTCTTTTATAGACAGTTTATCTTTTCTGACGAGCTGCTTTGAAAACATTCAGTGGTGTGCTGGTGTATATTCCTAGCAGTAGCTGTCTAGGAAAACAAAAGTATGCAGATATGTACATACATAAGTTTATTATAAATGTTTCTGATATATAGTATTTATAGCACATAATTTACATACAATAATAAAGAGCATAATATACTTTGTTTTAAATTCCAAAATGCTAATTTATTTTTACAAAATGACTTCATTGCTTTTTGCTAAATTCTTGTATCCTTAGCCAACCTATTGTTACAGTTGACAAAAAAGTGTTATTCCAATATTAATGTTGATTGATATTTTCGTTTATGTTAACAAGACAAAAATGAAACAACAAAAGAGTACGTCTCACTCCCTTGTCAATGACGTGAGCAACTTCTTTGCTGAATCAGAAACAGTTTTGAATACTGGAAGAATAGTTCCTTAATTTTTTGTGCTAGTTATTATACAATGTAACAGCTATAAGTTTATTTTATTTTTAATTTTTTTTAGAGACAGGGTCTCACTTCGTCACCCAGGTTGAAATGCTGGAGTGCAATGGTGCAATCTTAGCTCGCTGTGACCTCGAAAGCCAGAGCTCAAGCGATCCTCCTGCCTCAGCCTCCCAAGTAGCTGGGACCACAGGTGTGCACACACCATGCTGGCCACATTGAAGTTTAATCATCATTAACATTCTCTCCGTCACTTTCTTAAATCTACATAACAACAATCAATCAATCTTGATTTGTAGCATTCCCTGATATCTGTAGTGTAAGTATTCCCACAATGGCTGATTTCAAGGTACCAGCGGAACATCACTGCATGCCAAGTTGGAAGGAATATGCAGTAGCTGTAGTGATTTCACTATACAGACATAATTGACATAAATAACCTCAAGAGCATAATAGTGAGATGTAACAACATAATTACAATGTGGTAAGCTTTGAGTCTTTATTGCCTTTGTTTTAATATTTTGTTTAATTGTGAATTTATATAATTTATTTTTTGATGATGGCTGTGGTTAACAACCAGCTCACAAAATTCTAAAACATTTAACAATAAACTCTTGTAGGCCAATATGAGCCAGGTCCAACACTTCTGTTTTTGATTTATTGACCTTCCCGAATGTTAGGATTAATGTCTTTCACCATCTCTGGAAATGCCTCGTCATTATATGTTCAAATACTGCCTTTTCCTTTTTTAACAAAATTTTTTATTGATACATAATAATTGTACATATTCATGGAGTATATTTTATATTTTGATACAAGCATATAACATATAATGATCAAATCAGGGTATTTGGGACATGATTCACCTGAAACATTTATCATTGCTTTATGTTGTCAACATTTGAAAACTTCTAGCTATTTTGAAATATAATAAATTATTGTTATAGTTGCCCTATTGCACTATTGAACACTAGAACTTTTTCCTTCTATTTAACAGTATTACCCATTAACCAACACCTCTTCATTACCCCTTCCCACCACCCTTACCAACCTCTAGTAGCCACCATTCTATTCACTACCTCCATGAGATCAATTTTTTTAGGTCCTATATATGAGTGTGAAAATGCAATATTTGTCTTTCTGTGCCTGGTTTATTTCATTTAAAATAATGTCCTCCAGTTCCATCCATGTTTCTGTAAATGACAATATTTCCCTCTTTTTCATGGCTAAATAATATTCCATTGTGAACATATACCACATCTTCTTTATACATTCATCCCTTGATAAACACTTAAGCTGATTCCACATCTTAGCCATTGTGAATAATGCTGCAATAAACACTGAAGTGCAAATATCTTCTGGTTACATTTTATGTCTTTGCCTCACCCAAGCGAGGTTTAGAGGCATGCCCTTCCCCTCTACAATGCTCACCGCGTCTGTGACCATTAGTTGTGAGTTTACCCCCCCCAATCCCCTAGTCCCTGGAGAATATTACTATCATGTGAACACCATAGTGTTGATCAGTTAGTGCCAATTTGACGGCGAGTACATGTGGAGGCTATTCCGCCGATCCTGTGATACCTCACTGCGGATAATGGGCTCAAGCTCAATCCAGCAAAATATCAGAGGTGCTAGATTACTGTCGTTTCTTATAATTGAGCAATATTCCATTGTATACATATACCCAATTTTAATAATCCACTCATGAATTGACGGGCACTTGGGTTGTTTCCACATCCTTGCCATAGTGAATTGTGCTGCCATAAACATTCAGGTGCAGATGTCTTTATTATAGAATGTCTTTTACTCTTTTGGGTAGATGCCTAATAGTGCTATTGCTGAATCAAATGGTAGTTCTACTTGTAGCTCTTTGAGGTATCTCCAAATTCTTTTCCACAGAGGCTGCACCATTTGCAGTCCCACCAGCAGTGTGAGAGTGTTCCCGTCTCTCCTGCCTTTTCAAAAGTTCTATTCCAGTTTCAAGCGGTCTTTCAAACTCACCTTGCCATTTTTTATACTCTCTTCTTTATTACTTGCACTTGTGATACTTCCTTTTATTTATTTAAGCATATTAAAAACTTTTTATATTCTCCATTTGGTAATTATAATATCTATAGCCTTTACAGATATAATTTCACAGTTTGTTTCTTCAGGTTCTTGCTCAAAGTGGCTTATCTCCTCATGTTTTGTGATTTTTTTTTTCTTTTTTTTTTTTTTTTTTTTTGAGACAGTCTCACTCTGTTGCCCGGGCTAGAGTGAGTGCCGTGGCATCAGCCTAGCTCACAGCAACCTCAAACTCCTGGGCTCAAGCGATCCTTCTGCCTCAGCCTCCCGAGTAGCTGGGACTACAGGCATGCGGCACCATGCCCGGCTAATTTTTTCTATATATATTTTTAGTTGGCCAGATAATTTGTTTCTATTTTTTTTTTTTCAGTAGAGACGGGGTCTCACTCTTGCTCAGGCTGGTCTCGAACTCCTGACCTTGAGCAGTCCACCCGCCTCGGCCTCCCAGAGTGCTAGGATTACAGGCATGAGCCACCACACCCGGCCTGTGATTTTCATTTGTGAGCTCATA
>CM052444.1:11044734-11059122 GCA_028533085.1 Varecia variegata | reverse complement strand
TGTTGATAAACCATGATAAATTCTTAATGTAGGACCTAAATTAAGAATTGGACTCATGTGGAGAAGGATAGGAGACTGAGAGGCCAGCTAAGAGGCTACCGCAATGGTCCAGGCAAAGATAACAGAGACTTACTAACGAAATTGCAACAGAAGCTGTGAGAGAAGAAGCTGAAGTGAATTCTCTGGGGAGAACTGACAGGATTTAGTAGACAGAAGTTGGGTGAAAGAAAGAGAGAATCAAGGATGACTTCATTATTCTCCAAAATAAACCTGAATAGAATACATATTTGATTTGTTTCAAAATCCTATTAAATTCTTTAAATGTGTTTCTAGGCATGGAAAGAAGAGCAAGATCGATTAGCAGAAGAAGAACGATTAAAGGAAGAAAAGAAAGCAGAAAAAAAGAGTAAAGAAGCTGGCAAAAAGAAAGGCAAGGATAAGGCAGAGAAAGAAGATAGTAGAGTTCTGAAGAAAAAAACTGTATTAAAGGAGAAATCTAAAGAAGAACAAATAAAGATCCCAGAAGTAATAGAGGAGTCCTACCCGGAACCAGAACCTGAGATAGTTTACCCGGTAAAATCAATTCTCTAAAAAGTCTCTTTGGGCTAGTCCTATTTGTTTGGGGAAAATATGGGCTCTGTGGAAACTTAAGATTCTCTCGTCTTCACTACCACCACAGAAGGCCCTGGGGGTTCTGGTGTTAATGAGCTCAAATCTGTATCCCACTCTCTGATATCTTGGTGTAGTCAATCACCAAGATAAGAACACCTGAATGCCATGAAACTAGGTTACTAAGGGCAATAAAGATGGAAAATTGACACAAAAGCATTGAATTAGGTATATTTCAATAAGCAACTGTAATAAGTCAACATTAACACAAAGGCTGGCTTTCACTGTCTCAGATGATGGGACGCCTGGCTACATTAGCTTGTCTCTCTGTAGGCGCCCATGCTTCTAGAGCCTATGCTTTTGTAAAACCTTCCTTTGCAAATTCTCCCTCAGGTGCCTGTGGCTATTATGAGGAAAACCTAATGGGAGAAAATGGAAAGAAATGTAATCGCCCCTGTCCTTTGTAGCTACTTCTCTAAACCAATTGTTCCCAAGTTTTAGCATGCATTGGGAATCACCTGGAAGTCTGTTAGCAACACAGTAAAGAATGTCTTTTCCATATGACCTCCTAAAATGTAGCGTCAACACTCCTCACTATATCAGTTCGCTTTAAACAGAGAATTTATAGCCAATGAATGAGAACTTGATTTTCTTTTCAAACTGCCTTGACAATAATACAGCGATTTGATTTGGACCAGATTAGGAGGATGTTCCAGTGAACAGAGTTTAAAACCATAGACCTCCTTTAACTTGGCCTGTCATTGTAACACCATGGAAGGTTCTAAAAGCAATCTGGACACTGACCTCTGAGTCTGCAAAGCAACAGACGTATCATTTAGCAGAAATTAAGCTATGGCAACTTTAACTGGCTAACACTGATAAGTTGATTTTAGTCAATTGCATTTCCACATTCAAAGCATGATGTTTTCTCTTCTAGTTTCGAGGATATAATATGGGAAATATACCCATCCAAATCTCAGGGACAAATTACTATCTGTATCCTTCTGATGGAGGGCAGATTGAAGTCGAAAAGACAATGTTTGAAAAAGGTACATTTTGAAAGTAGCTGGTTAATGGCTTGAGAGATATGAATGCATTTCAGATAATTATGGCAACTTGTACTCCTGAATGTGATAGGTGAGAGTGTCAATGTGTCTACTGAAATTCATTTATGCACCACGTCAGCATTTTCAGACTTTATATTATTCTATTATAAATGTCTTTGCAAGGCATAGGCCAGCCTGGAGTTTAGCTGGTATATACTAATATACCATTCCAGTTGTTAAAATCTTAACATACTTCCATATGATTGGTAAATAGTATAGTAACTGCAGTGACCAAACATTTAATTAAAAATATTAATGACAACACATACTGTTATCTCAGAAACCAAACACATACTGTGAGTTTATAGCATTTTTCTGGTTTGGGCTTTGGAGTACAGACTTTGGGGGCCTGCTGCCAATATGCAGTTATTTTAGCTCTTATTAAGATTTATATATGCATACAATGCATCTAAGTTTCCGATGGTTCATAGTAAATACAGTATTTTTATCCAAGCTTATCAATTTTGAGAATTGATAGCTCGATCAAAGTTGAAAAGAAAAGGCTGTATTAAAAAAAAAAAGAGGCCGGGCACGGTGGCTCACGCCTGTAATCCTAGCACCTGGGAGGCCGAGGCGGGCGGATCGTTTGCACTCAGGAGTTCGAGACCAGCCTGAGCAAGAGCGAGACCCCGTCTCTACTAAAAATAGAAAGAAATTATCTGGCCAACTAAAAATATATAGAAAAAAATTAGCCGGGCATGGTGGCGCATGCCTGTAGTCCCAGCTACTCAGGAGGCTGAGGCAGTAGGATTGCTTGAGCCCAGGAGTTTGAGGTTGCTGTGAGCTAGGAGGATGCCACGGCACTCACTCTAGCCCGGGCAACAAAGTGAGACTCTGTCTCAAAAAAAAAAAAAAAAAAAACACATAGAGTAGAAGAAAAATGAGTCAGAACACTGAAAAAAGAAAATGGATTATTGGAAAAATTCTTATAATTACCATAGTAATCATAATAACAATAATAACTACTATAACGAACATATAACTTTTATAAAAATTAACATATTAATTAATAATTAACTCATTAATTTTCTCAATTGATGAATCATAAAGTTGATTATAGGTATACATTGCCTCAGACAATTTATTTTCTCTTCTGTAATTTGGTTTGAAAAGTTACTAGAAGGCCTGCAAATATCTCTTTGGTCCACCTACCATTTATTCCTGGAATTCTATCATTACTTTATTCCTTTAGGCATCTTTTTACAGAAATGCTGACATCCCTAGGTATTTCCCCTCCCTGGTTTAAATTCAATGCTGCATTATTTAAACATCTTGTTGAGGAACTTAATGTAGCATCATAATCAGCCCATCTTTTAGCCTATGGTTCTTCCTCAGGCTCAACTTTTATCAAAGTGAAAGTGAGAAAGGACAAGCACAATTTTATAATTCATTTAAAAGACCCTAAGGAAATTATAAAAAAGGAAAAGGAAGAAGAGAATTATTATTCAGAAGAAGCGAAAGAGAAAAGAGATGAGGAACAAAATCTTGAAACAGGTGAGCAGCTGCATCTTTGTGGCAGTGGAGGTTAATATTTCAGCAATGTGCCAAACCCACCCACCTGACATAAACACACATGGATCCCTTCTACTAAGCACATGGAATTCTTCAAGATGGTAACTGAGGTATTCTGCCATTCTGTAACGTAAGGTATTGTTTATGAAATACATAGCCCATGTGCAGTGGACTGCTTACTTGGTTTTCTCCCTCTAGGAACCCAGCTCTTGATCTCAGTTGTCATACAGAGTCTAGCCAGGCTATTCACTTTTATGTAGTAACACTGAATTTGTGATGTTCATTCTGTCCTTAATTTTGGTTTATGCACTTACACCAACTGTAATCCCTAAGATGCAGGTACTCATTAATTGATTCATACTGAAATTTTAGCTTCTTTCCAATATTCACTGCAAATGATAGTGTTTCTTCCTATGCTCTATCACTTGGTTCTCTCTGTAGGTTGCAAAGACAAAGGAAAAACCATAAACTTGGCTACAAGAGTCATTACCACCTGCTTGGAGATGCGAGCTATAAGTGGACGTCCATTGATTAGACCCCACAAAACCTCTTGATAACACCATTTAAAACCTACAGGAAACATCACCTAGGGAAATAAATTGTTTCTTATCCAATGTGGTGTGAATTATACCTGCAAAAGGAGATGAGTTAATAAGATGTATTCAACTTAAATTAGTGATAAGATCAGTAGCTAAATCTCACTTATAAATTTTTAGTTCCAGTGGCATTTTCCAAATCCAAGATAAGAACACAATATTTAAGTGTGAAGGTACCCAAGAACTTAGCACAGAAATTTTAAAATTACTTTTCTTTGTTATAGGGAATATAAAAACTATGGATTATTATTAAAAATTAGGAAATTTAGAAATATTTAAAGAAGATAATAGTTGCCTATAATACTACCACCCCGGCAATAACCACTGTTCATAGTATATTTCTTTCTTACTTTATCATCATGAGCATTTTCTTATTCATTAAATATTCTTTGAAAGAAAGATTTGTGAATGATTTAATAATTTTTCATTAGTGTGTGTATATATCATAATTTATCTAATAATTTTCATGTTTTTCTATATTTAGGTAATTTCTGCTAAAATAAACATATTTATACTTATATTTACATATTTATTTATAAATAAATATCCATATATTTATGTTCATATATATTAGTATTCATATACAATAATTTAATTATTTCCTTTTGCATAGATAATAACCAATATTTAGCCTTAATATTAAACCTTCCATTTCTAGATTATCTTTTTTCATTTTAGCTTTAATTCTCTCCAGTGTCTACAAACTTGGACCCAAATTTGATCTATAAATCTGTTTTTATATGGCCCACGAGCTAAGAATAGTTTTAACATTTGTAAAGGGCTGTTTAAAAAAACAAAGAAGAATGTGTGATAAAGACTATATGTGGCCTACAAAACCTAAAATATTTACTATCTGGCCCTTTTTCAGAAAAAGTTCACAGAACCCTTATGTAGATGGATCTACAACATATTAACAAGAAGAAAGACGGGAAGATAGAGAGAAATGAGCATTACCAACCACTGCTTGCTTTCTTCTTTCCCATTTTATAAAGGTTTCTGTTCTGGTTAATTTATTGGTTGTTCAGTTTTATTAAGTTTTCTCCTCCGATGGGGCACATGATAGTATGCCTTCTCAATGTTTATGTATCTTTGGATATCTTGAATGATATCTTAGCTGGATACAGGATCCTTAAATTGTGGTCATTTTCTCTTTACAATTCTTAGTTGCTATCTCACTGTCTTATAATCTCTGGATTAGAATTTGATGAGCCCTTGTAATCTGAGAATCAAGCTCCAGCTTTAGCTCAGGGAATTGTTCTCTGGTTGTTAATTTTTGCTGTCCTTCATTTGTTCCTTTTTTTCCTTCTGTAAAACCTACAATTTGCATAAATGTATCATCCAAATCTCTTATGCCTTTTTCATGCCATCCTTCTGTTTAAATGTTTGCTCTGGGTTTTGAGATACTGTTTTTGACTTGCTTTTCCAAGAAACTCATTCGAATCTTAAAATGATCACCCCGTCTTTCCATTCACCTAGCAAATACTGAATAATTTGATTGGGGAAGCATGTTTTTAAATTCTAGGAAGTGCTTTTTAAAATATCCTTATGTGCTTTAAAAAAAATCTTCAAGCATTTATGTAACTCTTTCATAATTTATAATTTTCTAAGCATGTATTCTGTTTTGTTGTTGTTCTTGTTTTCTATTATTCCTATCTCTGTCCACTCAGCTTCCTTAGATGGCTTATTTCAAAATGCTTTCCCTCGAGTATCTACCAATACACACTCTTATTAATAGTGCATTAAGGTGCCTATTTCCCTGCACGCTGATTGACAATAAACATTATCCTTTTTTGTAGACTTTAATTTTTAGAGCAGTTTTAGGTTCACAGCTAAATTGAATAGAAGTTACAGAGATTTCCCATATACTCTCCGCCCCGACACGTGCAGAGCCTCCCCCATTATCAACATTCCCGCACCAGAGTGGCACATTTGTCACACTGATGAAGCTACATTGACACATCATTATCATCCCAAGTCCATAGTTTATATTAGGGTTCACCCTTGGTGTTGTATAGTCTGAGTTTGGACAGATGTATAGTGACACCTATCCACCATTATAGTACCTTACAGAGTAGTTTCACTGCCCAAAAAATCCTCTGTGCTCTGCCTATTCATCCCTCCCTCCTCCCAACTCCTGGAAACCACTGCATCCATAGCCTTGTCCTCTCCTCATATAATTGGAATCATACAGTATATGGCATTTTCAGACTGGCTTCTTTCACTTAGTGATATGCATTTGCTTCCTCCATGTCTTTTCATGGCTTGATAGTAAATTTCTTTGTAGCACTGAATAATATTCCATTGTCTAGAGGTACCACAGTTTACTTTTCCATTCATCTACTTAAGGGCACCTTGGCTGCTTCCAGGTTTTGTCAATTATGAATAAACACCCGTGTAAGGGTTTTTGTGTGGACGTAGTTTTTAACTCCTTGGGTAAATACCAAGGATTATGATTGTTGGAACATACAGTAAGAGTATGTTAGTTCTGTAAGAATCTGCCAAACTGTCTTCCAAAGTGGCTGTACCATTTTGCATTTCCACCAGCAATGAATGAAAGTTCCTGTTGCTCTACATCCTTGTCAGCATTTGGTGTTTTGGATTTTCTTCATTCTAATAGCTGCCTAGTTGTATCTTGTTTTAATTTGCATTTCCCTGATAGCATATGATGTTGAGCATCTTTTCATATGCTTTTTTGCCGTCTGTATATCTTCTTTGGTGAGGTGTCTGTCGATGTCTTTTGCCTATGTTTTGATAGGGTTGTTTTCTTATCATTGAGTTTTAATAGTTCTTTGTATATTTTGAATAATAGTACTTTATCATATACATCTTTTGAAAATATTCTCTCCTAGTCCTTGGCTTGTCTTTTCATTCCCTTGAAACATTACCTTTTGTTCCATTGGTCATTTGAATTTCCCAGTCTAGAAATTATCTCTTCGTAGGTTAGGATATTTTAAATAAATATTGTCTCATCTTTTTGTATGATAATAGAGGAAATGATAAACTGAGTATAAAACAACAGAACAGAAAATTCACAAATTCTTCATATATACCTTAAGAATGTAAGTTTTAACAGATTTTATTTTAAAATTATGTTTGACTGAAATAATTTTAAAATGTAAGGAATTTTAAATGTGAGGATTTAAGAATATGTTTTAAAATGTGGGGAAATTGAGATTGAACTGATGGTTTTAATTTAAAAAGTCATGTGGGAAGGGCAAGAGGTGTGGTTTCTGGGACATCAGTAAGGAGTGATAATTACCTGTACTATAATGAAAAAAAAAAAGTCATGTAGATAATCTACCAGATAAATAATCTGCATTTGGTGCATTTGGCTAGGCTATCAATCAGTTTATTTCCTCTCTCCATTTCAATCTAAAGCCCTTAAAGCAAGAGAACAAGAGTCTCACGTTCTCATCTTTGTAACTCCACCCTACCTCTAACAGCCCTGAGTGCATTGTTGGAACTAAAACAATTATTTTTAAGTTGATTGTGGTGCACCATTTAAGCCCTCCATTTCCAGCCTCCCCTCTGAGTTTAGCTTATATTTCTCTTGAATAAAATGGAAATGTCCTTGATTTTATTTTGTCTTTTAGAAGTATCATATGCAAAGAATAAAGCTGTCAGCAAGTTTGGATCTTTTTCTGCCACCTTAGAAAATGGAATCTGCCTCTCAATAAGTTACTATGGATCAAGTGGAACGGCGCCAGGTAAAATAACACAACAAAAAGGATAAGTGTGCCCTGTGGCCAGGGGTCCCTGCCCCTGCCCATCCACAATCTTCTCACTTGTCAACTCAATTGTTCTGATTTAATGGCCCTCATAGTTTTTCCTGCAGGATAGGAATATGAGGTATATGTGTATGTGTGTACATATATGTGTTTGTGTATGTATGTGGTCATACAAGTATATATAAATCTTTCATATGTAGCAAATAATGCTTTGGCATTTTAGATAGCATTTATGATTTATATAATCACATTTACATGTAAGATCACATGTATAGGATATATACATGTATGTATACATGATGTGCATATACATACATATATATATATTTATTCCAGTCATCTTTGTTAGCTAGCTCATAAAAATAAGCCTTTTAGTTAGTGCCAAAGAAGCATGATCTGCCAAGGAATCCTTTTGGTTTTCTCTAGAATAATATTTTTTGTGTGACTTTTTTTTTTTTTTGAGACAGAGTCTCGCTCTGTTGCCCGGGCTAGAGTGAGTGCTGTGGTGTCAGCCTAGCTCACAGCAACCTCAAACTCCTGGGCTCAAGCAATCCTCCTGCCTCAGCCTCCCGAGTAGCTGGGACTACAGGCATGCACCACCATGCCCGGCTAATTTTTTCTATATATATTTTTAGTTGGCCAGATAATTTCTTTCTATTTTTAGTAGAGACGGGGGTCTCGCTCTTGCTCAGGCTGGTCTCAAACTCCTGACCTCAAGCGATCCACCCGCCTTGCCCTCCCAGAGTACTAGGATTACAGGCATGAGCCACTGCGCCCAGCCAAGAATAATATTTTTTTGAATCCTGTGACTGTGGAATCATTTAGTGTGCTTCAGGACATCAGTCTTAAAAGAGCCATTCACTGGACATATTTCTCTACCTCACTCTAAATAAACAAATTATCCAACTGGAAATTATTTCCGTGCAAACCACAAAATAGTATGTCACTTTACCAAGAACCAATTAGGAAATCTGTGGGTTCCCATCCATTTTAGAGGGATCTAACCGCAAGGTATTTTTAAAAAAGCATCACAAAATCAAAAGATAATCCCTATACTATACACGCTCAAAACTATGTATTGGTGTAGATCATGGTGATCCAGTTATCTGCCTTACTATACAATTTCTTTTTCTCAAAGACATGGTTCTCATAGATCATCATAATCTTGTTTCTTACCTTGTGTCAAGTATCCTAGTACTCTAGTGAGTTAGTGAATCCATTAGATTTGATAGTATTTTTACTTCATTTGGGGTTTTGTATTTTAACTTTGTATTTGATTTGTTTTTAAACCAGCACTTGGAGAAGTCATTTGTTGCCTAACAAATTATGTATGAAAATCTATTATCACCACAGAGTCACTAAAATTCCCTACCTCTTCTGAATATAGGTTATTATTATTTTATATTAAGATATTTATACCCCACTCCATTAACTCTGTTGGTCCTATTTCCTGAGTGATTTCCTTATCATCGATTTAATCCTTCAGTTAATATGTAATCATTATATTAAAAAAAGATGCTCCTAATTTCAGATTGTAAGTACTATATTAGAAAATGTTTGTAGGGTAGATAATAAGTAATGTCTTACTTCCTGCATATTAAAAAATAAGTTGAAGGCATGAGTCTTTGTAAAAATATATGTATATTATATACATATACATGTATATTATATATGTATATTATATACATATACATTATATACATATACTTAAGGATGCATATAGTATTGATATTTAAGAACTTTATCTGCTAATGAGTAAATAATTTTCTATTCCAGCTCTCCCGTTTAACTGGGTATACACAGCTAAGCATAATTTAGTATCCTTTTGGACCAAAAAATGGTTAATATGGCTATGAAATCAACAAAAACATAAAAAAACCAAACCGAATCTTCGAACACTGCTTCGTTTCTTCTTGCTCAGAGGAATATTTCCTTCTTGCTTCCTACTGCCATTCAAGTGGCCTACTGAATATACCTAGAATTCAAGAACCTTAATCAAGCCCCAAGCTCAATTTTATGTGATTCTTTACCCAACTCTGCATGACAACCCACCTGATCTATTTTCCCTTACGGCATCATGCCTTCCTACCTATTCTTTTTGTGCCTTTTAGTCCCTTGAACAAACTATGCTTTCTCTTATGTGTGCCCATTTGTTCATGCCGTGCCACTGCTCAGAACACTTTCTCCTGCCACACAGGCCACCACTTTCAACAATTAAACTTCCTCCCATCCTTCAGGCCCCAGCTTAGAGGTTACATTTTCGAGGAAATGCTTCCCAGAGCAAGTGGCAGTAGCATGTGAACTAGGTCTTTGGAGGTGAGTGGAAATGGCCTAGGCAAAAAGTTGAAGGAAGGGAATTCTAGATGCCAGGAATAGTGTGTGTAAAAGCTTAGTCATGTAAGAGCAAGGAACGGCTTTCCCATTTATGGAAAGGTGAACTTCTCAGTATAACCACAGTAGATTGTACTGTGGCATTTGGCCGTAGATGTCCTTCTTCCAGGTTCCTGTGGCATTCTGTACTTCCCCCATCACAGACTTAACACATAGCATTGTACCTGAGGACTTCCTAATCTAAACTACCCACTAAATTATACTTCCCTTGTCTGTCTCCTCCATCATTGGCTATCCAATTCATGGTACATAGTAGTAAGTAGACAACAAATATTTACTGAATATTACTGAGTAAATGGATGGGGATGGGAGGGAGGAGTTTCCAGATGCCTGAAACTGGTTGCCATTCACTTATTTATATACTGTACTTCCTATGAGCCAGGCAACTTGCTGGCACTGAGCCACTAAGTTGAATAAAACCATGGTACATCTATTCAAAGAACTCACTATCTAATGAGAAAGAAAAACATGTAAATAGAGCAATAATTGTCACGGTGCTAGAAATTATATATAAATGGAGTACCGGGGACAGTCAGAAAATACTTCAGAGAGAAACTGTAGCATTTGAGATAAGACTTTAGAAATGAATGGGTACTATCCAGACACAGAAACAAGGAAAGGGAATTCTAGACAGTAAGAATCATTTGTATAAATACACAATTGTGTCAAACATGGCATCTTTACAGAAAGGTGAAACCTTTAGTGTGGTTGGAATGGAAGTAGGTGAGGATGTGATTGTGAAGAATGTACATGCCCTACAATGGGCAGTGAGTAGCAGTGTTCTTTAAATAAGGGAAGTGACATGATCACATCTTATTTTAGGAACATAATTTTAGTGATAGTTTGGAAAGTACATGGAAGTGGTGGTGTTAGAGGTGCCATGATACCAGTTAGGAAACTGCTGCAGAAGACCCAGCAAGCAATAATGGGACACTGAGTTTAGGTAATGGGAATAGATAGGACAGGCATGATTTGGGAGAAAGTTCCAAAGGCTTGGTGACTGGCTGGGTGTATAGAATGAGTCAAAAGGAGAAAATGGTCTCAATGTCTAACTTGGGAAACAGAGTGCATGACTGGTCGTGGCATTAACTGAGATTAAAAATATAAGAGGGTCAGTCTGCTTGGGAAAGGAAAGACTAAATTGAGTTAGAAATGTCTCTAGTACCACAACCAGGAGATGCCTAAAAGCAGTTGGAAATATTTTTCTGGAATTGAGAAGGAAAGTCATGCCTTGAAATGTAAATTTTGGAGTCAGCAGCATGTAGATGACAATGGGAACCCCAGTAGTAAATGAGATCATCCAAATCTAATATATGTGTGTGTGTGTGTGTGTGTGTGTGTGTATAAAATAAAGGTGCTCAGCCCTGTCTGTGTGTCACAATCATATGTAGTGTTTCACTAATGTAAATGGCTGGTCCTCATTTCCAGTGAGGGATTCAGTAGGTCAAGGTGGGGCCTGAGCATTTTTTTTTAAATTCCATGAGTAATTATTATGGACACCCAGGGTTGAGAACATAATAAACCCTGGGACCTAAAAATGTTTAAAGAATTGACAAAAGAGAAAGAGCCAGTAAATGCGACTGAAGGAAAAATTGACCAGAGAGATAAGAGATTCAGGACATCGTTTTCTAGAACCCAGAGGAAAATAAAATTCAAGACATATGGGATTCTCTAGAGCTCCTCACCTAATCCTCCTCACATCAGCTTTCCCTTTAGAATTCTGACAATCCTTTAAAACACAGAAGAAATTTGATCTTATATTTTTAAAAAACTCTTTTTATCATCTTATCCAGAAATAATCTATTTCTTTTCTGGATTTTTTTATTTGTATCATTTACTATTCTTATTTAATGTCCTTATATTGAGTTATTTGAGTGTAGATCTTATTTAGACTATTTTGACTCCATAAGAACTTTTACATATATTTTCATTATTTTTCACTGCTCAAAACATTTTATATATAAGAGCTTCTCAAATATTTCTCAAATAAATGAAGAGATGATTATTTCCATATCATTAAGGAGTTTACAATGTAGATGGAAGTCAGGAACATGTGAAATGACTCAATAAAGCACATGAAAGTATTAAGTACCTCAAATTTTCTAACTACAATCCTGATTTTCTAATCAACTACACTATCCTTGAAATCTATCCAACTGATAATATTTAGCAAGATAAAAAACTGCTGTCAACTTATATAAGTTTTTGAGATGTAAATGTTACTTAACAAGCATATCAAATATGAATGTTGAATTTACTTGGTTTTCTCTTTTTCTGTTTATAGAAGATAAAGATCCTGCTTTAGAAACAATGTTGAATATCCCTTCAGCACTCACTCCAACAGTGGTTCCTGTTATAGTGAATGTTCCACAAGGCAAACCTAAAGGGAAAACAAAAGGCAAAGAAAAACCCAAAGAATCCCTTAAAGAAGAGGAGCAACCAAAAGAAGAAGAGAAAAAGGTAAATAAAACTTACCGTAGATTTCCAAATTCTGTTTCTGCCTCAGTGTCAATGTTTTTTTAAATCATAGCTTATGTCAATAATGTTATAGTGCATACATTTTATTGTGCAGATGCATTAACATTCCTTGTCATTTCAACCCGAATGGACAAGAAGGATTTGCACGCAAAAATGGGATTCCCCCTCCAAGAGACATGTTGTCATACACAAATTGTCTCAGGTCATTCACTCTCAGCTCAGAAAAACTTGGTTTAACCTTTTTTCCCACCCTGGTGCTTAGGTTTTCTTTGCTTTTGGTTGGTTAAGTTCCCCATTCCTTATTTCTAATACTTCATTTAGCTCCAATAAGATAAACAACAATTGGAAGATAAAGATCTGTGACTAAACAATGGAAACAGTTCCACTTGGTGGATATTGATGTGCTAAGAATCCAGAAAGACTAAGACAGCCCACACCTCCAGTCAGAGTAGTTCGCCTTCTATCCCCAACTTTTCATCATAGGCAATGTCTCTCACACACACATGCTTTGACTCTAAACATCTTCCTAATAGAACACAGATCAAAAGAGGATTCTATTGGATTGATTCTTTGTATCAGGGTTAAAAAGTAAAAAGAGGGCTCTAAAAGAGGAGCAACAAGGGAACTACTAGCAAATCTTGACTCTTGGTATTTACTACTAAAAGTACGATGTACAGATACTAACTTGTTATAAGAAAAAATATGTTAAGTGCTCAAGAACCTGGATTTCAGACTCTGGCCCTTTAAAAGTTATGGGGTTTAAATGTTACTTCACCTCTGTACCTTATTTACGTAGTTATACTAGATGAGCTATCTCATGCCAGGCCACTTTTGTAATTCATTTAAAGTTAATTTGGCCAAAATCAACTTGATATCAAACTAATCAGTTCATCAAACATTTTTTAAAATTGATGATAATGGAAGGATGAGGGATGATTAACAGTTTTGTATGTAATGCTAGATTCAACCTAGCAGATTTGCAAATCTGGGCATTTTTGTTCAATTTACAGAATTTTATAAGCTTTTCCTCTTAATTTTTAACTTGTGTTTTTAATTCATTTTTAGCTAAATATTCAAATTTTTTCCTCTGTTAGTGACAAAGAAAATGTAGAACAACCTAAATGATCAACGGTAGAAGACCAGCTAGAATAAACTAAAGATCCAACAGTGGAATATCAGTTGGAATGATTTTGGTGGCTAATAAAAAAGAACCAATTGGAAAAACTGAAATGATTATTAGTTAGAATTATTTGAAAGTTACCAAATAACTTTTGTTCTTGAGCACATATAACCAAACAAGGGATTCAGGCATAGCTGACATAAAATTAATTAGGATTTTAAAGTAGACACATCCAAATCCTCATTAATTTATAAATTAATTTATAACTTTTGGTTGTCTTTCCTTTTATTGCTTTTACTTGCTATGAAAACAATGCATGCTCATTATAGAAAAATAGGGACAAATATCCTAAAGCATGATATCTCTAGCACCCAAACTGTAAGAATTATACCAAAAAAGGCAGTGGGGAAATTGGTCTACCACATACTCTGCCTGTCTTAGTCTGTATGGGCTGCTGTAACAAAATACTGTAGACTGGGTGATTTACAAACAGTAGAAATTTTTTTGCTCACAGTTCTAGGGGATGTGAAGTCTAGGATCAAGATGTCAGCAGCTTCAGTGTCTGGTGAGAGCCTATTCCTCATAGACATGGTGCCTTCCATGTGTCCTCAATGGCAGAAGGGGCAAGGGCTCTCCCTGCAAATTCTTCCATAAGAGCACTAATCCCATTCATGAGGACAGAGCCCTATGACTTACCTATTTCCCTAAGGGCCCACCTCCTAATACTATCACATTGGGTATTAGTTTCCAACTTATGAATTTTACGGGACACACCAACATTCAGATCATAGCACTATCCTTAACACCTACGCATCCAAACTGAGGCATTTTTCTTTTCTTTTTTTTTT
>CM052444.1:10856203-11044234 GCA_028533085.1 Varecia variegata | reverse complement strand
ATAGTTTCTTTCCTAAGGTTTAAGTCTGTTAACCACCGTGATTTAATTTTTGTGAGAGGTGAAAGCTGTGGGTCCTGTTTCAGTCTTCTACATGTGGTTAACCAGTTTTCCCAGCACCATTTATTGAATAAGGAATCTTTTCCCCAGAGTATGTTTTTGTCTGCTTTGTCAAGGTCTACTTCAAGCCCCAATTCCTCCACCACTCCTTTCCCAATTATTCCTGTTAGCTTTGATATATCCCTTTTCTAAGAAAAGATATGCCAACTATTTGGGACTATCATTTAGTGGTCTCACCCATTTGTGTGCCATTGTACTAGTAGAATCTAAACTGCCCAAAGGCAGAGAATCCTTGCAGGCTGTATTGCAAGGTGCTCCTAGCTCTGCACAAGTCACATCCCTAAGCACCCAGCAAGTCCTTGCTTAGTCAAAATAAGTAGTAGCTCATTTAGAAAATGATAAGTAATTATTCACATGCTAAATTACTTACAGGAAGAAGTAGAACCAGAGCCGGTTTTACAAGAGGACTTTTATGTTCCCACCTTCCAAAGCCTAAATGTGTCTTGCCCCAGTGGGCTCCTGTTGACTTTCATTGGGCAAGAGCCTACAGGTGAGTGCTAGCTGGGGTGGAATGCGGGAGCAGAGGGCAAAAATTCATATTCAAAACGGTTAAATCACCATTGAAAATTATGTATTTTCTTACCAGTTAAACATACTTCTTATTGATAATGAACAATAGGCTATTTTCAAATTGTGAGCACTTACAAAATACAAATATTATGAGCTAGGTACTAAGAACTCCATTGTACAAAATGAAGAAATTGAGGCTTCAGATGGTTTAGTAACTTGCCCAGAGTTACTCAACCTCCAAGTGGCAGAGCTGAAATGCTGTTCTCAGTCCAATTATGGCAAAGCCAATGCTCTTAACAACTCTTGTGTGGCACTGCATTCCTGCCTCTACAGAGAGCCACTGGTACACTACTTGGCTGCTCTGAAGAAAACGAAGGACAGTGGACACAAAGTAGATAGAGATAAGTGCAGGTCAAATGAATTAAGAAGGGGACGGGGGTAGGGGGTGGATGATGGGAGCTGGCTTGGTGGGTATAACGTGTGTTGCTTCAGTGCTGCATGTACCAAAGGCCTTGACTTAACCACCGTGCAATAGACAAATGTAACAAAATTGCACTCATACCCCCGAATATGTACAAACAAAAAATAGATAGAAAAAATGAAATCAAATAAATAACTAAAACAAATGGATTGAGAAATCCAGTCTTCATTTCCATGTGTCATTATATAATTTTATAGACTATTATCTATGCTGGTTCTGTACATGGCTCCTTACCTATTCAGCTGAATAAATAAGTACAAGTAGGTCCTCTTGAATTAACCTGATGGGGCATCTACATTGGTGATTGAATTTGAATATCATTGAAATGGAGACCCACTGTTGCAGTAGAAGTAGGAGATGCAACAAGGGAAGCACTGAACTAGGACTTCAGTTCTAAAGCTGGCCCTGGCACAAACTGACAATATGGCCCTTTTAAGTTACTATCTCTGGACCATGTTTTCTCATCCAATAAATGTTAGATTATATCAGTGGATTTTTATTTTTTTCACAACCTAATATCTTCTTTCGTACACCACATTTGAAAGTGTATCTATCAAAGAAAAAGACTATGCCTTTTAAAACTAAATCGATATTTTAGTTACTTGCCAGCCAAAAAAAAAAAAAAATAGAAAGTAAATGTTGTAGTTAATCTACTTGTCCTAATTTTGCTCTTCATTAGGCTTTCTGATTGATTGAGAATAGAACATGGGACTCTTATTCTATTCCCGAGGATCCGTAGTGGTTCAGGTTTTCTATGATGGGACCCACTGTGCTAGATGCTCACTAAGTGTCTTCCAAAGTCTAAGATGCTATGAGTGTACTGAGAGAGATGTTTTAGGTTCAAGGTTGTATTTCTTTGTTTGCCTGTTTGCTTGATCCTATTATCAAACCCCGGCTTAATACCTCTTTCACCCTTGTCCTTTCTATTAGTTTCATTGTCTATCCTGATATTTTCCTTCTTCCGTCAAGGTAGACAATGTAGTCACTGATAAACTTGCCTGGAATGCATCATATGTTTAAAGTCTTCTATATATTATAAATATTCTAATTCAAGTTTGAACATAATTACAACACAAATACAAAAGTAACAATATATTCACAGGGTCAGTCTTAAACATAGGAAGAGAAGGTTACCATGGCATAAGAAGAAAGAGCCCAGACTTGAGTCCTTTCCTGGGTGACTTTGGAATTAATTGGGAAAATACTTTTTAACCTAGAGCATGTTATTCAAATGTTAGTGATTGGTTTTTTGGGTGTGTGTGTGTGTGTGTGTGTGTGTGTGTGTGTTTGGTTGTGGTAGTGGTGGTTGTTTTCACAGCATAAGAAAATGATTCGAATGCCAGCTCTGCCCCTTGCTGACCATGTGACCTTAGAAAAATTATAACCTTTCCAAGCCTCCATCTGAAAACTCTGGAAAATGAAAGTGTCTAAAAAGTTGTTGAGGTGGACTGAATGAGATACATACATAAAGCATTTAGCAACAGAACTTTCTCAATAAATGTTTATTATTTTATCGTTATTATTACTTCTGTGATTTAAGTGGTGTCATGAAGGGTCCTCATTGCAAACTATTTTCCTACCAACTTGATATGGTCCTTAAAATGCCATCATGACATGTTAATTCCTTTGTGTTAAGGCTTTTTGGCCCCAATAAACCATGTTATAAATTAAGAGGAAATTATTCAATTAGCAAATACGGAGTAGTTACGGTGTGCCAGAATTTCTCCACAATAGTTCTTTCTTTTTGAAAGAGCTTATGAGGTGCTTTTCTCCTTGATTGCTAGCTAACAGCAAAACACTGAGAGAGATCTGGATTTGGTTGAGGGGGTTCTGTTAACTGGGGCAAGTCTGAATGAGTGACTTCCCCCAGGACTCTGGGCAACCAGGCAACACCACAGCAGCATTGTGTATCCAGGGGTGAGAGTTTACTCAAAGAAGTGGAGGAAGAGGAGGGGTGCAGGGGAGGGGGGAATACCTAAGGCAGCAAAACTCTGCTTCCTTCATAATTTTGCCCTGAGATATCCTGGACTTCCTTAGAGAGAATCACTTACACATGGAGAAGGTACTTGCTGTGTGTTGTAGATGACCTTGTTTGCTACGTTTGAATGTAACAAGGTCAGCAAAGAACCAGTATTCTGGGCCATCTGTGATGACATGGAAACTGCCCAGGTATTCAGACATAGACAAAAGAAAGAAAATAATTAGGCAAGAAGATAAAATCCCATCCCCACAGCATTTCCCAGTTCACAGTAAAGCTTTATTCTTTTTTTTTTTTTTTTTTAAGATCGCTATGTAGCAGATGAGGAACGCACCTGGGACATCATGGTCCGTCAGAGCTACCCCCAGAGGGTGAAGCACTATGAGTTCTATAAAACGGTGATGCCACCAGCGGAGCAGGAGGCTTCGAGAGTTATCACCAGTCAAGGCACCGTTGTCAAATATATGTTGGATGGATCCACACAGGTAAAAGAATATTTTAGATAACTTACTCTTTCCTACTGCCAAGTAAAAGATAGTCAGGCTATGGGTAAGGAACAGTACTGTAGCAGGGAAGAGGAACAATTCACTTGAAAAAGGAATGACACACAAAGAATAGTATAATTCAAAATGACAAATGAATAGTATTGTTAGAGAAAAAACACTGTCTATGAAAAGCAGGATACAAATAAACTTGTCATTTCTATGCATGATCTAAGATTGCAGACTGAGCACAGTGTTTTCCTCCTCTCCCTCTCAAGGTATTTTAAAATATAGAAAAAAATAGTTAAATAATAAATTCATAATAGTACTGGAAGATAACAAAACATATCATCAATAATACATTATAAGATTTGGAGAATTCCTAAAAAATACAAGTCACATGGGATCAGACTGATGGGGAAAAAAAGAGCAAGGTTTAAAACATATACAAGAGAAAAACCTGCAGTAAAATTAAAAATCAAAATGGGAGTTCCAACACAGACATTTTACACAGGAGCTCTGGGCTCAGAAATTCAGAATGATGGTAATCTCTAGGTATCTAACTACTCCCTGGGGATGGGAACCAGAAACCATAAAAAAACAGAAGCCATATGCCCTGCTCCATCCCTCCCAAGACTGCAGAAGAGGAGCTCCCATAACCAGACACTGCACCACCAAGAAGTAAAAAGGGATTCTCAATGAGAAATAGCACCATGCACCTAAGAATCATCAACCTTGGAGAGAGGCCAATCTCATGAAAGTAAAGAACACAATTCAATATATTAAAGAAATAGCACCCCAAAATAAAAATAAGTACCTAAAAAATTTTAAGAGTGAGTAAAAGTAATATAGGCAGAGACTTGAGAGGTCAATGGTCCATAAAATAAAATTTTTTAGAAATTTCTAAAGAAAAAAATCAAGAGTTCTTAGAAACTAAAAATAATTGTGAAAAATCAAGGGGTGGGAGAGGGTGGATTATGAGTGAGAGAAAAAATGAAACATGGAAAAGGGATCTATATTATAGAATTTCCAGAAGAAGAACATAGTAAGAATGAAAGGGGGAAATAATCAAAGACATAACATAAGAATTTTTCCCAGAGTTTAAAAAAAAAACTTCAGATTAAACAGGGCAACCAAGTGCCAATCAAGACTAATACCTAGTATCTTTAAAATATTATCTCAGTATGTCTTCATGCAATTTTAGGACTGTAAAGATAAACAATCCCAAGAGCTTCCTGAAGGAAACCAGTTACTTATAAAAGAATAAGAACCAGATGGACATTTGACTTCTCATTAGCAAACTGATGGTGGTCCTTGTCATGTTGATCGGGAGTGTATCAATACCAATACTAGAGAGCTATATCTGTAGTACCTAGAGACCCTATACACATTAGGTAGATATTAGTAGAAACTACACATTTCAATATATGATAAGATTTTAAATATAATCATTAGAAAAATTGAAATAGAGTATATAATTTCCCAATTGCCTAGGGAAAGGGTAAAGAATGGGGAAAAAATAAAATTCAAATCAATCTAAGAAAAGACAGGAAATGAAAAGAAACAAAACAGAAGGTAAGTAGAAAATATAAAATAACATTATTGTGCTGGTTATGAAGCTACTGTCTCTGAGCTCCAATCTACCCTTCTATAATCTGCCTTGTGATGCTAAGTCTGGAGGTCTGCAAACAGCATTTCTTCTTTGGATTATTTTGGAACTACTCCAGTTTGACACACAGTGTTTTCTGTTAACCAGCCTCCTCCTTGCTCCTGAGAATGCTGGAAACTTTTGTTTTTCCTTCAGATTCTCTTTGCAGATGGTGCTGTGAGCAGCAGTCCCGATTCAGGTCTTATTTATCCTCCTCCTGAAGTGCCAGCAAGCCCTCATAGTGGAGATTTGATGGACTCAACTTCTCAGCAAAAATCAGAAACAGCACCATCTGAAACTGCCATCACAAAGAAAGGTAACAATGGAAGCCTCCAGAATTATAATGGATTTAATAAAGTCTTCAGGTGCTTAATAAGTGTTCAATATCATTATGATTATACCTCTTACCTTTTCTATGAATATATTCAGATATACTCATATATATATATGTATATACACATATAAATGAATTTTCATTGCAGTCACAGAATTACATACTATTTCATAAATTGCTTTTTTTCTCTTAGTAATAGATAATGAACATTTTCCTATGTCATTATATATTCCTACACAACATTAGCTATAGTATCTGGACTGCTGTTTTAGGACTGGTCGAGCAGATGGATGAAGTCAAGATTCTGAACAGGCATCTCTGTGATTCTCTTGATCTTTTCCTCATAGTTGCAAGAAGGTATATCAGCTCCAGGCATGAGGTCCTCATACAGTAATTTCCAAAGCAGAAAGGAAAGAGGGCAAATATAACAGCTTTCTTCAAATGTCTCTTTTTATCAAGGAGCAAAATATTTCCAGATCCCTAATCCCCCAGCAAACCTCATATCTCATTGATTAGAACTCGCTGGTGATCAAGGCTGGGAAAACAGTTATCTGGCATTTTTGACCTCTTTCTCAGGAGACGAGCACTACTATTAGGGGGAAAAGAAGGTGGATAACAGTTGGGGAAGCAATGAACGGTGTGTGTCATAATCTAAATTACAAGATCACTGTCCTGAGCGGTATTTCTGATTTACACTCCTACCACTAGCACAGTATGGAAATGTCTACTTCCTCATACCCTCACCAATGCTTTTTGTCATTCTTTTAATCTTATTCAATTTGGTAGATAATATATTTTATCATTATGTTAATTTGAATTTTTTTGATTACCGATGAGGTGAAACATTTAAAGATGTTTACTGAGTTTTCTTTCCTTTTGTGGATTTTCTATACAAATCTTTTCTTAGTTTACTATTGTATTATCATATTAATTTTCAAGAGATCTTCATATATAAGAGATATGTATTTGTGTATCAGGAACCATTCTGAATATTTTAAATATTAAATCAGCTAATCCTCTGTGAGGTACATATTTTAATAATCTCCAATTTACAGATTAAGAAATCGAAACACAGAGAGGTTAAGTAACTTCCTTGAGATCTCTCAGCTAACAAGTAGTAGATCTGGGATTTGAGCTTGGGCACCCTAAATTATACTACCTCTCATGCTTTACAAATTTTTCTCAATTTCCCATATGCCTTTAATGATCCAAAATGAAGATTTAATCATTTTTTGTCAATTTCACACATCTCTCCACAGTACCTAGTAATTTCGTATGGAGGCAAACTGAATTCCTTTTTTGCTTACTCAAAATTTAATAAAACAGATATTCCTTCAGGAGTAGCAGAGGTTCATTGTTGGAGAAGTAAATGAAAGTACCCCTATAGCTTTCCAAAACTTCCTGGCTCAAAGGTTCCCTCTTTTTTTGACACCAGAGAACTTGATATGAGACTAGTCTGTGTAGCCACTTCTTGAAGAGCTTATAGCAGGGTGTGTCCCAGATTTCTTCACAGCCCTTTCTTCCAAGATGATACACTCATTTTTAAAAAATTTATAGACTATTTTTAGAGAAATTTTAGGCTTACATAAAAATTGAGTTCCCATATACTATGTCTATTCCCCACTCAGTTTCCCCTATTATTAACATCTTGCTTTACTGTGGTACATTTGTTACAACTGATGAACCAATCATGATATATTATTAACTAAAGTCCATAGTTATACATACAGTGTACAACTCTTGGTGTTGTACATCCTATGAGTTTTAACAAATGCACAATATCATGAATCTACAGTATCTTATGTATTATACAGAATAATTTCACCACCCTAAAAATGTCTGTACTTTATCTATTCACCCTTCTCCTCTCCTTCATCCTGAACCACACACACCCTCCCCTCCCCGAACTCCTGGCAACCACTGACCTTTTTACTGTCTCTACAGTTATGCCTTTCCTGGAATTTCATATAGTTAGAATTATACAGTATGTAGCATTTTTAGACCAGCTCCTTTCACTTCGTGATACACATTTAAGATTCCTTCGTATCTTTTTATGGCTTAATAGCTCATTTCTTTTTATCACAGAATAATATTCCATCCCTGGAATGAAACTTCATAAATAATATGTCATCAAAAAAATTTTTTAAACTTGCAACACCATAAAGCAGCTCTTCTTACTGAGATTCAGCCATTTTTCTTGAATTGTTCCTCAGATTGCTGCAATTCTTTGGTTAATTTCCAAAATTCTGAGAGAGTTGATTCTGGCCATTTTTTTCAGTGTTCTCACTGTTTTTATAGAGGAATGGATTTTCTCTGGTTCTTGTTCCAGAAGTGCTTCTCCCATCTTACAAGGAATATTTAGTATTTTTATTATTTTTCAATTTTAAATATTATCTAATTTCCATTATAACTTTTTCTTTGACCTTTGAGTCATTTAAACTTGTTCCTAGATTTCCAAACCTATGAAGTATTTCTAGTTTGTATTTATAGTTGATTTTTTAACCAACTGTTCAAAAATTTGTTGAAACGTGATTTATAGTCTCATATATGGTCAAATTTTTTAAAAGTTCTGTACTTGAAAAGAACACATATCTTGTCGTTATTTGGTACAGTGTCGTCTTAAATTTATTCAGTGAAACTTGTTAGTCATGTTGTCCAGATCTCTGTCCGAGTTCAACAAACTTTTCTATAAAGGGCAACATAGTAAATATTTTAGACTCTGCTGGGCCATATCGGCTCTACCACACTGCTCAACTCTGCCATTGGAGCATAAAAGTAGCCAAGATCAATGCATAATTAAGCCTAGCTCTGTTGTGTTTCAGTAAAACTTTATGTACACTAAAATTTGAATTTCATATAATTTTCATGTATCATAAAATGTCATTCTTTTTATTTTTTTAGCTTTTTAGAAATGTAAAAAGAATTATTACTTCACAGACTGTACAAAATAGATAGCAAGCCTTATTTGACACATAGGCCAAAATCTGCCAATCCCTATTCTATATCCTTACAGATTTGTTTAATTTACTATATCAATTTACTCAGTAGAAGTACGTTTAAATTTCCTAAAAAGATAGAATAGTCTCTTCAGTGCTGTTCCTTATAATTTAATCTTTATTTCTTTATTTGTGAAATAAATTTGTCTTTTTATAGTTCTATCAGATTTTTCTTCATATATTTTGAGGATATGATTTTAGATACTTATAACTTTAGAATTATTATATCTTTATGGTAAATTTCACCTTTCAATATTATGTAATGACTTTTTATTCTAGGATTTGCTTTTTGCCCTAATGTCTATTTTGCTTTATTGTTATAGCTATACAAGCCATTGTTTAGTACTTTACCAGCATAAATTTTTTCCACACTTTTATTTCACTTTTAAATGTGTTTAAATATGTTTCTGGTGAGCAGCATATAAGTGGATATTTTCAAAATTCTATTTGTAAATTTTTTATCTTTAGACATTTTTGTCCATTTGTTGTATTGTATAAATGATATTTTCTGAAAATGTCTTTATGTTGTCCTCATTTTTTAAAGGTAATTTCACTGAGTATAGAATTCTAGATTGACAGGTATTTTCTCCCAGTATATTGACAATAATCTTTTATACTCTTTAGCAACAATGTTGCTGTTGAAAAGTTGGCTGTCAGTCTAATTATTGTTGCTTTGAAGATACTCTAAGTACTTTTAAAATATTCTCTGTGATTTTTTTATTATCATTTGCATGTGATTTGACTGGGTATGGATTTCTTTTTATTTATCAAAATGGGAATATATTGGACTCCTTGAATCTGTAGATTACTATTTCATTGATTCTGGAAATTTCTCAATAATTACCTCTTCAAATATTGTTTCTGATCCATTTCTTTCTCCTCTTCTTCTGGAATTCCAATTAAACATGCATTAGAAGTATTTTAACTTCACTTTCATTACTTGTATTTCTTTGACTCTCTGAGCTTCATTCTATACAATTACATTAGGTCTATCTTTCAGTTCTCTTTTAAACTGTGTTTTATCTCTTGTTAAACCTGCACTGTTTTTTTTTTATTTCATTATTTCATTTTTTACATCTAGTACTTCTCTTTATTTTGTTTTCCAATCTGCCTTCTCTTTACTCATCTGCCTTCTCTTTACCTTTCCAATCTGCCTTCTCTTTACTCTGCCCCCTTTTACTTCTGGAATCATATTTAGCATGCATTTTATATTCTGTGTCTGATAATTCCAATATCTAAAGTACTATGGATCTAATTCTACTTTCTGTTGTTTCTTCTGGATCTCACTTGATTCAAATGCTTTGCTTCATTGTGTCATTGGTACTTTGTGACTAGGAGCTGATTCTTATTTTTTCTTATTGCTTTGACTCTAAATTGTTTGGGCTGGCATAAAGGTGTGTTTCTTTAGAAAGTATTTTAGTTTCAGAAGGGATTTTAGCAGGTGGTAGGGAAACCAATACTCTTGAATCACTTCAAATTATTAAAGGAATTTCTAGGGCTGCCACCCAAGTGGTGTGAATTTTTGTTTCAAACCTATTAATATATAAGGATCTCCCATGGTTATACAAGCTCAAAGTATTTTTTTGTCCTCTCTGCTCAGCACCACGTTTAAACACAGGCAACTTTTCTGACAGCCCTAGGGTAGGGTAGGAAAAAACATGAGTTTATTTCTGTTAATAATCCACACTTAGTCTAAGGGTGTAACTCTTTAGGTCTCAGATTTTTGGAGAACTCTCCAGCCTGAGTAGGCTCTAGCTTTTATTTCTCCCTAAGTTCCAGAATGCTGAGAAAACAAGTATTCAAAATCACCCAATTTGACAAAGACCACAGGGCAAAAGTCAAATTCAGTGTTATTTGTACTTCTCTGTGTTTCCACTTTCACTTAGTCCTTAGCTTGTGTTAACCTTTCTTATACTTGCCAGCTTATGGACACTTTCAAGAAGATTAAGAGATCTTTTCTAGTAATTTTAGTTATTTTCAGTGGAATTCTTGGTATCTAGTCTGTGATATTGCTAAAAATGGAACTCCAACCACGTTTGTTTCTTTCCTCTTACCTTTGGGCTGATCCTTATTTTATCGACCCATATACTTAATAATGGAAGACAGTAGTTGGTTAAGATCTCAGAATCTGCATGTTATCCTTTTTTCCTCTTATTTTACCTTCCGTATCCATCCTCAGCCTTCTATATCCAAATTTATCTCCCAATCTACATCTGTACCAAAATTGTACTTATCTTTACTACTCTCTCTAATCTCTAGTACTTTAAAACTTCCTAACTGTTCTTCCTGGTTTCATTAATATCAATTCTGCATATTCTGGCCAAAAGCATCTACCTAATCTTCTGACCATATCACTATCCCTTTTAAAACTCTGTAATTACTAAGTATCACCTATAAGAAAAAATCCAAGGTCTTTAACATACTCCAAAGGCCGCTCAGTTGAATCACTGTCTACTTCTCTAGGCTCTTCTCTCAACCAAATATGCTTTGTATTTATTCTCTGGTCACATTGGCCTGCTAGTAGTTGTCTGCACATACCATGCTATTCCCTACCCTATTGCTATTTTTCGTGTCCACTATACTGTAATGCCCTTTCCATAGTTCACTTCTTTTGATTAAATTAATAAATAAGAGAAGGACAAGGCAGAGCAAGAGAGGGAAAGGGAAAAAGTAGTAGAAAAGATAATTCCAAAAGTATTCACTACCATTTTTAAAGATTCTCTCTCTACGTATTCTGAAAGTGACACTGTTTTCACTCTCCGCCATGTTCTAAATGTGTAAATAGGTCCAAATAAATCTTACGGCAATGAAAAGGCTTAACTTGATATATCTATCTTCTTTCGTTCTTCTCATTAGTTGAGTCTCCATTATTTAAACTGAGATTCGTGCCCTAATGTGTATTTCATGGTCTGAGTCTGGAGAAGTAAAGTACTAGAGAGTATGCCTGGCTGACAAGGTTCCTTGGATCCAGGGTTGAAGAAAGATGTTTCCTATTAGTACTGACAAAGTCAGGGAATCAAAGGTTAAAAATCCAGTAAATGATAGAGTCCAATAAATCCAAAGAAAGTCTGAAGGTTTGACAGATATATGGGAGAAAAGGTAGTGTTTAAAAAGCAGAGTGCAGAACCCAAAATCTGGGATCCAGGGAGATGTAATCCAGACTCAGAAGAGTGCAGAAGTTAACCAGAACAGCTTTCGTGCTACAATGAACCGTCTGTGCATGGGTATGCTGGGGGAGAGTGGTTGGACTCCAGCCAAGATTCAAGTGTCAAAACTAAGATGTTAATAACCTGATTTTTTCCCTATTGAGAAATAATATAATTGATGAATACCCTTACATTGTTGCTGCCGCAGTGTCTGAGGTAGTTTACACTGTATCAAAACTTAATGAATGATAGATATAATTGATAGAATACTTACATTGTTGTGTTTGATTTTACTTGAACTTCACAGGAAGAGGTCACAAAAGTCTGTCATCAATGGCACATAAGAATGAAATCCATGAACCTCCACCAGAGACAGTTCGAACAGTGACTCCTGTGGAGGTTCACCTAGGCACCTGGTTTACAACTACACCTGAAGGAAATCAGATTGGCACCAAAGGATTAGAAAGAATAGCAGACTTGGCCCCATTTTTATCCTTTCGGGCCACAGATCCTGTCAATGGAACGGTATGGCAAACTATTATATACTGCAAAATTTTCTAAATCCTTAGAATTCTGAAGCAAGACATAGAAGAGTGCCTGGCAAATAATAAATTTTCAATAAATATTTGTTATGTAGTGGATAGGTGGATGGATAGATGGATCTACCTTCCCAAATCTAAAAATATCATGTGGTATATTTGACAAACATAGTCTATCATGAATTACTAATTTTTTGTGGGGAGGGGGGACAACTTGTTCAGAATGAAATACTAATTTTTGAAGTGAGAGGCAGGTCTGAATTTTCTATTCCACTTTTAAGACATATATAAGTAAGGATGTTATGAGTTTCCTTAGTTGAATGTATTTGTGTATATATCTTATCTTCTGGAAGCAAGAGGCTATGCCCTATTCCTACTTCTTTGTGTCTATCTGCAGTTAGTGATCGAAATTTGCTCATGATCTTTGATTTTGAAGAACTTATAGTATATTTAAGGAGATAAGACATGCTCATGTCACGTAACTCAAGAATTCAACACCACAGAGCAACTGTACAAAAGAATTTATTTGTGGTGTAACAATAAGTGACAAATTAGTGGTATAGAAAATAATGGTTTTGTTTATGATATAAAATTGAAACTCCTGGGATGAACAATAGCACCTTCTATGTGCCAGGCTTTCCTTTATGGGTTCTATGTCCCATAATCTCATTCAGTCCTCACACCAATACATCATTACACAGCTGAGGAAATGGAGCCTCAGCAAATTAAGTAATGTGGTCAGGAGTACACACCCAGGGAGTGCCGAAGCCAGCGTTAGAACCAGTTTTTGGTGACTAAGAACTAGGCTGTTTCCATTTTTCAGCTATTCCTCTAAAATCTTATGTGGAGCTTTTCAGCATCCTCTAAATCTAAACAAAATGAGGATTTTCCTAGGTGCCTTTCTCTGGCTTCTGGACTTCTTACCCTTGTTTACAGCCACATGCTGCTGGTAAGAAACAAAATGTCTGCTTGCTCATGAGATTAATTCTGTTATTGAACCAAACATCTTTTTCTTTCTTCTTCAGCCTACTTCTGAAACAATTTCATAATCTCTTAGTTTGTTTGCCGGTTTTTGGGTTTTTTTTTGTAAAATTCAAAGTACATATCATCCTAAGAAAGGTTGGGGTTTTTTATTTTGAGGATTTTGTGTTTATTTTTTATTTATTTGTTTTAGTTACTTCATATAACTCCTTTTAATTCAGTCTCTGAGGTAGATTATTTGGCTTAATATGCAAATTTGATTAACATTTCTTAGTTAACTTTTAACTTCTCTTATTCTTGTTACCATTTAGAAGCATGAACCACCATAGAAGAGCCTGGATTCAAGCATGAATTAAACACAAAAGCCTAACAGTAATAGCAATAACAATATTTACTGAGCAGTCACTGTGTGCCAGGCCCTGTTCTCTGCACTCTCCACATACTAACTCATTCAATTCTCACAACAGACTATGGTTGTTTCCCTTTTATAGATGAGGCAACTAAGCTACAGAGAAGTTAGTTAATTTGCTAAGGTCAGAATGTGGACCCCAAGATTGCATTCCAAATCCCACACACTTAACAACTACACAGATAAGGGCTAAGAAACTGACATTATGTGAAACAAAATTGAAAATGGTTGTGCTTTTTTACAACCCCTGACATGAAGTATCACGTTTTAAAAGAGTAAGCACTGCCCTCATGGTGAGGCAGACCTGGGTATGAGCCTCAGCCCAGTCTTACTAGATGTATAATTTTGGACAAGTTTCTCATCTGAGTTTCCTTATTCACAAACTGGGGGTAGTAGTCATTGCCTGAACTGTTGGGAAGATTAATGCCCGATCCGGCACCATCAGGTGTTCGGAAACATTCTTGCTACAGTGTTATTACCACCATTAAGAATAACAACTATTATCCCACCCTATGCTGACCAGTAGTGTTATGAAATGTTTGAATAATTCTAAACGATAATATGTAAATATTTTTACTATGTAAATAACTAGTATTAATAATTACCAACTTGATGACCAACAAAGTTTGAAACACTTTACCACCTCATCTCATTTAATCCACAAACATTCCCAAGAAGATACTACTGTTGGCTCCATTTTGCATATAAGAAAACAATAGCACAGCATGCTTAAGTCCCCCAGCCACCCGTGGAGCCAGGATTTGAACTCAGGCAACTTAACTCCAGAGCTCACACTCTCAACCACCACATTATATGACGTTATTTCTTATTTCACATTCCTGGGGGAAAGCAATGATAAGAACCTAAAATAATGATCAACGTGCATTTTCTCTCTTTAGTAGTGGTTTCTGCCTACCATACAGAGGTAAGAAGGTGATCACCACCTGCTCACAGTAGCCCTAGACATTTGAGTCAAAACTCATTCTCACATCCATGTAGACTCTTCAGTGAAACATTCTGTTCCTTTTAGGTAGTATAGGTCAAGTTTAGAAAATGTCCAACAATTAAAATATACAATACATAATTTACAGCACTATAGTTGCAGGTTGGGCTTTCCAGAAGCAAGCACTAAGGTGAAGTTTGGAGTGGAAGATCTTTATCAGGCACACCATCTGTGAAAGGAAGGGTGAGCAAGCAGTCACAAATGGGCAGAGGAAGGAGCTGAACTGCGGTGCAAACATAGCAAAGCTGCAGTCACCTGGCAGGGAGCTCAGGAGGAAGTATACCTGTCCTATTGTCCCAAGTGTGGTAGAAGATTTAAATTCTTCTAAATTTAGATGCAGCTACTAGAGAAGGATGTGAGTCAGGTGAAGCATCTCTCTGTAGCTGAGGCAGATGCTGAAAGAGCTGAAAGCTGGCAGCTGTTTGCTAACTGTGCACCCCACAGCTCGGAGCAAGTCCTTTGTTGAAGGGGGATCTGGGCCATATACCTCCATGTCCGTCACATCTACACACAAACCCACACACACACCCCTGGGAGTTTAGAGCTTCACTAGCATCATAGTCCATTCAGGCTGCTATAACAAAGTGCCATAGACTGGGTAACTTGTAAGCAACAGAAGTGTATTTCTCACAATTCTGGAGGGTGGAAATCCAAGATTAGGGTGCCAGCATGGCCCCGTCTGGTCAGCACTCTCTTCTGGGTTGCAGACTGCCAAGTACTCATTTTGTCCTCACATGGTGGAAAGAGAATGTGAGAGCTCTTTGGAGGTCTTCTGTGAGGGCAATAATTCTATTCATGACAGCTCCTGTCTTATGACCTAATCATCTCCCAAAGCCCCCATCTCCCAATACCATCACCATGGGGGTTGGGATTTCAACATATGCATTTTGGCACACACAAACATTCAGTTCATAGCAGCTTGTCAGTGATTTAGCTACAGTATAAAAGGGCCTGATTGTTCTTTCAGATTGAAGGACTTGCCAGGATTAGCTGAATTGTTTCTGTGATTACTACTCTAGTCCTTATAATTGAAGCTCTTTGGTAGTGTTTTTCCCCCTTAGCATAAAGGCTGAAGTTCTTAATATGTCTTAAAGCCCCCCCCACCAACTTGGTCCTAGCTTCCTAGCTCATCTCCTCCCATCTCCTCCTTCCTGGGGTCCATTGTCTAGCATATGCTTCATTCATATTGCAACTCTGCACCAACACATCAAGTTTGAGCTCAGTATCAATTCCTCAGGCAGGAAGTCGGACAGGTCAGGACCACCACTACAGACACCAGCGGCCCCTCAAATGTCCCCTTCAGTAATTTCTTTAATGACTCTTCTCCTTCTGGCCTATAACCTCTAGAGAATAGGAATTAAACTTGCGTTTTGTTCCTCAGTGTATCTCCAGCACCTATCACTGTACACAACACATAATCCACACTCCATAAATTTGTGTTCAGCTGGATTGCATTGAAATAGACTTGGCACATACTGGGCTGACAAAGTAGCTACCTTTGTCTTTCTGTCTTGGGTGACACAGCTATTTTACTTCTTGGATCTTCTATCTATTTTTCACAATAATACTCTCCACCTGAACAGAAGGGATTATGAGTTAAAATTGACAATCAAACTCACAGAATACAACAGACTTTAATCTACCACTACATTTACTCAGCTTTAGGGAAGCACAGAAGACAGGAAACATAGCAAGATCAGTACACCATCCTTATCCAGCTGAGGGGCCCAGCAGCAACCCATGTGCATAGCTTCTTGTACCCCTCAGCCTACACAGGCATGCATGGCAACTGAAGGCAGGAGCACATGCATGTGAGGATCAACTTGACACAGAGACACCGAGGGCTCTGTCCCCCACCAATCCTCAAAACAGTTCTGATGACATTAGACCTGATACCAGCAGGCCATCTTACAGCTCACCTCATCCAGCGTAGTCCTGCAGAGCAGGACAACACAAGGCAGCACAACAACAAGGCAGCATGCCATATCCATCATTACTTTGCAGTTTCCAAGCAAACAGGGCCTGTGGTTATTTTCTGGGTCAACCCAGTCCACATGTTAACTCTTCATTCACAAATATGCCCTTACTTGTTGAGTGACCTTAAGCAAGTTTCTTAACTTCTCCAAGCCAAAATTTCCTCATCTGTAAAATGGGGGTACCACTGCCTGACTCCCAGGATTGTTGTGAAGGTTAGATCAGCTGGATGAGATAAAACTTTCACTTGTAAATAAATAACCAGGATTTTGATGACGCCATCTTTGTATTCAATGGGCATAAAAATGAGCACACTTGGGATTAACCACCCATCCAAATGATTATTCTCTGCCTTTACATATTCAGGTTATGACAACTCGGGAAGACAAAGTGGTCATTGTTGAAAAGAAAGATGGTACTCGCATAGTGGATCATGCTGATGGTACCAGAATTACAACCTTTTATCAAGTTTATGAAGATCATATTATTACTCCAGGTGATCGAGAAATAAGTAAGTTTTATTTTTCAAGTACAAGTACAGCATTTTATAACTCTTTAGCATAAGCTAGATAGAATCTTCACTGATTGCTAAACACACACATAAGAAGAATTTTAAAGCTGGGTGTGGTGGCTCATGCCTGTAATCCTAGTACTCTGGGAGGCCAAGGCGGGAGGATCGCTTGAGCTCAAGAGTTCGACACCAGCCTGAACAAGAGCGAGATCCTGTCTCTACTAAAAATAGAAAAAATTAGCCAGGCATGGTGGCGCATGCCTGTAGTCCCAGCTACTTGGGAGGCTGAGGCAGGAGGATCACTTGAGCCCAGGAGTTTGAGGTTGCTGTGAGCTAGGCTGATGCCACGGCACTCTAGCCTCAGTGACAGAGGGAAAATCTGTCTCAAAAAAAAAAAAAGAAGCAGAATTTTTGATGAAGTTAGCCAATCAAAGAACACTCATGCAGTCCAAGGCAGGGCCTATAAGGAACATTTATTATTATTATCATCATCAATTTGCTATTTGTCTTATTTATAATTTAATTTAATTATTTTGATTGATAAATAAAAATTGGATATATTTATCATGAAAATGAGGTTTTGTAATATATATATATATGCTGTGGAATGACTTGGTCATGTTAATTAACATATGGGTTACCTCACACACATTATTTTTAGTGGTGAGAATGCTTAAATCTGTCCTCTTAGCAATTTTCAAAACACAATATATTATTATTTATTGTAGTCACCATGTTGTGCTATAGATCTCTGAAACTTATCCCTCTTATCTAATTGATATTTTGTATCCTATGACCAACATCTCCTCCACTCTTGGAGGAGATGGTGGCAGCCCTTGGTAGCCACCATTCTATTCTCCACTTCTATGAATTCAACTTTTTTAGATTCCACATGAGTGAGATCATACAGTATTTGTCTTTCTGTGCCTGGCTTATTTCACTTAACGTAGTATCCTCCAGGTTCATCCATGTTGTTGCAAATGGCAGGATTTCCTTCTTTTTTAAGGCTAAATAATAGTCTACTGCATATATTTACCAGATTTTCTTTATCCATTCTTCCACTGGTGGACACCAGGTCTTGGCTGTTGTTAATAATGCTGCAATGAATATGGGAATGCAGTAGGACTTTTTATTATGATATTTATCCTTAATAGAGAGGAGAGTGATAATAGCTCTGGTTGGTTCCTGGATAGTCATAGTCTTTCCCATTTTTACCACTAGAGATTTGTGGTCCTGAGTGGTGGCAACTAAAATCTAATAATCATGATTCATCTGTCCTGGATATTAACTCTCAGACCTGTTTCCTTTGATCTTCAAGGCATGTAATTTGCACAAGTAGGTAAACTCAGATAAGTCTTTCTTCAAGTCTGAGCGTGTCTCTCATTGTTAGAAAAGTGGTGTAAGAGAAAAGGAAGCTGCAGCTGCTGGAACCTGCTCAAAGAATCTAAAAGCCTACCACTCTTCCTAACCGAAATTTAAACAATATTTTTAAAGACAAATTATTCCCTGACTCCTTTTTCCTTCACGTCAAAGTTTTCTTTATTGTACATATTTAAGGTGTACAACATGATGTTTTGCTATCCATACATATAGTGAAATGATTACTAAAGTCAAGTAAAATAGTATGTCCACCACTGCACGTGATTACTTAAAATCTACACTCTTAGAAAATTTTCATTATACAATATTATTGACTGTAGTCTTCAGGCTGTACATTACATCTCTAGATTTATTCATCTTACATAATTACAATTTTATACCCTTTGACCTATATCTCCCATCCCCACATAAAATCATGCATATCATATTATGATGTACTAATTTTATTTTTACTTATATAAAGAGAGATATTCTTACACATTTGTGCAAGGAAACAGTTACAGGGGTGATACTTGCAATGCTGAGTATAATACTGAAATATTGGGAAAATATATGTGTCCATCAGTGGCAGAATACAAAAGTAAAATGTGGTATATTCTTACAAAGGAGTACTATATAATGGTTAATAGGAATCACACACACATATAAATATATCTAGACACACATATATATTAAGATGGCTAGGGGTCTCAAAACATTGTTAAGTGAAAAAAGCAGGTGTAGAGTGATAGAATACAGTAACTATACAATTATATAATGACATAAAGTAATATGTAATTTTTATAAATTTAAAGCCACAAATATTATATATTGTTCTTGATACAAATATATACATAAAAGCATAAAAATGGATTGCAAGAGGGAAATAAACCCAAGCATAAGGAGAAACTTCAACTTGATTTGTAATCTTTCTCTTATATACATATTAAAAATATTGAAGCAAATATGGCAAAATAGTAACAAGCATAAATTTTGATTGGTGAATACATGAGTGATTAAATTGTATTTTATGCTTTTTGATTTTTCAAATTGAAAAATCAGATGTTTTCAAAATTTCTCCACATAAAAAGAGTAGTAAGAACAAGGCAGTATACTAAATTAAGCGGGAAGATTTATTCTGAAAGAATAATTCTGAATTGACAAGGAGAGTAGGCCACATTTCAGCCCTGTGGAGTTCTCAGCACTCGCCTCTCCTTTCCAATTGTATTTTTTCCATGGGGAATCCAGGCGGCCAGGAGGCAGCGGCACAATCAACAGGCTGGGGTCTGTTTCTCAACGTATGCATTCTATCAGATCTGCTCACCTTGTGTTTGCTTGCAGCGGACGATCCTCAGACTTTCACCAGGCAGATAAAGTGTATGCGGATAGAAAACTCACACTATGCCACTGTTATCACCAACTGTGAGGACAGTAGCTGCTGTGCCACCTTTGGGGATGGAACGTCTGTTATTGCAAAGCCACAGGGAACATACCAGGTAAGTCTAGGAGGAAAGTAAGAAGGGTCAAAGATAAGTGTCCATTTGGCTAAGAAAACTCACTCCTTTGAAGGGGTGAAAATACCTGCAATATATATTACTTTTGCTTTCTTTTCTCGCCTGATCTTAGAATATACTTCTCAGACTCTTATTTATTCATCTTCTTTTTATAGTCCATTCCAGAAAAAAAACATTGCCTTGCTTGTTTTACAAAGTTTTGGATCAAGGTTATAAACTAAAATGCGTTTGTTGCGGATCTCTTATATGCTAGGCATGGTGGGTGTTAGAAGCACAGTGTGATCTGGCCTGTGCCTACCAGTCTAGCTTCACCTCCTGCCACCTGGACCCTCATTCTTCTTCTCCATGCTTCCTATTTTCAGTCAGCCCTCCTCTACTTAATGTTGCATCAGGACAGGAGGGAGCACAGGGTCTGTGTAGTCCTTGAAGGGCAGTTCTCCCAGCTGAAGTAAAGCTTTGCCCTTGGAAGTTTAAGGAAGGGCACTGTTAGCACCTCTTCCCACCTCCCTGCGTTTCCTTATTAAACACAGCCACCCTGTGTCAGCCTGCAGTCCCTTTAATCTTGGAAGGATTTGCTTTCACTTTTTCACTTGCTGGAGAAGGGACACAAAAGCCAAGATATCAGATACAATGTCATGACATACTAAGAGCTCAAAGCCAGAAGATGGTGGACAAAGATCTCACAAACATTTGTTACTGTGAAAGTTGCTGAAACCAGTTTATTCCTCCCATCTCGCCTGATAATGTTATCCTTCTCCCTCTTTATTGGGTAGATTACTATGGGGCAAGGAAGGTGTGCTGCAAGTGAGAGATGAAAGAAAGCATAGGTGCAAGTTTTCACATCCATGGATTACGCAATGGTTTCCTAGACATGATATGAAATGCACAAGCTTTATCAAAATCAAAAAAAGTTTGTGACTCAAAACACACCACCAAGAAAGTGACAAGATAAACCATAGAATAAAAGATATTGTTTGCAAATCATGTAGCTGATAATGATCTTGTGTACAGAATATATAAAGAATTCCTACAACTCAATAATAAAAAGACTAGCAACCCAATTTAAATATTAGCAAAAGATTTGAATTTTTCTAAAGAAGATGTACATATGGAAATAAGCCATGAAAAGATGCTCAACATCACTAGTCATTAGGGAGATGCAGATCAAACCACAATGAGATACCTCTTCATACCCACTATTTGACTGTAATCAAAAGGACAGACAATCACAAGTGTTGACAAGGATGTGGAGAAATTGAAACCCTCATACATTGCTGGTGGGAATTTCTAATCGTGCAGTTGCTTCAGAAAACGGTTTGGCAGTTTCTCAAAAAATGAACATCGTTGTGATATGATCCAGGAATTCCACTTCTAGATATATAGTCAAGAGAAATTAAAATATACATCTACACAAAAACTTGTAAACAAGATTAATTGCAGCATTTTTAATAATAGCAAAATGTGAAAACTCAAAGGTGTATCAACTCATGAGCGGATACGCAAAATGTGATGAAGCCACACTATGGGATATTATTTATCCACAAAAGTGAATGAAATACTGATGTATGCTGCAACATGAATGAATCTTGAAAACATTATGCTAACTGAAAGATGCCAGACACAAAAGGCCACATAGTACATGCTTCCATTATATGAAATGTCTAGAATAGGTAACTCTACAGAGACAGTAGATTAGTGTTTGCCAAGGCCCAGGGGCAAAGGTGAGATAGAGTGACTGATAATGGGATCAGGGTTTCTTTTAGAGGTGATAAAAATGTTCTGGAATCAGTGATAATGGTTTCACAAGTTGTTTCATATACTAAAAACCACTGAATTATACACTTTTAAAGGCTGGATTTATGGTATGTGAATTATATTTCAGAAAAGAATCTACATGAACCAGAAGCCATTACATAAAAGCTATTACTTAAGGATTATGTCAGCCACCAGAGGAGTGAGGACAAATAACAGCTTCTAAGAGCATTTATCCCATGGCTTTTGACCCTTTTGGAGATGCTTCTTGTCCAAGAACACAAAGGAACCCAAGCATTTTTAATAGGACTACTTATGTTTACCTTGGTTAAAATATACCAAATATTGGAAATAAGAGGACTCAGGACAATTACTTAGAAAAGATATTAAAGTGAGTAGGTAAAATGTGAGGGCACAGGAGAAATCATGTCTTAATTATTCAGTTTGCCTCCTTATCAAGTAGTCTTCCCAAACCTTGAGCCTTTTCTTGGGTAATGTTTTCTTCCTGGAAACACAGTTTGTGACTAGGATCTATGAATATTCTTTTTCCTAAAGTGATGTCCCAAGTCCATCAAATTGAACAAAGAAATTTTTTAAAATTTCTCTCTTTCTGTTACCCTTCCAGGTGTTACCTGCAAACACAGGCTCTCTTCACATCGATAGAGATTGTTCCGCGATATATTGCCATGAATCAAGCAGTGATATGTACCATCCTTTCCAACAGCGTGAGCAGCTGCGAGCCAGCAAATACATCATGAGGCACACTTCAGAGGTTGTCTGTGAGGTGCTGGATCCCGAGGGAAACACTTTTCAGGTAAAGTTCATCTTTAGTATGTAGAGAGAGCCTGTGGCTTTGCTTTTGAAATATTTCACAATAGACAGCTTCCATGTAGATTTTTACCTTAGTTGCCTTGGGATTAGTTACCCACTTATTCCCAATACCTTGGGCAAGCAGTAATAAATATCAATATTTTTTTTTTATTGTTAGGTATACTTCCATAGGGGATGGCAAGCCCAGCAAATGGTATGGTAGAAATGTTAAAGCCAAATAAATAGAACAGAAAGGAAGAAACATTAGCAGACATCTAAAAATAATGACAATAAAAAGAATAGTATGAGAATGGTCTGTTCCCAGGTTAAAGTGGGAGCAAACACAAGGCAGCAGGCAAGTTTGTTTGAGCAGACAGAGAGTCCGTGGTGAGAAATACCTGGTAGAGTGGAAGTGGGGAGGTGAGAAGTCTGCAGAGGTACCGTTCTATGGTAGCTACTCTATCTTCTGCTTCTCTGTCTTTCAACACCACAACTGTCCCCTTCCCTGTAGGCCAGGCATTGGCTAACCACAGCCCATGACCTAAAAATGGTTTTGTACATTTTTAAATGATTTTTAAAAAACAAAAGAAGAAAAACATTTCATGACACATAAAAATCACAGCAAATTCAAATTTCAGTGTTATTATATAAGGTCTTGTTGGAACACAGCCATATTCATTTGTGCATATACTGCCTGTGGCTACTTTTGCATAATAATGGCAGAGTTGAGCAGTTGCAACAGAGAATGTATGGCCTGAAAACTCAAAAATATTTACTATCTGGATTTTGGCAAAAAAGGATTTGCCAACTCCAGCTCTAGGCAATTATCTTTTTTTTTTTTTTTCACTTTCACCCAACAGTGGAATTCTGTCCATCGGCTAGTAAGTATGAAGTTACTTTTTAGATTTGGTGTCATACCACAGAATTCCTAACTTGTTTTCATTTGCAGACAGGCCCTGATCCAGCTTATTTTCTCTTTGCTAAGTAACTGAGACTTCACAGCATGAGTTCAAGCTGACAAATTTCAACTTACAACAAATTGAAGTAGAAACTTAAAGCTCAAAACCATCTAGGGTGAAATGTCTGGGTTGTCTAGGCCAAGCATTTTTCCAGGCATTGATACTTCTCCTGGGCATTGTCTTCAGTGCTCTTTCGGCCTGAACCCCTCTCCTTCCTAGAGAGACCCATGCCATATTTGGACAGTATAAAGGGCTAGAGCATTTTTTCTCATATTGATACTAAATCTGTTTCCCTATGTATTCTATCCACAAGTCTTAAGTCTGTGCTTAGAGTCTGAGAATATAATCCTCTTCCATGGATGGTGCTTTCACTATTTCAAGACACCTGTCACATGAGTACCTGTTCCTCCATGTTTAAATTATCAATTCCTTAAACTAATCCTCATAATACAAGGTTTTGAGTTTCCTCTCCATGCTTTCTTCAAAATGTTTTCCAGTTTGTTTTCCCATTCTCGGTGTGGCTTCTAAGTAGAGCTGTGCTGCTTTTTACTTTTATTAATGCAATCTGTACTTAGTGAACAATACCTTCCAGATAAGCATCTCTGATTTTCTGAGTATACCAAAAGATCACCTGCTTCCTCAAATTGGATCAGCAGAAATGTAAGCATTAGAGGGTTTTTTTTTTTTTCTCTTAGTTGCGTATATACTTTGTTCCTTAGGTCATGGCTGATGGTAGTTCATCAACAATATTACCTGAAGAAAAAGTGGAAGATGATTTAAATGTAAAAACTGAGGGCTATGATAATTTGTCGTATATTCACCTTCAAAAACATCATCAGCAAATCTATGGTGAACATGTCCCCAGGTAAAATGATAATAATACCATGATTTTTCCTTTCAATTCTAAGTTCAAGAAGCATTTTAACTGAGTATTTCAAATGATTAGATTTTTGTTTCTTCAAATAGGTTTTTTGTTATCTATGCTGATGGATCAGGAGTGGAACTTCTTCGAGACAGTGACATAGAAGAATACCTATCATTGGCATATGGAGAATCAACCACTCTTGTTCTCCAAGAGCCAGTGCAGGAACAGCCAGGTACTGTCTGGAATGCTTTGTGTCCCTACACCAACTCTCATCCTCCTTACTATCCCATCCACCCTCATGTTACCTTCTCTACTTTTCTACCTTGCTCACTTTTCTACTCTACTTTCCACCTAGTCATGTTGACCTATGTACATAGCCACTTGAATTTTCATACAAATCAAGAGATATCTGAGCATTAACCTACGGAAATTGCATGTATCCCTCTCCTACCTATAAGCAGATTTTTGTCTGTGTTTAGGTATGTACCAAGGTTCTTATTTATGAGTTTAGTTCATTTTGGTAAGAAAAACCAAAGAACAGTGAGATACCTCTTGTAAGTTCACTTTTGTCATTTTGAAGATGTTGCCTTGATGAAATTGAATACAATAAGAAAGTACATTTGATATGTGAGTTATAATGCCAACCTGAAATATATGATAAGTTATATAAGCTATATTTCATTGGGTATTTATGTCATTTTCATCAATTTCAAAGAAATTGGTACATGGCTAGAGGTTAGAGATACATATTGCATTAAGTAAGAGTCATCAATATATGTAATATGAGTATTTAAATATAGATAAACACCTACATGTTCTCTATGTACAAAACTATGTGCTATGCCTGTTTATGTATGTGTTTCTTTTTATATTTTCTCTGTTTCAGAGGGTATATTTTGTGTACATTTATGAATATGCCTGTATCTCTGTGCCCTCATATCTTTTAGTGTATCAGTGTACCTATGCATAATGTTAATATACCATGCTCTTTGTGAATATACAGAGTTGGGGGCTCTGATGGCTATGCAGTGCATGTGTGGAACTGTGTGAGAATAAGAATTCATCTCAAATTGCTTTGTTAGTCAGTCACTTAACTAACATCCACTTAGCAACCACCATGCGCCAAACACTGGCTGGGCTAAGAATTAGGAATACAATGATAAGCTAGAACAGGCATCAACCCCACTTCCATGGAGCTTACAGTTTAATGGTAGAGATAGGTGTTAATTATATAGCTGCCCAAATAACTGTATGATTATACATTGGGTTGAGGTCTATGAAGGAAAGTAACATGGTTCTATGAGAGAATCTAATAGAGGAACCTGATTTGGCTTAGAAGACTTCCCTGAAGACACTTGAGCTAAGAGCAAGTGGACAGGTAGGGGTTAATTAAGGTAAGGAAGAGAGCTTTCTTGGAAAAGGAAACATAAAGGAGGAAGCATAAAGCATTGGAGAATCTGGGCGGCGGGGAGGGAGGTGAAAGTAGCTGAAGCACAGAGGGGGAAAATGGTGCAATTGAGGCAGGGGCAAGAAAATGTTAAGGACTCAGTTTTATCTCATGAGAAATGGGAAGTCAAGAAAGAGTTTTAATCGTGGGTTAACATTATCAGTCACCCTGACTGCAGAAGGAGGTTCATTTACAGAGTACATATGAGTAGAAATGCCATTTGTTGCTATAGTCTAGAACAGGATCTTTCTGAGGCACATGATCTAATGTAGGGTCCGTGGAGAGAGAAGATGCAGGTGAACTCAAGAAATTTTAATGTGTTTTGCTATTTCCTAAGTTAAAAAATAAAATTAATTAATTAATTAATTAATTAAAAAATGTACTGGTAGAACTGACAGGACTTGGATATGGTTGTTGAGGGACAGTGAGGTGTCCATGAATACTTCTAGGTGGTCTAAACCCAGTCTCTAATTGCTGCAGTGACGAAAAGCCTCATCTTTCTTGTTAGATTGTAAGGTCCTTAAGCATAATCATTGTGTCTTGCTTAACTTTCATGTAGAAGGCAATTCAAAAAGTTTTTGTTGAATTTAGTGAATGCACATTGAATTTCTCAGAATAATTTTGATGGGCGAATGGTCTTCTGATAACTCTTTTTGACCAGGTACCCTGAGCATCACAGTCCTTCGCCCTTTTCATGAAGCATCACCATGGCTAATGAAGAAGGAATTAGATACAATTGTTCCTCCTAATCTCCAGTCAAGGTCATGGGAAACATTTCCTGCAGTTGAGGTATACATTTTCTGCTGAAAATTCACTTTATTTCATATGCATCTATCAGTGGACTGGAGTCTCAGGTCTCCTCCCATGTATTCATATATTTTCATCCTTATATAAAATGTTAATGGGCTCAAGGAGTTTTATGTTTGAATATTCTAACATTTGTAGATGTATGGTAACATTTTAGAGGAATATTCTTAGCTAGCTAATTCAGTTTTATTTCTTTTATCCTATATTGCAGGCTTGAACATCTTACTATAATATGAAAATTTCCTTTCTGAGTGACCCAAGTTACGCCTCTCCTATCATGGTATTCCTGATATGATGCCATGCGGAAATCTTACCCCTATCATTTCTTATCTGTTAGTTTTAACAGATAATTTTAGATCTTTCACTCTCCCTCTATTTTTCTTCATTTTATTTTTTATTTATTTATTTTTTTTTTTTTGAGACAGAATCTCACTCTGTTGCTCAGGCTAGAGTGCCATGGCATCAGCCCAGCTCACAGCAACCTCAAACTCCTGAGCTCAAGCAATCCTCCTGCCTCAGCCTCCCAAGTATCTGGGACTACAGGCACGCGCCACTATGCCTGGCTAATTTTTTCTATATATATTTTTAGTTGTCCATATAATTTCTTTCTATTTTTAGTAGAGACGAAGTCTCGCTCTTGCTCAGCTGGTCTCAAACTCCTGAGCTCAAATGATCCACCCACCTCGGCCTCCCAGAGTGCTAGGATTACAAGCGTGAGCCACTGCGCCCGGCCTATTTTCCTTCATGTATTAAAAATGCACAAACTGAGCACATAAAAACAATATGAAAGCACATAAAAACAATATGAAATCCATATGAAACATATGGATTTGCAACTGTAATGGTAGACAGTAAACATTGTAATTATGTCTAATTAGAGAAGCCCGACCTAAAGCTTTTTGAAGGATGAAAGAAAATATCTTGGGCAAGAATCATGAAGTCTTGCATCTTGCCAGATTTGCCATTTTATTTTGCAAGCAATTTATGTAGTATGTCCAGCATATTGTAAGATGTTAAATTATTAAATCAATGAAGATGTGGATAATGAGATCAGAGAGAGATACTAATGTTAAGTAAAGAGGATAATGTTTTTGAATTATGATGATTTTTGCTGCCCTACACTAAATCTTGTAATAGCGAGAGCACAGATGATGAACACTTAAGATAACAAAGACCTCCTACCCCTATGGTTTAATTTGGTGACTGTAATCTACATGATGAGATCGAGGTGACTTATAGTCCTGGTTCTACCACTTACTAATGTGTGTTGGAGACAAGTCACACTGGATCTCCATTTCCTTCTCTGAAAATGAGGAGATCTCACCATTGTGACCACATGGCTCACTAAGGCTATACCCAAGTTGTAAGTACTACATGATGACAGAGGATATGCTGCATCTGAGATTAATGAAGGAATTTTATTCTCTTCCTCTGAAACTCTTATGTTATGAACTTCTACACCTGACAGGAGTGGCCCAGCCCCAGCAAGTCCCTGAGTGGTTGTCACTGGCCAGGCCTTTTAAAATGAAGCACGTCAGGCACACTTCAGGACATAGGTCAGCAAAGCACACCATTCCTGAAAACCAATTACAAGTATAACATAGAGATGTAAGTTCACTCTAAGGCAGACATTTCTGCCCACAAGATCCTGAGAAGATTCTGGAGGCATGCTTAATCTAGAATGAGCTCAAAAGCGGTCCAGATCTATAGAACGATTTCTCTCTCAAAGAATCTTTCTAAGTCAAAATCAACATGGAACCAGAAAGTTAAAGACTGCTTAATTCTAAATGTCTTAGGTTATCTGTGGGTATAAGGGACTAGTCACATACATTTGTCATAAGCTAGGCTGCTGTTGAATTACCATCGCACAGCATTGCTCAGGGATTTTAAAATATCCAGATTCTTGGTAACACACATAAAGAGGAAAGCTTGCCCAATTGTATTGTCACTTTTCCTTACATTTGCAGAACATTTTAAGGTTAAGGATCTTTTTTTTCACCATTGTATCCCTAACAGGTGCTTCCTGATATAGCTATATCCACATAATAAGTATTGAGTAAATAAATAAATAAATAAAATAAATCAAACATTCTTATTTCTTTGGTGGTAATTTTGCTTTGTTTTGTTAACAGAAAAAAACTCCAGGACCTCCATTTGGCACTCAGATTTGGAAGGGCCTTTGCATTGAGTCCAAGCAGCTAATGAGTGCCCCAGCACCTATACTCAAGGGTCCCAAGGTGCTACAGATGCGCCAGTTCATTCAGCACGAGGTCATAAAGGATGAGGTGAAACTGAGGCTGCAGGTTTCCCTTAAGGTAATAGAATCCAGGTAACCTGACCCAAAAGAATCAGGAACAGGGCAATCATTGCTGTTAGGTTTCTGAGAAACTTGAAATTATGTAATTCTGCCAATATTTATTTAGTGTAGCACAAGAATGTCAATCTTCCAGAGAGTAGAAGATTGAGAGGTAGAAAATACTTAATGGTTCCCATAAGGCATAGAAATTTTTTTAGCATATGCACAGGCATAAAGCTATAGAAATTAAAGAGTCCCCAAAGACATTGAGAATGTAAGAAACTTTTATATGTGATTGCTATGTGGAGTCCTCCATCTTTCTCACTATATAGAAAACTGGTCTAGTGACTGCTAGAAAAAGATAGAATCACACATTAACCTAATACTTGTCCATAGATGAAAAGGATTGTTGGCTTTGGAAGTGATCTAAGAATTTGTAAATATATAGTTAATTGTGTGATCGTATCTATGATGTCTCACTCTAGTTTGTTAACTCCCTTAGAACAGGGATTATATGTATTTTGTTTATGGTTATATACCCAGCACCTGGCATAGAACAGGGGATCATTATTTATGAAAGTGAATCAAATACTTATGGAAAAAATTAAGTATATTTCTCTTGGAAGCAAAGGCATGGACTAGGCAAATTCCATTCACAGATAAAAATCATAAAGACTATACCTGAAAGGATCCTAGAAATCATCTAACCCAACTCTGTCCATTTTATTGATGAGGATACTGAAGCAGAGTTAGCAGCAGGGCCTCTTCAAGTTCTATCCTATGGCCCCTAAAGGTTTGCTTTCAGATTTTTCAGGCCTTTGCATATTAACATATTAAGGAAAAGGCTTTCCAGATTGCTTGACTAGTTGGTTGTTGAGCATTGTGAATTTATATATTCTTAATCTTTTTGTAATATTTCAAATTGATGTTGACTATTTTGGTGTCTCTTTCTACCTTATTCCCTATTTTAATTGATTTATTTTATTCTGCTGATCTAGGATTATATAAACCATATTCTAAAGAAAGAAGATGAGCTACAGGAAATGACAGTTAAAGATTCCAGAACGAAGGAGGAGAGAGGCAACGCTGCTGATCTCCTCAAGCTGGTTATGGTAAGAAAATGTTTTCTGTATCAGTGTTGTTATTATTGTTTCAATACTTCAAGACAAAATATCATAAGGAATAGCTGTTTCTGCCACTTCTTCAAAGCATTTTCTTCCTCCTCATAATTTTTAATATCTGTGGAAATCTGTTTCTTTGTATATTGAATTTTCTAAATATTAATACCTTTTAGGTGTTTCCTTTGATCAAAAATAATTCTGAAGGCCCTCAAATAAAAATTTTTCTTGTCTTCAGAAGAGATTTATATTCATTGAAATGCTGAGTAAATTAATGAATGAAATAGGAAGAAGAGGAATTTCTACAACTTAAAATGATTTCCATTTTTAGAAATTTTTTAGGCAAAAAAATGACTTAAAAATCAAATTTTATATTGGTATTAAAAAATGATTTCATTTTATAGTAGTCCTTACAAAACATTAATTTGAACATATAAAGAATGTTTCTAAACAAACTGAGTTTTGTATATAATACAATCATCATCATTAAGTAATTCTATCTTCATTTCAGTCTTTCCCTAAAATGGAGGAAACCACAAAAAGTCATGTTACTGAAGGTAATTAGCATTTAATATTTTTCTGTAATATATTTACAAATTTCAAAGGAATGATCTTAAATACACTTATTAGTCATTCTCTTATCTGATAACAAAGCACCAAGTTCTGTTACTCTGTTCTTGTACTGGCCATGTTGTGTTGTGATGGTTTATTCTGCCTGTATTATTCTGCCTGAGTTGTGAGATCCTTGAAAACCGTGATTGCCTCGAATTCATCTTGAACTTTTATCTGTTGAATGAAAAACGTTGACATTTGAATTTTATGTTACCCTCAACTATTTAGAGCATAGCTAAGATATAGAAGGAAACAGTCAACCAACAAACAACGCCCCCCCAATACACACACACAGAACTTTGAGCAACTACAAAGTTAGCACCAAAAACCTTGCATTGACTTACACTATGTGTAGCACAAGCAGTTTACTCTTAGACCTCATTCAAAGAGTATTTATTTGGGATATACACAGCCCCAACAAACAGGGTTATGTGGTTTCATAGTTCACAAAAAAAAATGTGCAGTATGGAATTTGGTGGGTTTTTGTTTTGTTTTATTTTATTTTATGTTGTTTGCCATGTGGCAAAGGTCGTAAACTGGTAACCAGGGCTTCATTTAGCCCACAGATGTGTTTTGTGTATCCTCCACAATGTTTACTCATATAGTAGTTTTTGTTGCTGTTTGTCTAGATTTTTCTTCTCTTGAAATGTCACTTTACTACACAGTGGCATTTGGCTAAAGGGAATTAGCAGCTGTCCCTTTAGAACGACTATCACAGAAGAACCCATCACAACCCCCGATGTCTCTCTGTCCTTACACTCTTGTCACTCTTTTACCTGGGCAGCTCCTGCGGCAGGGTTGTCAGATTTAGTGAATAAAAATACAGGAGTCTCAGTTAAATTTGAATTTTAGATAAACAGCATGGATGTTTGACCGCTCCGAATCTCATGCCGAAATTTGATCCCCAGTGTTGGAGACGGGGCCTAATGAGGAGGTATTTGGGTGGATCCCTCAGGAGTGGCTTGGTACCTTCCTGGAGTGTAGGGAGTGAGGTTTGGCTTTTTCAGTTCCTGCAAGAGCTGGTTGTTACAAAGAGCCCAGCAACTCTCCCCGCCCTGCTCCCACCCTTGCTTCCTCTCTCACCATGTAATCTGTGCACAATGGCTCCACTTCACCTTCCACAGTGAGAGGAAGCAGCCTGGAGCCCTCCCCAGAGGTAGACACTAGCACCACCCTTCTTGCACAGCCTGCAGAACCATGAGCCAAATAAACTTCTTTTCTTTAGAAATTACTCAGCCTCAGGTATTCCTTTTTAGCAACACAGAACAAACTAAAACAAAGTATGTCCCAAATATAGCCTGGGACATACTTATACTAGAAAATGTTCTAGCTGAAATTCAAATTTAACTGGGTGCCCTATACTTTATCTGGCAATCCTACCCTACACCATTTGAATTTGTAATCTTAGGCACAACAGAGGTAAGCACAGAGGCTGCCCAATAGTGAAAGATAGACTAAATATATATTTTAAACAAACAGATCCAAGAGATGAATAGCCTCTTCCATAGTTCCTGACATGAGTAATGGTGATCCTAAGTCAACATTTCCCCAAAGTATTTCCTAAAACACTAGCCTATGACAAGGTTCCATCAAAAAAGAGTTTTTTACTAAAATAAGTTTGAATAATGCTACATATTGTCTTATTCTTTTAGAATCACAATGTGTATTAACTAATTAAGGAAGTAGAAAAGTCCTACAGTAATGAAATATATTTTGCCTTATATAAATCAGCATTTCCCAAGCATATAACAATGGAACATGGAAGTGTTTTTCTTTTTTCAATCTTTTCCTGGCATCCCACTGAGACCATGTTCTGTGAATAAACTCTGAGAATCACTGCCCAAATTATCAAACAATCATTGTCTTATATTCATGTCCTTAGATTCATGAAGCAGGTAAATATTTAGAAAAATAATTTTAATATGACAGTTAATTTGTTTTAAGATTTGCTGTTTCAAATATGAAGAAATTCAATTATGTGGAAAACTGTTTCCCCTCATAACATGGGATAAATGAGGTGTCACTGCATTTTACATTTTGATTGTAAACATAATGTGTTTTCTGGTAGGACATTTTATAAAAGTGGTCTAATTTACTATTGTATTAGAACTTGGTCATGAAAATCCTTAATAAACACTTGACAGATTAAATATAGCTCTTAAAAATCATCTCAAATGAATAATCAGGTACTTATTTTGTGTCGTTCTATAAAGAAGTGGGGATAAAAGTTAAATGCTTCTATTTTTAAAGTTGCAGCCCACCTAGCTGATTTATTCAAGCAATCTTTGGCTACTACTCCAAAAGTTCCACCAAACACATTTGGTCAAGATTTATTTGAAAAGAAATGGAGGTAAGCTAATTCAATAATATATTCTAATTAGTATTAGGCATACAGTGATTGAGGAAATAGAGAGATGCTGGTAGCATAACTGTGGGTGCCAATATCAATGAATTCACAGCCCTTCATCTCCTATACTGTTAATATTCCATCATACAGTGCTGTTTTTCTTTTATTGTTTGATAGCTGAGATCATTTCCCCTTTTCATCATACTTTCAATTCTTTCTCACAGGCACACAGAATCCTCAAAGCGCTGGAAAGAAAAGATAGACCAAAAGAGGTAATTCTACCCCGAAATATACATAAGCATGTGAAAAGGCCCATAGTCATAGAATCTTAGAGTGGAATAGGCTGAAAGGTCCTACCACCTAGGCTCTCAGCTGTTATTTGACTCTCTTCTACAATATTTATGCCACATGGTCATTCAGCTTCTGTGTGATGATGTCACTATCTCTTGTGGAAACCCATTTGACCATTAAATAGGTCGTCTTCCTCTCCTAAGCAAGGAAGCTCTCAATGTCCTCTCTCTACTTCTGGTAATTCTAATATACTAATAAATATTCTGGAACTTAATGCAGGACATGGTCATAAATTTTCAAGGATTCTTACAATTCACATGAGGAATGTGCTCTAAGCATTGTATGCTTTGGTTTCTTTTCAGTCCTAGCTGGGGATTTTGACTCCAGCTCTCTTACCATGAAGAAAGGAAGCCAGATATGTTTGTTGAGTATGCAGCAGTACAAGTGATACTGTCATACACATTTGCATAGCTCTTCTTCAAAATGACTCCAGGATTTATGCTTCTTCATAAAAATGTCAGGGTTATTTTGTGAGATGTATTAGGGAAGTGGTGGGATAAAACTTTAAGTCTTGTGGGTCACCTCCCATGTACAAGGTCAACCTAGAAGGGATATACTGTCTGCAGGGGAGGAAAGCTATCAAGTTTTATGTGACATGGGAGTCTTCATAAGGAAATGAAGACTCAAAAAATGGTTGACTTTGAGTATTTTTATGCTAGCTTTGATGAAGAATGGAGAGTCGTGGAGAAATATAATAGGACAAAAGGAATATGGTTTAGTAGTAATAAACTGGGAGAAATGCAGCAAGGCCTGTTTGTTCAGATTCTTCTCTGTGTCCCTGTGTCTTCATAGATGAGAATGCTCCTTTTCTCTAGGTATAGGGAGAGCACTTCTCACATGAGGGTCTTATCATCTGCTTCAGGGGAAGATCAGAAAATCCCTCTGGATTTTATGACCAGCTTCAGGGAAGAAGGGCAGTAGAAAAATCAGAGAGACCTTTCTGCATATGCTGTTTCTCTAATTCCTTCAGCTTAAAATATTCAATATGCCAAGGTTCCATCTTTTGAGGTAGCATGTTCTGAATCTCATCAGTCTCATAAAATATCCCTAAAAGCATATCCAAGAGACTACTAACAGTGATTGCCTGTGGGGAAGGAGATTAAGAGGTCAAGGGCACGGTCAGATGGAGACTTCCGTTTCTTTATCATATTTCAAAATATTAAGGGGGTACAAATGTTTTAGGTTATATGGATCATTTTTGTAATGCTTGAGTCCCGGCTATACGTATACCTATTACCCAAATACTGTTCATAGTACCAATTACATTGGTTTGTTCCCCCATGCCCCTCCCCCCTGGTTGATTTCCACTGAGTTTTATTTCCCTCTGTGCACTTGTGTGCCCACTGGTTAGTTCCAACTTAATAGTGAATACATGTGGTGTTCATTTTTCCATTTTTGTGATACTTCACTTAGGATAATGGTCTCCAGTTCCATCCAGATTGTTGAAAAAGATATTAACTCATCCTTTTTATGGCTGAGTAATACTCCATGGTGTACATATACCATAATCTATTAATCCACTCATGAACTGATGGGCACTGGGGTTGATTGCACATCTTGGCAATTGTGAATTGTGCTGCAATAAACATTTGAATGCAGGTGTCTTTTTGACAGAATTATTTCTTTTCCTTTGGGTAAATACCCAGTAGTGGAATTGCTGGATCCAATGGTAGGTCTATTTTAGTTCTTTGAGGAATCTCCATACTGTTTTTCATAGAGGTTGTACTAATTTGCAGTCCCACCAGCAGTGTATAAGCATTCCTTTCTCTCTGCATCCACGTCAGCATCTATCGTTTTTGGACTTTTTAATAAAAGCTATTCTAACTGGGATAAGGTGATATCTCATTGTGGTTTTAATTTGCATTTCCCTGATGATTAGTGATGTTGAACATTTTTTCATATGTTTATTGGCCATTTGCTTTTCTTCTTTTGAGAAGCATCTGTTCATATCTTTTGCCCACTTTTTAATAAGCTTATTTTTTTCTTGCTGATTTGCTTGAGTTCTTTGTAAATTCTGGTTATTAGCCCTTTATCAGATGCATAGTTTGCAAATATTTTCTCCCATTCTGTAGGTTATCTGTTTGCTCTGTTGATTGTTTCCTTAGCTATGCAGAAGCTTTTTAGTTTAATCAAATCCCATGTGTTGATTTTCATTGTTGCCATGATTGCCATTGGGGTCTTCATAAATTCTTTGCCTAGGCCAAAATGTAGAAGAGTTTTTCCTACATTTTCCTCTAAAATTCTTATGGTTTCATGCTTAGATCTAAGTCTTTTATGCATCTTGAATTAATTTTTGTGAGTGGTGAGAGGTAGGGGTCCTGTCTCATTCTTCTGCATGTGGCTATCCAATTTTCCCAACACCATTTACAGAATGGGGCTTCTTTTCCCCAATGTACATTCTTGTCTGCTTTGTCAAGATCATTTGGTTGTAGGTAGATGGTTTATGTCTGGGTTCTCTGTTCTGTTCCATTGGTCTATGTCTCTATTTTTCTACTAATATTATGTTGTTTTGATTACTATAGCCTTGTAGTATAGTTTGAAGTCTGGTAATATGATGCCTCCAGATTTGTTCTTTTTGTTTAAGATTGCTTTGGCTATTCAGGCTCTTTTCTGGTTTCAAATGAAGTGTAGAATTACTTTTTCTGGATCTATGAAGTATGACTTTGGTAACTTGATGAGAATTATGTTCAATTTGTAAATCACTTTGGGTAGTTTATACATTTTAACAATGTTGATTCTACCTACCCATGAGCATGATATGTTTTTTACATTTGTTTTTATCCTCTACAATTTCTTTCCTCAGAGTTTCGTAGTTCTCCTTGTAGAGATCTTTCACCTCCTTGGTTAAGTATATTCATAGGTATTTTATTTTCTTTGTAGCTATTGTGAATGGTATTGAGTCTTTGATTTGACTCTTGCCTTAACTGTTATTAGTATATAAAAAAAGTACTGATTTGTGTACATTGATTTTGTATCTTGAGACTTTGCTGAATTTATTTATCAATTCCAGGAGACTCTTGATGGAATCTTTGGGGTTTTCTATTAAAGTATATAAGACTATATCATCAGTGAAGAGTGATAGTTTGACCTCCTCTTTTCTGATTTGGATACCCTTAATATTCTCTTGTCTGATTGCCCTGGCTAGGACTTTTAGCACTATGTTGAATAGAAGTTGTGACAGTGGGCATGCTTGTCTTGTTCCAGCTCTTAGGGGGAATGCTTCATCTTCTCTCCATTCAGTATGATGTTGACTGTGGGTTTGTCAGATATAGATTTTATACTTCTGAGATATGTTCCTTCTATGCCTAGTTTATTGAGGATTTTTATCATGAAAGGGTGCTGGATTTTTTTGAATGCTTTTTCTGCATCTAGTAAGATGATCATATGGTCATTGTTTTTGCTTTTGTGTATGTGGTGAATCACATTTATTGATGAGACTTCCTTTTTATTATGTACTCTTGAATACCTTTGGAATTTTGTACACATGCATATGTTATCTATTAAAAATTTTTAAAGTTTTAAAACATTAACAATTTCAAATTTTAACTTATAGGTAGATAATAGAAAGCCAGTGAGAATTTTTTAAAGAAGAAAATAAAACACACAATTAGATGTGTGTCACAGAAAAAGTGTTGGCAATGTGGAAAATGGATTGGGTAAAGGAAGGAAAGGTTTTAAGGAAATAGAAGCTGGTCATCAAATGTCAGACGCTAAAGAGGAATCAGAAATGGGAATGAAAAGGAATTTGGGTTTATCAGCTAGAAGGTTGATTAATTTCTTTTGTGAGAATAGTTTTAAGAGAGTGGTGGACAATAGCCAGACTGCCATAGATTGATGAATGAATTCAGTGAGGTAGTAGAGAGAAGACATTTTTAATAGGAAATGAAAGTTATTTAATAAGATGATATTTTGATTATGCCTGTCTGGTTTTTCCAGAAAGTTCATCTAATATAAGAGCATTGGTCATATCCAAAGTCTATTACAGTTTGATTACTTACAGACTATATGATTCTGGCTGCTTGTTTCACTTCAGTAACATTTACTTCAGGAATTCAGTTGGCTTATCTATAAAATATGAAGATTATTGAACTGACAAATATCTAAGATCTCTTTTAGTTCTCACATTGGGTGACTGACAGCTGACTAGCATGTGCAGTTGTCAAGATCATGGGCTTGGAGGCAAGCAACCTGGGTTTTAATTTAGTCTCCACCCCTTATTGGTTATGTGATTTGGAGTAGGGTACTTAATCTCTCTATACTTTGATTTTTTGACCTGTAAAACAGGGATAATAATAGTAACATATAGGATTATTGTAAGATTAAATGTAAAATACTTTACAAGGCTTCTGGCATGCAATAAGCGCCTAAAAGTGAAAACTATTTCAGGGAGGATTAAGTTCAGCTACATTTAACAGAAAATCCCCAAATCAGTGCTTTTATAAGAAAGGGGCTTATTTTTCCTAATGTAAAGGAAGTTAGAGATGGGCAATTCATGGTAGGCAGCACCACAACATCATCTGAACTCAGATTCCTTCTTTTTATCTGTTCCATCATTCATAGCATGTGATTGCCATCCTCAAGTTTACTTCATGGTTGCAAAATGATTGCTGCAGCTCCAACCATTACATTCATATTTCAGGAAGTAGGAAAGGGATGAGGCAAGGACAAAAGGAAAGCCTCCCAGCTGAGTCAGCCCTCTTTTCTTGGATTCTTACCCAATGACTACAGTTTCCATCTCATTGGCCTTCCCTATATATTGCCTCCCCAGTATAGGGGTTCTGGTATAGAAAGGCAACTAACAGGATTATCATGATTGCTTTTATTTTACTTTGTAACCACTGACCACATTATTCATACATCATCCCTTAGGTTTTTGGTTTTGGTTTCTGGGTTGTTGTTTTTTTTTTTTCTGTTACTACTGCTACTAAAATTATGGAAACAAGTAGACTCCAGCTGTCATTTAAACCTCAGAGAATCAAAAAAACCTCAAAAAGTTGAACCATTATAGAGCTATGTAGTTTTTAGCATTTTGAGATCAACCATCAAATCAAACTAACACCTGGTATCATTATTTCCCATCTTAAACGAGAGTTTGATTTTTGAAGTAGGAAATATGAATGATTCTAAAAGAAGCAGAAAATTAACCAAAATAAGTTGACAAAAAAAATCTAACAAGTCAATTCTTACCAGTTTTACTGTTAGTGATCACATTAATTTTCTGTGGGGTTTAGAGCTAAAGCACAAGCAAATAAAATTTTTAAATGTTCTGTGTCTTCTTTTTCATCATTATGGCAATATCAACCAGGAAGGAAATTGAGATAACACAAAATTGCCTAATGAATATTAGAAGCCGTGTAATACCACCCTATTTCAAATCTGAATTGAGCAAGTTATATCAGTCTCAGGTAATTGAATATAATTAATAATAATTTAATAGAGTCTTTATAAAAATTGATATATTACATATGTTATTACGTAATCTCTCTTTCTTGATGTTGTTTAATTCTTTCTTGCATTGACCTGACTGACTAATCAGCTATATCCTTCAAATCCGTATTCTCACAAGCATGTGATAGGGAAGACTAATTTCAGGTCTTGTACCTAAGTAGAAGTTCTCTGCTGATACATTACAATCATTCCCACTCCCTGCCTTGTAATCTCACTATTAATTACCCTCTCTCATCTATTTTAAGCCCTTTTTTGAGTTGAATCCTTCGTATCTATGATTAGCCTCTGATAAACCCCATTTTGAAGTTTTTATTTTTTTTCAAGATAGATACAACAATTTATTTTAAAAAGGATCATGTTACATATGCTCATTTACCTGAAACATTCATCATTACTTTATGTTGGGAGCATTTGAAAACTTCTAGCTATTCTGAAATACAGTAAACTATCATCAACTATAGTTGCCCCATTGTACCACTGAACATCAGAGCTTCTTCCTTCTATTAAACAGAATTACCCCTTCACCAACATCTCTTCATTACCCCATCCCACCAGCCTGACCAATCTCTAGTAGCCACCATTCTATTCACTACTTCCTTGAGATCAATTTTTTTTAGGTTCCATAATTGAGTGCGAAAATGAAATGTTTGTCTTTCTGTGCCTGGTTTATTTCACTTAAAATAATGTCCTCCAGATCTAGCCACGTTTCTGCAAATGATAAAATTTCCTTCTTTTTCATGGCTAAATAATATTCCTTTGAAATTTCCTCACCCATCAGCTAATGAGATAGCACTAAGAGATTGTGAGTTCTTTCAAGTCCACAGAGGGAGAATGCTCTTTTCCTCCTCTAGGTGAGCCTATCCTTAGGACCACAGCCCCGACCTTCCCCTCACTGGCTGTGAGTTCATTGAAACCCAGAAGCAAAGTGAATATTTTCATGTGTTCAGAACTCCCTGCATTTCTACAAAAATTCCAGGTGCTATTACTAACCAGAGGCTGCCTAAGAAGAAATTACTGGAAATTACAACTAATTAACAAAAGCGAGAATTGAGTTATATCAGTCTCTTGAAGAACTTTTGGTTCATAAACTTTATTTTCAAGGCCTTAAAAAATATGCTTTCATCATTGCTCATCAACTGATATTTGCGAGAGTTGACTTGTAGCCATATGTAAGTCTAAAATAAGTCTTTTGGTTTTCCCTTTAAGTCTAATTATCTGGCCAGCCTTTCAAAAAAACTGCCTCCTTTTACAAGGAAAGATGAAGATGCAAACGAAACACCAGTTGAAAATAAATATGATCTTCATCCAGGTAATAACGTTATTGTAGCTCTTATTCCTGTTAAATGTTCTTAACCGAATAATACCTAACAGCAGCTTCTTAGAACATAATAGTTATGTTTATAACCCCTTTTGTCTCAGTAATAGCTGATGACATAACCTACCGTGACCTGCTTATCATTGGCCTGGTCTCTTCAAAAAAGTCAATGTCATTAAAATAAAAAGGATGGGATGATTATACTAGATTAAAAGAGACTAAAGTGACATAAAAACAACACAAACTTTGATTGGATCCTGGACTGAGAATAAAAATAGAAATAGCTATAAAAGATATTTGGGGGAAACTGCACAAGTTTGATTGGGAACTCTATATTAGAGGCTATTGTGAAATTACTCTTAGTTCCTTGGATATGACAATGTTGTAAATATATAGGAGAATATCTTCATTCTTAGTGGATGCATGCTGAAGAATTTAGGGATGAAATGAAATTTAGTGCTTCTCTTTAATAAACTGAGTAGTTAAAATACCCAAATAGAAGAATGTTCTACTGTACAATACAGTCTCAGAAGTTCAGCTACCTATATTGAACACAGCCAATGAAAACATCTAATTACGACAATTGGCAAAGGAGAGATTAAGGTTGGGAACAATGACTTGTAAATGGGATGGAGAGAAATCATGGAGGGAAAGTTGATTGTCTTGTGCAGCCACTCAGAACTCCTGCACCCTGGGCAGACAGCACTAATGAAGCTCGGCCTCTCTTCCCCTAGAAAGGTGAGGCTATGAAAGTCTTTTCATCTCAGTACTCCAGGTAGCCACAACTTCCAACCAGTTGTTCAACACATACAAGTTGCAATGTGTTTGATTCCCCAATCCTAGACATGTTTCTTTAAAATCTGTTTCATTTTGCACCTGTTTCTTAGATACGTTTTAATAAAGAGCTATATTTTCATATGTAATTAATGGATTTAAGATTGGAAACTTTTTTTGTTAAATCACATGTCAGTTATCATTACCAGGTAAAATCAGAGACAAATTACTTGGCCTCTACTTGCTAACACAACAAGGTGACAACTTTTCTATTTGGTCATAATGCCCATAAAAACCAGCTGGCGCTTAAGGAGTGTGAATTTTGCGGGTATATACCATCCTGTTTGTTAATGGAAAACACTGTATCAAATTTGAAGAATCCCTGCCTCCTAATGGCTCTCTTGTATTTTGTCTTTCTAAAGAGGGTGGGAGAAAAATCATTTTCTTCATTGTAAAACACCTTGTTCAATGTTTGTGCATACAAACATTAGTAGTTGTATCATTGTCAAAAATATGGCTTTATAATGTTCATTTCAGGTTTTCTAGATTCCAAATCATGTAACGTTTCAGAACAAGAATCTTCACCTGTACTTAATCTTCCGAAGTCACAGATTTCTGTGGATATGAAGGAGTCCACTGGCCAGAACCAAACTAAAAATTTAACAAAATCTACCGAAGGTATGGCAGTCTTTGCTCTATCTTATTGTTTCTCAAAACAAAACATTATGTCTTTTTGGAGTATGGGAGATGGTGCTAGGGGCTAGGGATGTAGTTGGCAATTACAGAAAATTCTAGAGGATCATGGATCTTTGAGCTATGCAGCTTTGCAAGGCTTCTTAGCACATCAAAGGATGTCAAAAAATATTTCAAGAATGACTACAAATCCCAGATTGAAGGGAAGAAATTACAAATACTTTTTTTAGATTTATTATTTTATTTCATTACATTTCATTTTATTCTCATGGTTCTGAGAGCTTGTGTGATTCATTGAAGGTGAGGCACCTGATAGCTTTTCTTGAGCATCCAGGAATTTGGTAGTTAGACTAAGATTTGACTATTATTGCAGTACTTTCTTGGTCCTGTAGGTTCTGGATAAAAGCATAAGATAAAGTCTCTGTCTTACACAGCACATAATCTTATTGGACTAGCAGAAACTAAAATATAGAATAATACAGAATAGTATCTAGTTACAATGGAGTCACATTACACTGATTTCACTGAAGTCAATTCAACTAAATATGGTTGGTCAAAAAAGATGGAGACAGACAGAGAGACAGAGGCATAATAATTTAGATTGTGTAGATAATTTTGCCACCACTTGATTCCTATGTGCATATTCCACACTGAATGTGAGAGGGGAATCTACTGATAGATCTCAGTTATCTCTTATAGAGCAAGTATCTTGCCACATTTATGGGTGAATTAAGAGATTTACCCTACACAAGACATTTGTGCCTTCCTGAAAAACTTCTCTAGTACAAGGTTTATTCATTCAGTGGATAATTATTCAATACTCACTGTATGCCACACATAGTTCTAGGCATGGATATGTAAGAGTTACAAGGCCAAAGTCTTATGGAGCTGTCCATTCTATGGGCAGACATAGAGAATAACTAAGCAAATAATTTAGATAAATTCAGAGTATAATAAATGTTATAATAAAACAGTGTAATGTATGGTGGGTAATGTGGGCAACATTCCATCAGGGATTAGAAGGCATCTCTGTGAAGGAGTGTTTGAGCTGAGCTAAGTACAAGAGGGAGTAGCCATGCAAAGATTAGGGAGAGCAATATTCCTGGTAGTGAGAACAGTTAGTATGAAGGCATTGATGGGAAGAAACATTAAAAAGTCACAAAGCTAGTACAAAATAAGCAAAAGAAAAGGTAGAGGAAGGTAAAGCTAAAGGGAAGGCAGAGATGAGATCTTTATAGGAAGTTTTGAGTTTTGTCCTAAACGTAGCTTTATTCAAACACCACTGGAAAGTTTTGAACAGGGTATTATAGTTACGTGGCTAATTTATTTTTTAAAAAGATCACTCTATGAGGATAACAGCTTGTGGCAAGGAAAGGGAGGAGTGGGGAAAAGTTGAAGCCCAGGACTGAGGTGGTTTAGATGGGAGTGGTGAGATGCAAATTAATCGGAAATACATCATGGGAGTGGAGCCAATAGGCCTTGCTGGCTGGTCAGATACGGATCTGAGAAAAATGAGGAACCAAGAATGATTCCTAGGTTAATTTAGGTAATTCATTGTGAGGCCAGGAATTTGTCATTCTAAGGAGTTCATAGGTGGTTGCTAATACAGACAGGATCATGCTTTGAGAGCCACTGCCCTGAGGCAAACTCTAGACTGCAAAAGTCAGAGGAGGAGCCAGTAAGGGCAATTAAGAAGAAGAAGCCAGTGAGGTAGGAGAAAAACAGGAACAAGAAATCACTGTTTCAAGTGTATCAAATGTTCCTGAAAGGTGAAACAAGGTAAGGAATAAACATGGGATTGGGCAAGGCGGAAATCACTGGTGACTCTGAGTGAGTGAGTGGTGGATAGAAGGGCTGAAGGGCTGGCAGCAGCAAGAATACGTAGCTTTACCCAAGGATTCTGCTGAAAAGACTAGAGAAATGGGATTGCAGATGAAGAGGGATGTGTAATCAAGGGAGAGCTATTTTTCTAAAGATTAGACATACTAGAGCATGTTGATTTGCAAATGATAATAATTTTGTAGTAAGGGAGACCTTGATGCAGAAGAGAAGGGCACTTAATTGCAAGATAGCAAAGTCCTAAAGAAGGTGAGAGAACATGGCATCTTGGGCAAACCCTGAGTGGCAGAGTTGACCTTGGATGAACATGGTTACCTCATCCATAGTAACAGAGAGAAGAGAGAGAATATGGATACATTTGCAGATAGATTGATAGGTTTGGTAACGGGAAGATGAGAGCTCCTGTCTGATTGCAAAGGAGTGGATGTTATCATTGTACCATCAGATATATTCCATATAAACAGAAAAGCAAAACAAGAAGGGAGTGACTGTGTAAGGTGACGATGTCCATTGGCCAGAGGCCTCAGTGAGGTCACATAACTGCCTGCTGGATGAGATAGAGTAATAAACTGGAAGAACAGGAAGTGGTAATCTAGAAAGAGATGCTTTAAACTGAGATTTTGAAAGTGGTAAAATTATTGGTGTTGGCAAAGTTAAAAATATGACCATGAGAGTTTCTGAGGTAGAAAAGAGGAAAAGACGAAGAAACTGAGTGATTGAGAATCAGAAAGGACAGGGTGTTGGATGGATCATCCAGGTGACGTCACCAGGAAAGATGAAGCAGAAGACCATCCCAGGTGTTAAAATCTCCAGTGAATACAGGGAATGACCAGAGAGGTCGGCAAAAGACAACTGCTTGGAGAAGTAGTAGTTAATACAGTCTCATTGCACAAGCTTCAAAGGAACGATGCTTTGAAAGAAGAAAAAGAAATAGTTTTGAAACAAGGACATCTACTGTGCCCCCAGGTACTGAGGTACTTGAGATAAGGGACGATAATGTGACCCGTTATAAATGGCAAATTAAATGTAATATAAAAAGTTCGAAGAAGTTCAGAGTAGAAGGAGGTTAACATAAGCAGTGGGAGAAGTATGAATAAATATTAATAGAATTTCATAGATTTTAGGATTTAAGAGGTGAATCACCTAAGACAACCCTTATTTTACTTGAAGAAATTGAAACCTAGAGAAGTTAAGTGACATCTAAAATCATACAGCAAGTTTGTGACTGAGCCAGGGCTAGCAAATGAGTTTCAAGACTCCTATGTCTCTGTATTTTATTATACTACACTCCAGATGTAGGAAATAGAAAAGAGCATTTTATTTAAAATGAAATAAGTATCCCCAAAAGCTTAAAGGTAGAAAAGAACAGGGAATTAGCCTAAGTAGTTCGGAGAGTTTTTATTTGTTAATAATATAAGGTACTGTCTGTAAAATACAGAGAAGGTTTGGATTTGCAAAATAAAATGTTTCTTTTTTTCACTGTGGTAATACTGCATGAGAACACCCTCAAATCCGTCAGTGGCTTAGAACAGCCAGTTTGTGGGCCTATGAGCCACTGTGGCATCTCTGCCCCAGACGGTAGGGTGGGTGCGCTGGAGTCAGCTTGCTCCACAGCCCCTGAGAGCTGAGTATGGCATCTCTTTCCAACTCCACATTCCATGACATCACCTCGATAGCTTGAATCTGCCATGGCGAGCAATCAGGAAAGGCTGTCAGTGATCAAATGATACAAACTAGGGCAGTTTTTCCCAGCCCCTGAGAGCTGAGTATGGCATCTCTTTCCAACTCCACATTCCATGACATCACCTCGATAGCTTGAATCTGCCATGGCCAGCAATCAGGAAAGGCTGTCAGTGATCAAATGATACAAACTAGGGCAGTTTTTCCCCCACCGCCTGGCAGGGGTGGGGAACCTGCGGCCTCAAGGCCACCTGTGGCCCTCCGGATCCCTGAATCCCAGAGGGCGGCCCCTCAACCAAATCCAAACTCCACAGAACAAATCCCTTTATTGAAAGGCTTTGTTCTGTAAAATTTGCATTCAGTCAAGGATCCAGAAGGCCACATGCGCCCCGAGGCTGCAGGTTCCCCACTGGGGCAAGCCATTCTCACAACAGAGACTCAAACACACGCCGCCTCTCACAGCTTCTGCTCAGACTGGCACGCTGCCATTCACACACACGCTTCTTGTCAAAGCAAGTCCTGTGGCTGAGCTCAAAGTCAATGGGCCAGAGAAATCTATCCTACCTACAGGGAAGCCATACTCAGAGGGGAAGTGAATAATCGTGAGTAAATAATCCAGCCCGCTCGGCACCGTAACAGAACCACCACAGGGTCTTCAGTCGGGTCAGGTCCAGCAGTAATGTCAGGTGACAGGCACTAGCAGGACCATACCAGTTGTTCAAATATCAAAGCACCTCTGTATCAGCTGGCGTCCAGGCACTGCTCTGAGCCCCTCAAGTACACCTTCCCCCATCTTCCCAGCCCTGAGAAGCCCTGGGTAGGCTCAGTGGAGTAATAACCTATTTTAGGGGATGCAGTATGGTACAGACAGAACTAACAGTATAGGCTCTACCTGGGTTCACATCCTGGCTCCTTATGTGCTAACTATGTGCTGTTGGGCACAGTATTTAAACCCTCTGTCTCTTCCTATTTTTCTGTAAAGGGGAAATAGTGGTATGTACATCCCTGGGTTGGAAGAATTAAGTTCATCAATATAAGTGAAATACTTCAAGCAGTGCCTGGCACATCATAAACTTTATACCAGTATTTACTATTAAGAATGATAGTATGAGCAATTAGGCAGACACGGTGGCTCACACTTGTAATCCCAGCACTTTGGGAGGCCGAGGCAGGAAAATCACCTGAGGCTAAGAGTTGAAGACCAGCCTAGGCAACATAGCGAGACCCCGTCAAATATATACAAAAATATACAAAAATTAGCCAGGCACGGTAGCATGCGCCTGAGGCTGAGGCAGGAGGATCGCTTGAGGTCAGGAGTTTGAGGTTGCCGTGAGCTATAATGATGCCATTGCACTCTAGCCCAGGCAACAGAGTAAGACCCTGTCTTAAAAAAAAAAAAAAAAAAGAATAGTACGAGCAATTAATTACAACCTATTAGACTGATAAACTGCATTCACACAAAACAATAATACATGTATGGTAAGAATATGAACAAAAAGATACATAAAGCCTTTAGAATCGTTGCCTATGCAGGGAATGGTGACCAAAGAGAATAAATACATTAAAACACTGATGGCCAAGGTCCGTTCCCAGAGATTCTGGTGGTTTTGGTAGGGAATAGGGCTCATCTGGCGTGTGGCCTGGGAATCTGTGGTCCCAGCAGCAACCCAGGGGCCTGTGATGCACAGATGGGTCTGGGACTCACTGGGTGGTGGAGGGGCGTGTTCCTTGTGGAACTCGACACACTTAGGTTCCCATTCCAGCCCTGCCACTTATCACAGTTTCTCGAACAAGTTATTTAATCCTCTGAACTTCCATTTCTTCATCACTAAAAAAAGAGATACTGCTACTATATAGCTGGGACTTTTCAATTTATAACTGTGAGAACTAAAACTCAAACTCACTTGAACAAAAAAAAAAAAAATGAAAATTTATTGGTGCTCAAGAGCGAAACCCAGAAAAATGGCTGTTGTGCTAACTCGGGGATGTTTGGATTCCTGCACTCCAGCTTTCCAGCGGTGCGTTTGTGTCTGCCTGTTGTTCTCCACATCCTCCCTGCCTCCACCTTGCCCCGTCCCTACGTGTCTCTCTTTGGTTTTATCCTCTCCTGCAAAGGACGGGCTATTTCCATGTGGCAGGGATAACGACCATAGAGACCTCAGATTCTGATTCTTCCAGAACCACAACCTAGCTACGCAAGATAGGGTTACCACCATCAACTTCAGCAGAAATATCCAGGAAGAGCCCTGGTTGACCTGGCTTTGCTCCTGATGGCTGGGACCCGGGATGTTGTGGCACCAAAAGTACGTGGTAGGAGTGTGCGTGGAGACGGGGGATGGGAGGAGTGCGGAGCATATCAAGCATAGTCGAGATGGCCCTGTAAATTTTATGAGAACTAAAGGAGACACTATATGAAACACATGTGGTGCTTACTTGCAGATAGTAGACATTCAAATATTGGATCCCTTCCTTTTCTTCTCTTTGTGATTTGAATGCAGGAAAGGATTTTTGAATATAGTGATCTAAAATATAATTCTTATTTCAACCTTCTGGCTATTGGAACAAGTAAATACAGCTGCTGCTCTGTGGATTATCTACACTTGCCCACTCCTTCATGTAACTGAAGAAAATAACAAATTACCACGTTTAGTGATCTGCGGATTTAATTCCCTGGCTGAATTTATCCATAGTTACTACACCACTTTTTAGAACTATAAATATAGTTGTAGAAATATAGTAGCAAAGAAATTCTTAAGATTTTGTACTCATTAGTTTTGAGAAATCTTTCAGAGTCAATGTTTTATTGTATTTTGCAGATTTAGTGGAAAGAACCCTGAAAACCTAGGTATAATTCAGTTCATCATAGGCAGGCCACTTGACTTTTTAGAAACGTATTTTTCTCATTTATTTAAAAAAATTGATGCTAACATCATCTGCCCTGCCCATCTATCTCCTAAGTTTGTTGTGAGGACCAATATTAGGTTATATATGTAAAATCGCTTTGTAAAATGTAAAGTTGTAAAGTGAGAATTAACAGAAAGCCTTTGTTTCTTTAAATAAGCTCTTTAAAACGTAAAGAAGAAAAGTTTCCAGGCTGGTTTACGTTCTTACATACTCTGGTATTATCTCAAATGTCTTTGAATAAAATATCCATGTGGCATAATTTTTTTTCCTTTGATCTACGAAATGTAGTTTATTAATATTAATCAGTTTTCTAACGTTATATTATTCTTTTTTTAATTTCAGAATATTATGGGGGTACAAACATTTTGGTTATATATATGGCCTTTGCCTCGCCCACGTCTGAGCTCCAAGCATGCCCTTCCCCCATACAGTGCTCTCCGCACCCATTAGTTGTGAGTTTACCCACCCCCACCCCCCCCCACCTGATCGGCCCCCGATGAATATTACTTCCATGTGAGCACCTTAGTGTTGCTCAGTTAGTACCAATTTGATGGCGAGTACAGGTGGTGCTTGTTTTTCCATTCTTGTGATGCTTCACTTCGAGGGCGTAACTTAAGCTTTCTCGCTAACAGAACTAGAACGTTGTGTGCCTGTGAACGTTCCAACCCAGTCATTGCTGCAGGATGTTGCAGGACAAGCAAGAAAACAAAAAGTGAAGTTGCCTTATTATTTGTCGAGTTCCAAGCCCAAGTCTCAGCCTCTCACAAAGGTAACACGGACATGGGAACAGGTTTCCCAGAGCCAGTCAGCACTTTATGTAATTCTGACTCCCTGAAGTTATTAGTTCCAGCCACTATGTACTCCTCTTTACTGTGTCTGCCGTTGAGTCACACACATAAACTAAAGGAGTGCTCTGCTGGAGCCTGCTCACACAGGCTCATGAGAGGCACTTCATGAGCCCAATGTTGAACCACTGATAGCTTGAGATCAGCCATGCTGGGAGGACTCGTGCCACAAAATTGGTAAATGCTGCTAATCAAAATTCTTTTCAAAGAGCCAGTGTGCCAGCACACTACTTACTGGCTAAAGGGATCACTGGCTCACAGGATAAAATACAACGCTTAACATGAGTACAGGGCATGGCCCCGTTCGCTTCTTTACCTTCGCCTGGACTCAATTCAGCTGTTTCTCTTCATTCTTTAAGAGCACCAAGCTCCTTTCTTGCTCAGAGGCTCGAAGATTAAGATTCCACCTAGCTCTGTTGGGAAACCTTACAAGCCTACCAGTCAAGTTTTGATTATGGTTTTTCTTCCATGGCATATGGTGTTCAAGTCCATCATAGAAAGTATTGCAGTGTGTATAACTGATTTGTGATTGCAGTGCTTCTCAGACTTTCATGTGCATATGAATTACCTGGGGATCTTCTTAAAATACAGATTCTGACTCACTAGGTCTGTTGGGGGCCCTGAGACTCTACAGTTCTAACAAACTCCCAGGTAACGGCAGTGCTGCCTCTGGGAATAATAAGGGCATAAAGTAAAGGTTCTCAAAGTGTGGTTATCTGATCAGCAGCACTGGCAACACTGAGAACTTGTGATAAATGCAAATTCTTGGGTGCCACCCCAGACCTATAGAATGAAAAATTCTGGGGGTAGAGTCAGCAATCTCTGTCTTAATGAGTGCTCCAGGAGACTCTGATGAAAACTAAACTTTGATAACCACTGGCCACATTTCAGAATTAGGCAACCTTGAGTTTGAAATTTTGTTCTGCCATTTACCACTTACGCAAATTACCTTTCTTCCAATTCTCTGAACTTGAGCTTCTTTATCCTTAAAACAAAGCCTAAAATACTTCCTCACAGGGCTGTTGTAAGGATTATAAGAGACTGTAAATGTCCATTTTCTTCCCCAACCAACCAGTTATTTTCCTCTGGTGACAGGAACTTTTTCTTATCTTGGGAACTCAAAATAAAACCATTTTATTTTATTCATTTTTCCTTAATGCAAAGGTGCAAGATTCTGTTGCAGGAAAAGTGAATACATCCTCTGTTGCATCCGCTGCCATTAATAATGCCAACTCATCCCCTTTTGGGTTCCATTTTCTCCCATCATCAGTGAAGTTTGGAGTGCTTAAGGAAGGACACACCTATGCAGCTGTTGTAAAGCTCAAGAATGTCGGCGTGGACTTCTGCAGGTGAGGCCAAGGCACAAGATTACGTTTCCCTGCTCTGCAACTTGTCTTTGCTACATCAGTGAATGTTTATTGAACTGAACTGTAGTTACACCTTAAATCTTCACAACATTCATTTAATCATTTACACGCTAATTTATCCATGAATTAATTTATTCATTCTTCAACAAATCAGTGTTTACCAAGCCCCAATTATGCAATAGGTACTTCCTTGCCCTCCCATTATTCATACTCTGGTAAAGGCAACTCGTGTCCCGATCTACACTAGCAAAAACCAAGGGGAGGTGGTACAAGTGCTACAATAACTAACACACAAAACTTGAAAGTCTCTTTCTCAAATCCACCAACTATAATAATACCAGCTGATGTTTGTTTGCATTTTATCATCTGAAAATGATCATTAAATTTAATTATTTCTGCATAATTGAGGCAGAAATAGAGACTAATATTTTATATTAGAAACTAATATAAAAAAAGAAACTGAGGGCATGGTGCTCACGCCTATAATTCCAGCACTTTGGGAGGCTGAGGCCAGAGGATTGCTTCAGGCCAGGAGTTCGAGACCAGCCTGGGCAACATGGTGAACCTTGTCTCTACAAAAAATGAAAAAAAATTAACTGGGCATGGTGGTATAGGCCCATAGTCTCAGTTACTTAGGAGGCTAAGGCAGGAGGATTGCTTGAGCCCAGGAGTTTGAGGTTGCAGTGAGCTATGATGACACCACTGCACTCCAACCTGAGTGACAGAGCGAGACCCTGTCCCCCCAAAAAGGGGGGGGGGGATTGAGTGTCTTGTTTCTTGTTTTAAGTCTTATAGGAGAGAGTGAGGCTAGACCTCGGATCTCCTCAGTACCACCACATGGCAGAGGTGTCTTGCTTTATTAACACAGGTGTGGTCTCCAGTTTCATATGGGATTTCAGTTCTTTCCATTGGGTCAATACACCATATGTCTATATCAAGGCCATTCCCAATTACAAAATGTCCACTATTTTATTTTGAATTAAATATAAGCATAATGTTGGCTTTTTCCCCCATAAAAATGGAATAAATGTTTATTTCAATTGTAGAGTTATTCTCAGTATAAGTGGCAAGTCTTTCAAGAATGTTTGTGACTCTGAGCCAGGCAAAGTGGGATTCTGGACTGAGGATTGGAAATCAGATGGAGCAAAATGATAGGAGCATCCAATTTGGAAGATCTCTGTCCCATTTTAGCTGAGGCACATCCCTAACTTCAGGAATAATGTTTCCTTCCTCAGAAAAAAAATGCTGAGGAACTCAGGCCACCAGATCACACATTATTGTTTTTGAGGTTGTTGCCAACAAAGTGGGTGGGGAGAAATAGAGAGTCAATCTAATAAATCTCACTCATGCGGATCCTGCCTCTCCAGCATAGAGTTTTTAGTTTTAGAGATTTCACCCCTCAGCTTGTTAAATTGAGCCACGACAGGGCAGACAGCAAAGCTGATGGTGGAAGGAGCAGGGCTGGGGGCAGAATGGAGGTAGGCTTTCCTTGGCATTTTAATTTACTCCAGGTCTTTAACCTTCAGGCGGAACCCACAAACCACAGGAAAGGAAAGAGATCAATAAGCACCATGTGTGAGCACAGAGCTTTTCAAGTTCTTCGACATTTTCTGAGCCCTTTCTGTTTCTCCTTTCCTCAAGCACGCAAGCCCCATACCAAGACAGAGTGAGGCTGGCTCCCATGCTCCACTGCTTTCCAAAAGAGCCTTTATTCTTCAGCTTAATGATCTGGCTGCCAGCATTTGCGTTCACGCTGGCAGCTACGCTGAAATGCACACACCAGCCAAACACTCCCACTGCCCAGGCCTGGGCTGCTCGTCAGCCACCAATAACGAAGGGCTGAACTCAGCTTGGAGTCTGTTTTACGCGGATGAAAACTGTTGGAAAGGCATTTGTGAAACGGACCCCAGATTCTTCTCCCAATTGAATCTTAACGTTGTTTTTCTAATGATATGGACTCCTGGCTCCTGTGTAGCAAATATTAACGCCTCCATGATTTTATAACATCCCAGCTCATTCATTGCTTATGTTTTTAATTATGGCGTAAATTTATTTTCATCTTTCTGCCTGGCAGGTTTAGAGTGAAGCAGCCCCCACCCAGCACAGGACTGAAAGTCACTTACAAACCTGGGCCTGTAAGTCCTATGTGTTACCTGTTGTGTGTATTTGTGTGTGCACAAGTGAATGTGTATATGTTTCCAGTAAAGTGGGCTTTTAAATCATTCTGCCCATTCAGTTTGAACTATGTATAAGTCTAATTCTTCTAGTATTACAAGCAAAAGCTTCCTGGTATTGGTACAATATGTGGCTTGATGCCACTTACTTCATAGAGTAACCATGAGACAGATCCTATGTGTAAAGAGAGTTCAACTTGAGCTATGGAGACATTTCTGAAGTTTACCTCATCTGTCCCGATAGTACAGTTATGTACTGTTGTATGAAAACTAACTTTTTAAAAATTAAATCCTTATGCAAAGTGAAAAATCTTTTGGAAAAATAATTATTCCATTCTTTACATTTTATGTAAACCTGGTTTGCTTCCTTGGTATTTCCCAGGAAATATTATTTAATGCCATATTAAGAAATAATAGCATAATTAAATTCATCAGCTGCCTCATTTCTTCAAAGATCTCTGAAAATACAAATTTAAAAATGTCAACCTGTTCTGACTTTCTTAGATACATGCACAAAAATTGGATGTTTAGTAAAAAATATATTAATAGTATGTTCCCATTTACTTTAAATTACAATTTCAGAAATTAAGTATGATATAAACAAAAGTTCATCTCAAGATATAATAAAATCACACTAGTTAAGTCTTGATCAGTGCATCATTTGGCTGCTTTAACATCCCTTTTATTTCACTCAGCGACTTTGAGTTCCTCCCATATGCCACTGATAGTGCCAGGGTACAAAGGATGTTAAAAGGGAGTAAGACACATACGGGGTTTACAGAGCCAGGCACGTAGCAGGTACTCAAGAGATGTGTGAGTGACTGACAGCATGAGTGAGGAAGTCTGATGGATACATAACCCAGTGAACAAGGGGAACCAGTCCCGTGACAAGCACCCCGTGCTCTCTGGTCTGAAGCTCTCAAAGCAGGCACAGTCGCTATATGCGCACACAAAAGGGTCAGTCTGGTATAGTGCAAAGTCAGTTGGCTTCTTGTCGAGACTATACCATCAAACAGTTCAGTGATGTTGGTAGTTAAAGCTCTGAGCTTTGTTTTTCTCATCTGTAAAGAGGGAGTTCAGACCAGATGATTTCTTAGCCCCTTCTAGCTCTGATATTTTATAATCTATAGAAAAAGTAGTATACAGGCTGAAACTCCAAACAGAAATACATTTTGGGATTAAATCTACTAATTTATGAGAACGTCTCTGAAATAATTCATCACTGTCCTGTCAAGATTTCAGAACCTTCACAACATAAGGCAAAAGACAAAAATCAAAGCAAACCCTTCTCGCATTGTTCTGGCAAGCTAGCAAATCTCATTTTAAAGTAGGGATTATGCCAAAAGCCAAAATGACTGTTGGATCAACCTTTATAGGTACTAAAAACCCAGCATGTATTCTTTGAAGCTCACTCTATACTGTTAGTTTTTTAGTTTATTTATTTATTTATTTTTTCAGTTTTTGACAGTAGGTTTTGGCTCTGGCAAAAAATATAATCTGTGGACTTCTCCATATGTAAATCTAACCACTGTTCAGCTTGGTTAGTTGCCAATACTAAATGAATATGCTCAAAGCCTGGGTAAACCTGTATGCTGGCAGTATTCCAGCTCTCCTCCTGCTGAATTTCATCATTGCCCAGCCCTGCTCTGTCTGTTGGGCTTGGAGGACTAAGGGTCTGATTCTCAGAAACAGAGCTGTTGGATACCCTCCAGTATGCATACCTTCACAAGCACATTGTTGAAAAAATTGAAACATTTTTCGATTATATTATTTATAAAACTATATTGAAGAAAAAAAATTCCATTTGTATCTAATTGCTTTCCATGTGGTAGTTTCTGACTTTTTTTTTTTTTTTCCCAGATAACTGTTCCCAAGTCTGCTTTTTAACCCACCTCCTGGAGAGGCAACTTAGAAACATAAACAGCTCTTTCTTTCCTGGCTAGTGTTCTTTTCAAGGAACAAGGCAAGAAGCCCATGCCTTGCTGTGTTCCTTCTTCATTATATATCAGGTTTCTTCTTTGTTGGTACAATCCTCTTCCATGAGCTTTCAGAGCTAAGCGGTTTGGCATTTAAACTAATTTTGTCTCCCTCTACTGGCTTTATCACTTTAGGCATCCTGCCTTAGGAATAGACCAAGGAGCAGGGCAGGGAAGTTGTGGGATTCACCACCAGTCTCTTTAGATTAATTTTAAGATCAAATTTATATTTAATCAGTAGGAACTCACTATTGACATTCAAAAAGTAGCAAATTGCAGAAATTTGCCTTCAGTGCCACTTTCAATACATTGGAATTTAATTTCCTTATGCTCTTTCCCAAATAGCACCTGGTTGCCCCTTCAACAATATATCCTGGGTCCCATTTACTTAATGAAATTCTGCCTAACTATGAAGTAATTCTGCTAAATGCGTATGACAGCTACCATTTATTAGTGCTAAATTTATAAACGAGAAAACCAAAAGTAAGGGAGTTTAAGTAACTTGCCCAAATCAGTGTTGAAGTCAAGGTTTGAACTCAGATATGTCTGATCCTAAAGCTACCTTGCGTCTTATAGGTGGCACCTGGTTTGCAGACAGAACTGAAGGTGGAGTTGTTTGCCATGGCTGTTGGAGAAGATGGTGCCAAGGGAGTGACACACATCTCTCACAATATTGAGATTATGACTGAGCATGATGTTCTCTTCTTACCTGTGGAAGCAAATATCCTTTAAAATTCAATTTGAGTAATTATATATAGTGCAGAAATTTCATATGATTGAGGAAAAATGGAAGTCATAATGTATCTCCTTATCTTCATTAATTCTGTCTTTAAAATCATAGAGTCTCTTAAGGCAGAGAAAGCCATCATTCATCTTTGAAAGCATCTAGCCAAATCTAAAAAATACCTAACGCATAGTACGTGTGTAGTAACTGCAAATTAAATAAATGTCAATGTTTTGGCTATTTATGGGGTATCAAACAAACAGAATAATAGAAAAGCAAGTCTGTCATCAAAAAAATTTGTAATCTTGTGGGGGGATAGGAAATACCTTCTTATTGTAGTATAAAGGTTGGGTATTCACTGAAGTATGCATGCATTCCTTTATATCAGTGTTGGTAGCCATACAGATATTAAGTATCTATTATCTGCAAGCTACTGTATGAAGTATTTTATCATATATAAAAAAGGAAAATTGGACTCTATCATAAAAGATATTATGTAATATAGTAGCGGAAATAAAGTCTTCACATTTGATTCCTGTACTATTTTATACTTCTCCAATGATGTGAATCATATATATACTGCTTGTGTTACAGTTTTCTATTTGATATTAGATCTGAGTCTTACAAAATGTGAAAACTTTTGATGAAGGGGGGCTTTAAGTACAAAGAATAAATAAAACCATGGCAATAGGAAAGCTCCAGGAATTTGGGAGTTTAGAAGGGAGTTCAACTTGCTGAGAGCTTAAGAAGTATTAGGAAGTACAGTGGAAAAGTGGGTTGGATTCAAGTTATGGAAGATCTTGAATCTTTGGCTTTGACTTTATTATTTAAGCAACAGTGAACCATTACAGATTTCTGATCCAGTAAGTGATATGATCAGCATATCTTTATACAAATGAATATAGTGTTATTGTGCAGAATATGCAGAAGAACTGGATCTGGATGTTTAAAAGAACTGTTGGAAGTCTACTTCAATAGGCCAAGTATAAGGACAAAAAGAAATATAGAGTGGCAACAGTCAACATGAAAGAGGAACATGGATGAAAGATACAGTGGGGGGATTGCAAAATCTGAGGTAGGAAGGAAGGAAGAGGACAGACAAGTTCCACTCAAAGGTTTAAGGCTCAGGTAATGAACCAGGGATATGCAGGATTGAATCTCAGTTGAGAAGTCGGAGTTGGAGATATAAACTTAAGCATCTTCTACACAGAGATGATGATTGAAGGTATGGGAAAGAAGCAGAAAGATGGGATCTGTTAGGGAGGAGGAGGAAGAAGAGGAGCTGCTGGGTGTGGTGGCTCACACCTATAATCCCAGCAACTCAAGAGGCTGAGGTAGGAGGATCGCTTGAGGCCAGGAATTTGAGACCAAGCAAGACCCTGTCTCAAAAAAAAAAAAAAAAAAAAAATTAAATAAAGAAGAGGAGCCAATGGAGACAGAGCCAGCAATTAGAAAGCCATGAAATATCTCAGAAGCCACAGAAAGAATTTCAAGGAAAAGATGGACATAGTTGACAGATGCTATAGAAATGTCAAAGAGAATTCAGATTTAAATAAGACTGCTAAATTTGGTTGGGACAAAAACTATTAATAAATTGCAAAAGATGACCAGGTGTTTCTCTTTCAAGAAAATTTATTAAAGGAAAGAGCAAGAGAATATGGTACCTCAAGGATGCAACAGAGTAAAGGAGGGACTTCCAATTGAGTGTAGACCTAAGTATGTTAGTAGGTTAAAGAGAATGGATCAGAAGAGGAACATTAAGAATATGGATGAGTAGAAGTAATTGAAATTGCAATATCCAAAAGACGGCAAGAGAATAAGCAAGAACAGAGCTGAAGGGTTAATCTTGGCAAGGGTGAAGGAGAAATTTAGGGGAACTTGTGTCATGTGACCTTGATTTCAAGATAAATGGAGTTGAGTTCATTTGTTCATTGATTCTTTCAAAGAGCCTCTAATGTGCCAGGTACTGTTCTAGGCACTGGGGATACAGCAATGAACAAAGGAGACAGAAACCCTTCCTCTATTAGTTTACATTCCAGTGGAGGTCAGACAATACACAAAATAAGTAAAATATGGACTATAATGGTGGTAAGTACAATGGAGAAAAATATAAAGTAGGAAAGGGTTATAGAGAGTGTTAAGGAGGATTACAACTTAGCAGAGGGTGGTCAGGAAAGACCTCACTGGGAATGCAATCTCTCTCTATATACTTTTGGAGTAATGATGACATGGTTCTTCCATTGTGATAGGACACTAACCAAGGAACTAGTTTTTTTTTTTTCCTCTGGGAATTAAATCAAGCCCCTTACGCTCTTCGCATAGGTTATTAGATGCTGATCCAGAGTACCTGAATCACTGCTGCTGATCATGGCAACAAAATCATTTGCATGTATGCTAAAACATTTTCTACTTCCTTGCTTATAAAGACTACCCTGACAGTTAAGCACAGATAAATGGAGAAAAGAGTCTTTTAGATCTTTTAACTACTTCCAGCATCAACAATGATAGTTCATAGCCCACTTCCCAAGATCCATCCCTCTCCCCACTGGAAAAAAAAAAAAAAAGCATGAGATCTGATGTGGATGTGGATTGGGGCTGGTCATGGTGATGGTTCCTTATAGACAGCCAGTCACGGCTAGGAGAGAAATGCACACCACGGAGAACAGAAGACATTCTAAGACATTGTGATATCCATTCTCTAATCCCTAAGCCTGAGCATGTAGAATTTGCACTAGACAGAAGGGGACCTAAAATTGAACTAATGTTGCTAGAGAAGACTGAGTCTAAATGTTATTTGGGTTTATATGTACAAATCATTTAGTCACAAAAAGCATAATCCTTAACCCGTATTTTACTAGTTTTAACAAGCAGCAATTATGATGAGCGACCAAAAGATTTTCCCCAGGGAAAAGAAAATCCCACGATCCAGAGAACTTCTACAATCTCTTCCTCAGCACTTGGAGTCTTAGTGTCTCGTAAAATTTCTCCACATTAGGCCTGGTAAGTAATAAATGGGAATTTGATTGTCAGCCTTTCAAATTTGAGGCATTAAGCCTCAGGTTTGTTCCCCTATTCTTACAACCAGAAATCAATAAGCCACTTAGCCTGATTGAATGAAAATATTTGTTTTCAATAACTGTAATAGTTACTATTTCATATATATTATCAAACCTAACCCTCATACTACATATAAGATAGATATTATTTTTTCCACTTGAGAAAGAAGGAAACAGAGGCTCAGATAATCTTAAACAGAAGAAGTAAAAATCTAATCTATTTAATATGATTCTAAAGTTCATTCTTTTAAGCACTGTATTCACTGTGCAGATAAAAGTTGATCTTACTCTCCAAAAAACTGTAGTATAAGCACAAACAGCAAGGTGCCCTTTTGGACTTGAGAATTTACAATTAAGCCAGTGGTTTTCAAACTTTTGGACTCAGGACTCCTTTTATATTCTTAAAAATTATTGAGGGTCTCAAGGAGTTTTTGTTTATGTGAGTAATATATATCAATATTTACCAAATTAGAATTAAAACTGGGAAAATTTTGAAATTTATTTAAAAATAATAAACCCAGTACGTTAACATATTTAATGAAAAATAACTATTTTCCAAAGCAAAAGTTTATCAGGAAGTGGCATTGTTTTATAGTTTTGCAAATCTCTTTAATGTCCAGTTTGATAGAACATAGCTGGACTCTCACATCTGCTCTGTATTCAATCTGTCACCATATCACACACATCACACAGCCTCTCGAAAACTCCACCTTATGCCTATGACAGAATAAGAGTAAAAGGCAAATAACATCCTGTATTAGTTTCCTAGTGCTGCTGTGACAAATCTGTGTTAGTTTCCTAGGGCTGCCATAACAAAGTAACACAAACCAGGTGGCTTAAAACAACAGATATTTATTCTCTTACAGTTCAGAAGTTCAGAGTTCCAAAATCAGGGTGTCAGCAGGGTTGTTTCCTTCTGGAGGGTCTGAGGGATAATTTGTTCTCCCGCCTCTCTCCTAGCAATGCGTGGCTTTCCTTGGCTTGTTGCTACATCACTGCAATCTCTGCCTCTGTCTTCACATGGCATTCTTCCTTCTGTATTTCCCAGTGCCTCTCTCGCTCTGTCCTTATGAGGATTTACTCATTGGATTTAGGGGCTACCCTAATCCTGAATGACCTCATCTTAACTTGATTACATCTGTAAAGACTCTATTGACAAAGAAGGTCACAATCACAGGTTCCATTAGATATGAATCTTGGAGGCACAAACCCAGTAGTCTGTTCTCTGGTCCCTCATGTTCATCCCAGGTGCAAAATGCATTCCTCGATTCCAATATTCCCAAAAGTCTTAACCCATTCCAGCATTAATTCTAATCTAAAATCTCATCTAAATATCAACTCAAAAAGTTTCAAATTCTCATCATCTAAGTCAGGTATGGGTGTGACTCTGGGTATGACCCATTCTGGCCTCCTTTCTCCATCTATATGCCTATGAAACTGGAAAACAAGTTGTCAGCTTCTAAAATACAACGGTGGGACCACCACAGGATAAACATTTCCATTCCAAAAGGGAGAATGTGGAAGGAATAAAGGAGTCACAGTCTAAAGCAAGTTTGCAACCCAGCACAGGGCAAATTCCATTAAGTTTCAAGGACAGAATTATCATGTGTGGTTCCATCTGCCCTCTGTGCTCATGGAGGTGCCACCAACCCTAGCCTCTAGGCCCTCAAAGGCTCCATCAGCCCCACCCTCTGAGCCCTCAACCTCAGCCTCAGCAGTCCTACCCTCTGGGCAGTCTGTTTCCTGCTTATAGAATTCCAGAAATCTGGCAGCCTTGCTTCATTTTGTACTGTCTCTGTCTCCTTCATTCCAAGCTTGCAGTGTCACTGCTGACATAACACCCTCCTTAATCTAGTATGACCTCATCTTAACTAAGTTACTACATTTGTAAAGACCCTATTTCCAGGTAAGTCACATTCACAGCATCCAGGTGGACATATATTTGAGGGGAACTCTATTAAACCCAATTCACATCTTAATATTGCAGTCTTGGACTACACTTGGGAACCACTGAATTAAGGCAAGTTTATTTCAGTTCCCGTCCATGACTTTCAGAAGTTATCCCAAACTGAGAAGTGGTAAAGTCTGCATCTGTAGCTAGATAATTCTAAAAACCATGGAAATAGCTTTCAAATAAAGATTCATAATTCCTGTTGGCACCAGTCTATCAAAAGTAATTTCATGAATCTACCTATTAGAAGAAATGTCTTAAGCAATGCTGTCTTTATACCTCTTTGTGTACATTATTGCAGAGTTAATGAGATTAAAAAGATGCTCTAACAATGGTAATATATTTTGTGTTTGCTTTAAGTACTTCACAATAACTCTAGGATGGGCACTGTAATACTCATTTTACAGTTGAGGAATCTAAAACAACTAGGTGAAGTAATTTGCTTTATAGAAGCTATATTAGTTATCTATTGCCATGTAATAAATTACCCCAAAACTTAGTGGCTTAAAATAACAAACATTTATGATTTCATAGCTTCTGTGGGTCAGGAATCCAGGCACAGCTCAGTGGGGTTCTCTGACTGAACTGGGGGTGAATTTGCTTTCAAGCTCACTTTAGCTGTAGGCAGGATTCAGTTCCTCGCAGGCTGTTAGACTGAGGGCTGCAGTTCCTCACTGACTACTGTCTGGAGACCGCCCTGAGTTCCTTGCCATGTGGGCCTCTCCAGGGCCTCTCACAACATGGCAGCTTGGTTCATCAGAACACCCGAGCAAGCAAGAAGAGCCGGAGAATGTGAGCAGGGCAGAATTCACAGTGTTTTATAACCTCATCTTGGATGAAACATCCATTTACTGTATTCTAGAAGCCAGTCATTAGGTCCAGCCCACACTCAAGGGGAAGATTACACAAGGGCAGTTACTGCCAGGCTCAATACAAGGGTTGGGCCAAGTGACTGTTACATCATGTGAGCTACGTTCTAAAAACACATCAGGGATACTGTGATCTCAAAAACCTCAGAAATAAAGTAAAAGAATTTGGAATATATGGAGATATTACCACTAACACAATAACTGCCATGTGAGTTGTGCTTGTTTTGAGCCGGGGGCCTCGTGAAGCATGTGTAACTCACACGTCTCTTTACCTTTACCCTTATGAACTATTTTTCAAGTCACATATGACTAACACACAGAAAATAATAAAATATAACAAATTTTTCAGTAAATTAGGAAAGATCATTTTGTTTTCAAAGTTTTTATTCTATCTTCATAATAAACCACCGTGACCCCAGGGAAAAATTCTTTTTTCCTAGTATGGCAGTCCCTGTGTTAAGAACCTTAGTCCCATCTCAAACTTGGGATTGTAACTTGTGAGGAAAGGAAATGGATAGTGGATGGTATATGTAGTCCAAGTGGCTTCTTGCTAACCCCCTGACCACAACTCCCCCCCTCTTTGCCAAGGATGGCCTGGCCTGAAAAGGCTGAATTGAGCAAGCTTATCATTTATAGCTGATGTGTGAGTAGAACCCTAGGTATAGCCCTGTACCCGGGGGCAGACACCACTGCTTTCTTGGGTACGATCCTAGATTCTCTGCTAGACATTTGTTAGGTTTCTTTGGGATGAGATGTGACTTATGGCACTTGCCGCTGAGAAACAATTTAATATCAAATATACAAAGCACCTACCTTCCAGCCAGGGAATCTCAAAATTGCTAAGCATATCTTCTCTAAATGGATGGATATATACATATATAGAGCTTTGAAATAAGCTTAAGTGTTATACCACTAGTAAACCATTCGGGAGGCTTTTCTTTATGGCATTACAGAATTTCTAAGTTGGTAACTTTCTACATTGTTGCAAGAGACATTAGTCATTAAATGGTTTCTGTATTAAGGATTATATAGCCAATGGCTGATAAATGACTAGAAATCTGCTTGGCTGAAAATTCACTTTTTAATGTACCTGTTGACTTTAAACCTTTAGGATTACAGGGTTTCCAGTATTTTGACCAAAAGTTAAAATTCAGCTACTTACCGTACATATCACTTTATCACAAATTCCCTTTCTCTTTGATTACTGTAACACTTACCAGACAGAAACAACACCTAGAATGTACCATACTGCCTGTTTTCTTGCCTTTTCACAGTTAAGCCTTCAGGAACTCTGTAACAATTCACTTATTTTATTCTGCCCAACAAATAACACCACTGTATTTCTTACTTCACTTCAGTAATTGTGTTATGCTTAGGAACATTAACAGACTTGTGGTTCGGGACCCAAATCGCCAAGCCACAAGAATTGCAGCTCTGAGCTGGGAAGAGAATGGTGGCACCACAACACAGTAACTTAGATGAAACAGACAAATTCATAGAAAGATAAAAACTAAAACTGTCTCAAGAAAATACAGAAAATCTAAATAGACCTACAACAAGGAGTTTGAATTAGTTATTTAAAAACTTGCCACAAAGAAAGCCCAGGCCCAGAGGTATCTGTGTCTCTCTCTTTACCTAGAACATTGCCACCTCCTCAGATCCCTACCCTGAGGATACACAGCTGACCCTTGAACAACATGGGTTTGAACTGTGCCCTTATATGCACATCTTTTTCATAAATCTATTTTAAAAATCAGGTTTGAACTGATCCACTTATATGCGAATTTTTTTTAATATTTTTATATTATTTATTTATTTATTTAATAAAAATATTTAAAAAATTCCAGAGATTTATAATAATTTGGGGATGTTTCAGATGAACTGCATAACCTAGAAATACAAGAACATTTTTAAAAAGGTAGGTCATGAATGAAATATATATAGGTACTAGTCTATTTTATCATTCATTGCCATAAAATACAAATTATAAAAAGTTGAAATTTTTTATCAAAATTTACAGACCATACATGATGCAATTTACAGTTGAGAGAAAGGTATACAAACATAAAGATGCAGTATTAAATCATAGCTGTGGACAATTAACTGTAGAACATACTGTACTACTTAATAATTTCATAGCCATGCCCTGTTGCTACTGTAGTGAGCTCAAATGTTTTGAGTATCAACTTAAAATGCTATGTGATGCTAATTATTTCTGAGTTGGCAGTTCCTCTTTCCAGTAAATTGCACACTGTAGTAAAAAGTGATTGTTCAAGGTTCTTGTGTATTTTTTTTATTATGTTTAGTGCAATACTGTAAACCTTGAATAAAACCAAGGGACCTATATGAAGTGCCACTGGTGATAATGGAAGTGCTCCCAAGAAGCAGAGAAAAGTCATGACATCATAAGAAAAAGTTGAATTGTTTGATATGAACCATAGGTTGAGTTCTGCAACTGCAGTTGCCCACCTTTTCAGACGGGATTCATCTTATAGACAATGTAAATTTATAGTATTGATAAATACAGTATTGTAAATGTAGTTTCTCTTCCTTATGATTTTCTTGTAACATTTTCATTTCTCTAGCTTACTTTAAGAGTACAGTATATAATACATATAACAAAAAAATATGTTAACTGACTGTTAATGTTATTGGTAAGGCTTCCAGTCAACAGTAGCCTATGAGTAGTTAAATTTTTTGGAAGTCAAAAGTTATTTTGACTTTGCGGGATGGGTGTGGGGGTCAGTGCCCCTAACCCCCATGTTGCTCAAGGGTCAACTGTATATATATCCACACACACACACACACACACACACACACATACAGTATACTAATTACACAGAAGCTCAGCAAGGCACCTTAGTTTGACTGCTCTTTAATCAGAAACTATTTTATTCAGAAAAGTATAAACAGTAATTAGGATCTTCATATATACAGATATAACAACTTACAGGAGTTAAAGTTTCAAGGAGGTTGTTCTCAATAATTCTTATGGTCCTTTAACTCCAAAAGTCCATGACATTGCATTTATGGGCAGAGAGCAATCAATTATGCACCTGATTGTCTCAATAGGTGGTAAAATACAAAGAAGTAACAAACCATCTGCCACAAACAAAATACGAAAAACTTTTGAAATGTTAAATTTTACTGCAATGAGACAAATACCTAATTAAAAAAATTCTTTGCTCCCTGCTAGAATATAAAGCCAACACCTCCTGCAGGGCTTAAGCCTTGAGGGTGCAGAAAAACTTTTAAACTAGTCATGCTTTTTAAATCCAAGAAATGGAGCCAGCCCATAATCCCATGTTGCAATTCCCTAAGGCAAAGCTGGGAACCACATCCTGAGATCTTCTGCAACTTGATCTTCTGTTGTTATTTGGTGTTTTTAAGATGACACCAGCTCTACTGCTGCTTAGTATAAAAGTCCTTTTAAGGAATAAGTAGAAAGACACCACATTTCAGTTCTAAGTCAATGTTAAAATTAACTTCTCCCTCTTTTTCCTCTTCCTCTTCTTCTCTTCCAAGTGGCTAGTAGCATCAGCAAAAAACATAACTTCACTTTTTGCCTCACATTCTCTCTTGAGATAATCAAGACCTGCCATGTTGAAGCCGATAACATCCTGGAGAGGCATACAAGAAAGATTAAACAAACTTTCTCCCACGTCAGTTCATTATAGCAGCATATGTGAGTCAGGTGTTACAGGGTAACGTTATTACTCATCCTTCCCTCACTAAGGATTTTTCTGGTGTTTTTTTTTTTTTTTTTTCTATTCCTACCAATTCCAACATAAACAATCTTAAATACAGATTTATGGCTCATCAGTATGCTAAAGACAAAGCACAGCATACTATATTACTTCTAAGTCACATACACACTAGGATTTTGCCTCATTATAGTATCTCTATACAAAGACACTTACCCGGACTTGGCTGACTTTCGAAATAGTTGTTTCCTTTAATTTTTCTATCACTGGCACAAGCATTTGATTGCTAGTGATCTGTCCAAAGTGAATCCTAATAGAAAAACAAAACAGCCATGTTGCAAAGAGAGGTTCTGGCCCTACCTGTTCCTTTTAGAAGTAGCAAATAGATACAATATCAAAACAACAACCAAAAATAGGTTCATTTCATCGTATCATGGGAGTATAGGAATGCTTCTAGCAAAAAAAAAAAAAAAAAAAGCGAAAGAAGTTTCTTTCCCTACTATTCAGTTCAATTTGATGACAAGTTTTAAAATACTATCCTAAACCTATGATACACTCAACTCATTTAAAAAGCTAATTCTTTCCCGAGAAATTTGCCAGCTGGTCACAGATTTTTGACAACAGTATTTTATGGAAAGCTCAAAGACAAAATGAGCCTTCTAAGAAATGCTAACTCAACAAAAATTTTAATATTTCTAATAAAGCTAACAGCAAAAAAGAGATAAAGACTTTCATCGGAGAGTCCAACTCTGACCTAGAACACCAAGGTATCCCTGATGACCATGCCGTATCTACCTGTCAGGTAGTACCCACCTATATATAACCCTCTGAGATAAGAATTCAGTGTTTCTCACAGAACCAGTGACACTGATTCAACAGCACATATGCCATTGCAGTAAAAAATTATTAATATTGTTAAATATGAATTTGTCTTTACAACTTCATTGAAAGTATGAATATGACAACAGAATAATATAAACATATCATTGTTTTTCTCTTGCTAGTATCCTGATAGAACAATAAGGAATGGAGGGTTAAGAATCATAAAACGGACTAATTCACCAAATAACCTATTTAGTCAATTCGTTAACTATTTGGCATTAGCTGACCAGTTTTTGTCTTTATAACAATACTTTAAGGAATGTTCAATTTGTCTCTACTCCTGTTCTCTGCTATAACAGCTTGTAAACCACGGTCAGAGAGTAGAAGACTATATTCTTAAGCCCTTATACATATATTCTTCTCAATTACATATTAACAAAGAATTCTTCATATTTAAGAACATAGCCTAATGAACATATTCTCTTTATTTTCCTTAGTTTACCTCTATATATGCCCCTATGTTTCCAGGTGTACTTATAGAGATCTAGAGATATAAACTGATTTCCTTAAAATATTTTTATAAGGATAAACAAAACCAGTTAGCTTACTAAACAGAAAGAAACAACAAATGAGGCAAACTGACTGTTCAGTAATTGGCTTAAGACAAACTTACTAGAACCAGAGCTACTGACTATCTTAGACTGCAACCTAAAGACCTATGCATTCCTGAGCAATGTAGTACCAATACATATTACTCAAACAAGTGGGTCATCACTATCCTTATTTTAAAAAGCAAGACTGATTCCAAAGGATAAGAACATTTTATGTCAAAAAGAGCTAAAATTCAGTCTCTGAAACTGAAACAAGATTTCTTAATCCCAAAGTGCTGACAGCTTCAGTTAAGGCACTAATGAAGCAGTTCTGCTGAATAGACATGGTATTCTTTGGAAAAGGATGTTACCTGAGGAGAAAGAAGAGGCACCTGCATAGCAGTTCAACATCCGAGCCCAACTGAATGAATTCGTTAAAGAGTTTAAGAATGTCTGGGACATAAGAAAAGGGCAGCACAAGTAGAGACTCTTCCAGCTCACTGAAGAAAAAATAAATATGGAAATGTCACATTTCTTAACATGGTCAATTTTTAAATCTTTTCCGGGTATTATATTTTTCTACTAATTTTATACTCATACATCTTCCCCATTTAAAGTTTAAATATTCATATTCATTGTATTCTAGATGATTCTCTCTTTTCAAAATTTTGTTTTTTATATTTAATATTTTAATCTATTTGGAATGCATTTTGGTCCATGGCATGGTGGGGAAATCTGTTTTCCTCCAAATAAGCAATTTCTCCAAAGGCTTTTGTTGAATATTCCATCCTTGTAAGATACTTCTTTTACCATATATTGAATTCTTATATATGATAGAATGTGTTTCAGGGCTTTTAAGTCTATTATGATAAATGATTGATTGATCCTGATACCGATCCTGCACTATTTTAATTTTGCTAATTTTATAGCCTTTTAATCTAGAAGACTAGCTCTCTCTAAAACTAGCTCTAGCATCACTTCATCAATTCTAATTAGAAATCTTAAGAAGCTTTCAATTGGGATCACAAATCTAATATTAGTTTAATAAAAATTAAACTTTTAAGACACAGAATCTTCCCATTTTGGAATTTATTGCACCTCCATTAATCAATTTTTTTTTACATTAGTAAAGTTTCATCATCCTCAGACAGGTCTTATTTATTTAAGAAATATATATAGATATTGTGATTTATGAAAATGATAACCTTCAGTAGGTCAAACTCATAAATAAAATCAAAAGGCAAATCACAAATATAACATTATTCCAAAGATTTATGACAAAGAACATAAAGAATTCTTAAAAACCAGTAACTAAACTACTAAGGAGCAAAAAGAAAGGATAACTAAAAATCACAAGAAAAAATACAAATGGTCAACAAATATGCTGAAATTTTAACTTTATTAATAATCAAAAGAAATGAAAATAATACAATAGCACTCTTTAACTGGCAAAAAATTTTTAAAAGCCTGGTAAAAATCAGTACAAGCACTCTGGAAAGTAATTAGGCAATATAAACCTTTAAAAAGCTTATGCCCACTGATCAGTTATTATGCTGCTAGGACTCTACAAAAAAACAATCAATAATGATGACAAAGATTTGTGTTTATAAAGGTGTTCACTGAAACATTATTGATAATAGCAAAAACTGAGAAACAAATGCAACATCCAATTGTAGTTATTCATACAATGGAATATTTTGAATTAATTTAATGATGTGTTTTTGAAGAATATCAATAATGAGCAAATGTTCAGGAAATAGAGGAAAAGGATAGGATACAAAACTGTATATGATTCCAACTGTTTATGTATGCAAACAGTAAACCAAAGGAAATAATGCAACAAAAACTGTTAACAGTTGGTACTTCTGATTGAATTATATATTATTTCATTGCCTGCAACATAAGCTACTACCCTTCATTTGTCCTTTTTTTTTTCCTCTTTTCTTTTTTTTTTCTTAAATTGTCCTCTCGTGCCTTTAAGAGCCAGCCCTATTCTTAGGACAGCTCTCCTAAACTGAGAGGGAGATTACTGTGTGTCCTGCCAGACTACCCTGTTTGAACTGAGCACAGGGAGCAGAACAAGCATAGGCTAGGACAATATTTGTCCTTCAAAGTAACTCCCTTCATACTTTAAAAGGAGCCTCCTAGTTCTAGTACTTCATAAAAACATTACAATAAATTATTTTTCATCAAAACTTTGACATAGTTAAACCTGTAAGGAAGATAACCATCAATTATAATTTCTATTTATTTCACATTCAGATAAGCATTTGATAAATGTTACCTGATTATAATAATTGTGCACTAGGACTCACCTTGACTTGATCCCTTTAAAAATCTCTAATACATAGGCTGAAGGCTATAAAGGAAAGATAATACCATTAGTACTAATCTTGGTTGGTTTCTACTAACGCTCTAATTTCCATCTCCTGAAAAAACAGGGACCCCTCTCTCTCACTTCAAGTGTTCTAAAATGGCAAGACCTACACGGGCTTACAGATAGCCATATCTGGGTTCACAGTCAAGCTCTGCCCCTTACCAACTATGTTACCTGCTTCCTTACTATAAAATGAAGACACTCTGACTCACATGATCATGGTGACGAAGGAGACATGCAAGTAATTAGAGATTGCTATTAATAGATAACATTCTCCCATTCTTCTCCCCCTCTCTCTTCCTTTATCTTATCTGATTTATGTCAATTTTTCCTACAAAGGCTTATTCCAAAGTTCATTTAGATGAACAGAATCTTCAGAGGGCCTTTGATACTGAACATAAGTAAGCACTAGAAAACAGAAGAATGCTGGGTCAGTCCAACCAAAAAGGCTGGCTTGGGAAGTTATGCTAAAGTGGTCTTTTTGAAAAACAAAATATCCTAGAGGATGGCAAGATTCAAGAGATTTTTAAAGCAAAGTATTTCCCAATATATCCCCACAAACAATACTTCTTCACTTCCTCTCTTGTCCCTGAAAGTAACCTCTGCATAACCAAGGGGAAACTGTTAGACATTCTACTCACTGAGATATTGCCATAAGCCATCAGGATGGGGTTGATGGGAAGAGGAACCTATGAAGAAATTAATAAATCAAGTCATTAAAAAAATGAGACTTTGGTAGTGCTTGTCAGACAGGGAGCTAACGGTATTTTACAATTTTGAAAAGAGAAAAGAGATCCTAAAAACTGAAAGAATCTAAAAGAATTAGCAGGCCTGTTAGTTTCTAAAGTACTTGTGAATGAGTTTGGACAATGCATTTTATCTAAAATGAGTTACTCTGCCTCCCAAACCAAAGTAGGACCATGAGTTTCTACTCAATACAATAATCAACCCAATCTATAATTTCCTGTCCTCTTTTTATTAAACCGAGTTTTCTTCCTCCCATAGTTCCTTGATTTCTTCCAATATTTGAGTTAGAAAAGATAGTACTGCATTTCTTTCACATCCTGATCTTAATGAATATAAACCTGAAACTGTTTTCTTTTCTTTTTTTTTTTTTTGAGACAGAGTCTCACTTTGTTGCCCGGGCTAGAGTGAGTGCCGTGGCGTCAGCCTAGCTCACAGCAACCTCAAACTCCTGGGCTCAAGTGATCCTCCTCCTCAGCCTCCCGAGTAGCTGGAACTACAGGCATGCGCCACCATGCCCGGCTAATTTTGTCTATATATATTTTTAGTTGGCCAGATAATTTCTTTCTATTTTTAGTAGAGACAGGGTCTCGCTCTTGCTCAGGCTGGTCTCAAACTCCTGACCTTGAGCGATCCACCCGCCTCGGCCTCCCAGAGTGCTAGGATTACAGGCGTGAGCCACCGCTCCCGGCCAATGAAACTGTTTTCTTCTCGGGAATTCTATTTATAAATATTTTCCAGAGCATAACAATGTACGATCATACCTCTTTCCCTGCAGCTTTACAAATGGCTTTGTGTTCTTTCATTTTTGCAGTTTCTTCTCGGTATAGCTCAATAGCCTCCATGATCCTCTCAGCCTACACGAGTGACGACAAAGGATATCATCATTGCAACATATTCCATCATCCCAGGATACTACAATTGGAAGGCCTGACTAGAAATTTACCTAACGAAATAGCCTGAATCAGTTTAATAAAGATGTGCCAATAGAGTGCCTAACAGCATTTAAAGACATCTTTGGTTTCTTTTCTTTTTTTATTTAATTTACAGAGAGGAGACTAAGTGTCATGGACTCAGGTGAGACCACATCTAGACATCTTGAATGAGGCATTTCCCAGGAACACCTGAAAGGTGCTACCTACTTTCAGAAGGAGATCAAGCTTTTCTTTCTAGAAATCAAACATGCACTGATCAGATTCAGGACTACTCTTGTCCTTGGTTCCAAGGGAAGAAATGAGAGGTTATGATCTCCATCTTTAAATTTCATCAACCTTTTGCCACAAAATGGTTATTTGGTTAATAAAGAATAAGATTTTTACTAAGAAGTTGAGTTCCTATTAAAAAAGGAGATACTACCTTCTATATTAACTTACTGCTTTGACTGTTTCAATAGTTTTCTTTCCAGTAAAGTAACTGTCACCTTGAGTCTCCCCTGGAACCTGCCAGAAACAAAGAGATCCTTGACCAACATCATCAACAAGAGTTAAAGAGCCAATAAACTTAACTTACATCCATAGAATAAGCATTATTATTTTATGAAAATAACACAATGTTATTAGCTACCGTTAATTGATTACTTAGTAAGGACCAGACACTATGTTAAGCAGTTTCTATGTATGATCATAATAATATCCTGCAAATGTTTAAAGACAATGTCCAATTTCTCAAATTTTTTCTGATTTTTATTTTTGTCCTACAGTAAGCTAAATAATTCCCTAAATCCTCAAGAAAAAAAAAAAGCCAGAATGACAATTATTCAATACCAAATTTGGTCAATCACTTGTCCCACAAAATTAGGATATGCAGTTGAATAAAAAGGACCACAGAGATGCTTCCTCATCTCAGCTGGTGAGGCCTTTGGCATCTAGCCCCAATTCTAATTCTATTAGAAATTCTTGAAATTATAGTAAATTTCAATAAGATAATTATAAGGCATAATCTCAGGATCCCAAAAAATTTACTTACTGCTGGTTGGTCTTCTTTGGACACACTCTCCTCATATTCTGCTTCCCTTTGCTGCCACAAGATAGATATAAGTTAATTTGAGAGAAAAAAAACATATTCTCCATATAAAGTGAAATGAGACAGTGAGGAACTGCTTCTTTTGAAACATAATACTCTAATGGCATCTTTGTCTCTGCCTAACTTCTGAAACGTGTGACAATGGTCTTGGAAACATCTCCTGTGGGTTCTTGGACTTGCTCGGAATGAGGTATGACTGCACTAGACAAAAACTTCAACTGGCACAGCCTGCCAGATACACACAAGCATATTTGTAACCAGCCGAAAGTCTTTACCATCTCCCTTTCTTCCTCAAGGATAAGAGGCTCCCTTGTTCTCTCCCAAAGTCTCAGAGATTTGTCATGGGATGATGATACAATATAGTCTCCGTTGGGGCTTACAGCCAAACACCATATTTCCTGGTGGTGCCCCTGGAGAAAAAAAACAAAAACCAAAACCCAAGTAAAAATAGCTCATTCATGGACTGCTACCTGCTTATATTAGCAGGTAACGAAACATTCTAAAGCACCAAGCAAGCAAAGCAGGCAAGAGGTTACCTCCAGAGTCTGTATGTGTTCAAATTTGTCCGCATCCCATTGCTTAATCTTACGGTCTTTCCCAGCAGTGAAAAAGAGGTGAGACTTGGGTACAAACTGTAGGTACATCACACTGAAAAGTGAGAGGAGTATTCAAATGTCATTAAATTCCACGTTAGTAAAATGAGTCTTACAAATAGCTTTTCACTAGCTAGTTCTTAAGTGTCTGGCTATATTTTAGAACTTTGAATTTATCACTGTCTGAGAACACTAAATAATAGACATGAATGCTCTAGGGAAATGCTGCTGACAGGTGACTCCAAGGGAGACCTTTGAAAAGACCACACCTACCTGTCATCATGTGCAAAGAGAGACTTGTGACAGTCCCCAAAGTCCAAACCCCAGATTTTCACATTTCTATCAGCAGACCCAGTTGCTATTAGTGCTCCATCCTACGAGAAACAGAAGTAAAACATTACTTGATATCTGAATTCTTTTAAGTTAGATAAATAAAACCTAACAAGAATGCTTAACTCATTTCTTTCAAAAACAGTGTAATAAAGCCAAAAAAAAAATTATTTCATCTCTCTACTAAGAATATTTCAGTCTTAACTTTTACCTACAGAGCTGCTTAAGAATCTATTAGAATGTTTATGACCTAGCCTTGTATCCCACATACTCTATCATTATTTCTAATATCGTTCCTATTTCCATGCTTGGTTCGAATGGTTGTTAACATAACAAAAAAAATTAGAAATGTTTAACACTGTAACTTAACTATCAGTGCACTGATCACAGACAGCTATGAGGCCAACTCCTTTCACATAAAATAGACACTGTTTTTAAATATACAATTTACTCCTAATCATAGCTAGATATTGGAAAAAAATTTTAGTCAAGAGACTAAACGTATACATAGTGCAAGATACTGTAAATAACCAAATATAAAGCCTAGTTCCTTCCTCCTCTGTATCCTTCAGAACAAAAGGGAATACATTTTAGAAAGTCTTTAATATTCTAGGGTACTCTACCAATTAGAGTATTTTAGACAACAAAGTAGAATTTGGAAGTTATGAGGATTAACTGAGATATTTGTAAAATTATTCTGAAAACATTAAAAGTAACATATATGTTTAAGATATAACATATTAATTTGTAACTTTTTGGAGAAAATCAGATATACAACAAAATGATAAAAATAAGTACTCTAAAATGAAAACAGCAAGCCAAGAACCAAGAAAGTGTGTGCTTTAGAAAAGACAACTTGTTACTAGACACTATTTAAACTTTACTTACATAGGAGATGTCCATGCATATAACAGGCAGTTTGTGTCCATAAAGTGAGAGAAAAAACTAAACATTGAAAAAAAAGAACATAAATAATTCATGTCTGCCTATGAAATATAAGTATAATTTATTACATTTGGGTCTAAAATGTAACTTTAGAATACAAGACTAAACACATTTTTGGATTCCCTTATGTCTATACTTTTAAAAATGACAATTAAGCCCCTAAAGACAGCTTGTTAAGAGTACTTTTGTCCACTCTACAGACCTTGCATGCACTTGCCAAGAATACTGCAATGTAGTGGAGGGAAGGAGGCTCCCAGAAGCTTACTGCCTCAGTCAGAATATGGCACAGAGATGTTCTCTGATCTCTTCGCTGAGAAGACTCTGGGGCACTTGTCTCTCAAAAATATTCCCAAGCCCATCCTAGTCCTATCAACTCTGGGCGTAAAGCCTAGTAATGTATAGTTTTAAAAGTAACCCAAATGATTGGATTTTAAAAGCAACCCAAATGACTATCCTGATGTATAGTCAAGTATAAAATCATTGCCTACGACACATAGCAATGCTCTTAATATGACTGGCTATGACAAAATTTTCTGTCCACAAGATTTTCTGAACATGTAAAATATAACTTACTTTAAATAAAATTTATGAACCTTAGAATTTTTTTAAAAAACGCTAGCTTCTCTAGTGCACTTACAATGCTTTGATTTGCACACAAATTTTTAGAAACATACTACTGCTGGGCACAGTCAAGGCTACTTCTTTATAGTCTTAACCTAAATTCTTAAGGCTAGCCAGAAAGAAAACATTCGCAGGCATAATCACTATACCTTTAAAGTGTCGACATAGAAAATTTTCACAGTACAGTCCAGCAAAGACACAGCCAACAGCTTTTGATTGGGAGAGTAACTGACACACAGAACATCTTCATCTAGTTGCAAGGTTCGAGTATGCTTCACAGAAAGTCTAAGACCACAGAAAACATCAAGAAAAAAATAAACAAATTAGTATACAAACACATATGATTCCTAACTCTCTAGAGTACAACAGAGACACATAAAGCCATTCAATGGCTCCCCATTGTCATTCCAAAAAAATGGACACAGAAGATGTCTACTAACCTCTTTTGGGTACTATTTTCATCTTTCACCAACTCAAAATCCCAGAACTTGACAGATTTATCTGCACCACCTGTCACAAATCCACGCTGAAAATCAAATGACATTTCCGTTAAAAATTATTTTAGCATAAAAACCTTGCTAAGACACATCAAAATAGTGTAAAAAAAACATTTTTTTTTCTTTAATGGCATGGGGTAAGAATTAAGAAAAATGTGGTTCTCCCTAATCCCTTTCACTACTCTTCTGGGTCTGCTGCCACAGGCCTTGCGAATTCCTACCACAGACTAACAAAAACAGAGATGATAATGAAACATTCTAGTTATACTCTCGTTAGCATCAGAAAGAAAAACTTTTAGTGAACAATGGGGAGTTTTTTGTTCTACCTAAGTGATGAGAGTCAAAAGAATTGGCTATAAAGCAGTAAAACTAGTTGTGACAATTACACATAGAATAGATCATCTAAGTCTGTTTAAAGAATTCACTTCAGAAGGTTATAAGTTTATTCTTGCAACGTCCCAGCTTAAAACATTTTGAAACGGTTTTCCAGTATCAGAAAACTGTATCTCAGGTGTCTATTCTGCCATCTCATAGATTTATAACACCAGAAACAGCCTTTCTATGATCTTTATTTTTGCTGAAATGAAAGACCATGTAGTTTATGAAAAGGACAGAACACTCTACAAATGCAAGATGTTACTATTATCTTCATAGCTGTTTTGTTTGGATCCCAAATGGCATTAACCACTCTACACTCCAGAGTTAGTTTTTTCCAAAACTAAGATCTGCTTTCAATGGGGAAAAATTTTCCACTATTGAGAATATTCAAATAAATGGACAAAAATTTGTTAAGGTATTGTCAAAAAAAAAAAAAAATCTTAAAATGTCTGATCAACAGCATCATTACTAGAATAAGTATACAGTTCTCCAGGATGACTCCTTTGAAGGAAAGCACGCATTTATTGACTTGTAAAGTCTGATATATTTGCTTAAAATACTAGACTTATATTGTCATGGATGTTTGGATAAAAAGGAGAACAGAAAAGTATTGTGTTCTCTGCATTGTGTTGCCCAAAAGAATATTCCCCCTTAAGAAGTATCACAAACCACTGATAAAAAAAAATCATGAGTAAGCAATCTGCTGTCATGTTCCTGGTGACCAAGAGCAGCTGAACAAGAATTCATTTCATGACAGCTATTCATAATACCAGGTATATATGAGAAGGCATCATATGTGAAATCTAAAGATTAGACAAAAAAATAGGCTTTCTTTAGAGAGAAGTCTTTCTTAGCAGCAGTAAAACTTGATACAAGAATTGGCAAATGTAGCCAGGGGGCTGACGTCCAGAGGTTTCAATCTGGTTTGGTTACCTGATCCGGAGAGAGAGACATGGACCATAAAGCTCCATCGTGTGCATCTACTGTCTCCAGCAGATTCCCTGAGGCCAAGTCATAAAGCTGCAGCTTCCCCGTCTAGGAAAACACAGAATGAGCACAGTTCTAGTAAGCATACCTACAACCTCCACGATTCTCGCCTGCACAATTTAGAAAAGATTTTCACAACCAAGCAGCAACGATGTGATCTACTGCTTAGGAAATAGAGCCCACATTCCACGCTCTGTATTCTCTATCCGATTAAATGCTATTAAATCCCCAACTGGCATGTTGAGTTAACTTTCGCAAGGCTGCCTTTAAAGTTTAATCAATCCTTTTAAGTGAACTATCCTCTATAGTCACTCACTGGCTTAACTAACTCTTCCCCATCTGGTCTTGGTTTCCTCCTCTACAACACACTGACAACGAGAAATAGAGATCTACCTACAATGCTAGGGAGGGCAATGAACTAGAATAAATAAATAAACATAGATCAGAATGGCATAGAAAATAATCACTCCATGACTCCTGTTTAGAGGCCTGTATATGCCATGGTCATGTTGTCAGCTTGTTAACACACACAGAGGCAAAGCCTGCTCTATGACGAGCTTCTGCACAATGTAGTGCAAAGAGCGTAAGCCAGAAGACGTGAGTCCTAGTCTGCCTCTTTCCAACTTTGTGACCCCATGAACCTATTTTTTCATCTGTAAAATGGAGTTTATATCACGAAGGTCACTAAAATGTTGAGTATTAAATGAGATAATGTACATTAACTGCCTAGCACAGAAAATTAGCCAGGAATTGCATTTTAGTCATATATAGTCTTCAAAGTAATTTGCAAAATGCTTTCTCAACAGCAAATTGCAGGTAGACTTTGCTGAAAGAACGAATAATGAGGGAAAACTTTTAATTGAAATGTGAATACAATTTCCCTGACATTGACCCTAAAATCTCTCTAGCCTATTTTATACTTTTTGTTGGGCAAGAAATATCCACTGTGATACACAAGTTTTCTAATAAAATTCATGCACATATGGCATTGGTTTATGGGTATAATGACAGATACTTGCAAAGCACTTTTAAAACATGTCAGACCTTATTCCATTTTATTCTCACCACTAGTACTACTACTACTGCCTCTTCTGCTACTAGCTCTATTCTCTTAGTTATTTGCTATAGGCCAGTCTCTGTACTAAGTGCTTTGCATAATTCATCCCAGTGAAGTAGATTAACATAATTTTACATGAAAAAACCAAAGCTAACAGGGTTAAGTAATTTGCCCAAAAGGTCACATAGCTAGTAAGTGGCAGAGCCTGGATTCAAAAGTAGGTCCACTGGATGCAAAAGCTGCTGTCAAAAAGCAAGTGTCATCATCTCATTATATAGATGAAGAAACACACTATGAGAAGTTATGTGACTTGCCCCAAATTACTCATTTTCTAAAGGTGAGAATCTAGATTCAAATCCATGTTGCTTATTTCCACATGGTTGTCTCCCAATGTGATTAGCAACTAGGAATGAGGACTTGATCAGTTTGGCTTTATTTTTTTTTTTTTGGAGACAGAGTCTCACTCTGTCACTCTGTTGCCTGGGCTAGAGCGAGTGCCGTGGCGTCAGCCTAGCTCACAGCAACCTCAAACTCCTGGGCTCAAGCAATCCTACTGCCTCAGCCTCCTGAGTAGCTGGGACTACAGGCATGCGCCACCATGCCCGGCTAATTTTTCTCTATATATTTTTAGCTGTCCATATAATTTCTTTCTATTTTTTTTAGTAGAGACAGGGTCTCGCTCTTGCTCAGGCTGGAGGTTTGGCTTTATTGAATGCTTCTATCTGCCAAGCCTGATACTAGGTACTTAATGTATTTTATCATTAATTAAAACACAATTACATATGTGCCCACAAAATGATGCAGGGTTGATCACCAAAATGTTAATGGTAGTTATCTCAGGGTCATGATTTTAATTTTCTCCCTCAGGGACATATGGTTTAATTTTTAAGAAATAAAGAAAATGAAACTTAAAAAACCCACAAAAAAAGGCAATGAACTAATATCCTCCCATATTACCTAGCTCTAATACATTCCTGATATTAAAAAAGGAAGTAGATTTCTCAAACACCTTTAAGAATATTAAGTAGAAAAGTCCCAGAAATCCAAGAAAACATTTCAATTTACCTTTGTTCCTATAACCACCTGCCTATCACCAGGTACAAAGAATGAACAAAGTGCATATTCACAGGTCATCGTGCGAATACACTGGAGTGTAGACCTGTGAGAAAGAAGGAATAGAGAACTCGTGTTAAGAGAACCCGCTTCCCCATTTTAGAGGTCAGTGTGTACGTTTCAACACACACTTAGCCATGCATGCAGAGATCAACCGAAAGAAGACAAAAGTCTTAAACCCTTGGCTCAGACCCAATTACAGTCAAAGGAGAAAATGTTAAACAGCACCAAACTTTTTTATCTTTGTAAGGACCTCCTAATTCTATGGAGCAGAGATTATACAAAAGCAAGGTAGAGAAAAGTATCTGCTGGGCTCCATGGAGCCCAATATGTCATTACCAAGAAGTAAGTGAGCCTGAAAGATTGCAAGTCAAATCAGAATATCATTACACATCCCTACAAGTAAAGTTCATTTTATAAGACCATAAATATTCATCTATTCAACAGATATATATGAGATACCCACTTCATTCAACAAACACTTACCGAATGCCCACAACACTCCAGGTGCTGTTCTAGGTGCTGGAGATTTAACAGCGGATAAAACAGAAGCAGTCCCTAACTTCATAAAGCTTAACATTCTTCGGGGATGATAAATACACAAATATTTGGTATATCAGATAACAGTAGATGTTATGGAGAAACACAATGCTGGGTAAAGGAGATGAAGAGTGCAAGGGGTAGGGAAAGGATGACAGGAATGTCATCTGCTAAGACAGGGAAAAAACCTATAGATTCATGGGGAAGAGGTCCTAGGCAGAAAGAATATGGAGCAGAAAAGCCATGAGGCAGGCACATTCTTACTGTGTTTAAGGGATAGCAAGAAGGCCAGTTGGCTCTAGTGAAGCGGAGTAGTAAGAGATAACTGTAAGGACACTGGCTTTTACAGTGAGAAGGAACTATTGGAAGTGATCTAACTTCCCTTATAAAAAGATTACACTGGCTACTGTGTTGAGAATGGATTACAGAGGGGCAAGCAAGGACGCAGGGAGACCAGTCGGGGGCTATTAACAATAATCCAGATGAGAGATGGGGGTGGTTTGAATTGGGGTGGTGGCAGTGCAGGTGGTGAGAAGTGGTAGGATGAGCTCTGGAGGTCAAGCTGGTAAGACTTGCTAATGGATTGGATGGATATGGGATCTGAGAAAGAATGAAGGATGGCTTCAAGGATTTAGGCTGGAACAAATGGTAGGAAGTAATTTTTACTAAGATGGGAAGTCTGCAGGAATAGCAGGTGGGGAGATTTTTGGAGAAATGAAGATCTTAATTTGGTTTGGAAAATATAAAAGTTTGATATGCTTAATCAGACATCTGAGTGGTGATACAAATAATTTGGATATGTCAGTTTGATGATGTTCAAGGCAGAGACTAAAGCTAGATATAAATTTATGTGTCATCATATAGAGAAAGTTATATGACTAGAGATCACATAAAGTGAGTTTAGATAGAGAAAAGGTCCAAAGACTCCGCCCTGAAGCGCTCTAACATTTAGAGGACATAAAGATAAGAAGGGTCCAGTCAGGACTGGGAAGAAACTGCCAGCAAGGAAAAGGGAAATAATGAAAACTAAAGAAAAGTGTTTCAAAAAGAGAAAGTTATCAATTCAAGAGCGTGAAATGAAGCTTATAGATCACTGGATTTAGAAGCTTGATCACTGATGACATGACAAGAACTATTTTGGTAAAATGATAGGGATAAAAGCCTGATGGGAGACAGATGAAGACAGAATGGAGAAAAGAAATCAGAGAACTCGGCAGTAACCAGAGAGTAATATAGGGTTGAGAGAGGATCATTATCGTTTTTAAGATGGGAGATATTATTACACATATGCATGCTCATGCAAAAATTGCTAAAAGAGGAGAGAAGACATCGAACACAAGCTGTGGTCAGCTTTGGTTAGGAGCACCAACATAGTAATGAGGAAAGAAAATTACATGGATATAGACATAGATAAACTGGCAAATATAATAGGAGCATATGAATGTTCTCTTCTAGATGCTTCCATTTTTTTCGGTGAACTAGGAAGCATGGTCTCAGCTTAAAGGTGTTAGAGGTACTGGAGGGAAAGGTGTGAAACAATCATCTAGAAATTTGGGTAAAACCATTGGGCATTACTAAAAATCTACTGTTTTTTGTTTTTTAATTTAAAGAGTAGGCTGTATAGTTGTGTGTTTTTCTCTAGCCAAGGACAGCTACAAGGCCACACATGGAGTCAGTTTGCATTTTTTTGCACATTTTAAAAAGGCAACTTTTTCTACTGTAAACTCCACAGCAAAATGCACTGAAGACATATTTTGAGAGAATTGTATTTGGGGCCTTAAGAAGCTAATAACTAATCATCAAGAGTAACCAAAAAATATTTCAAAGGAAACAAACTACTACTGGGTAAAGCTACAGGAAACATCATTTCACAGACCTGTTCCATATCTTGATGGAATCAGCTGCTGCTGAAAGGACAGCAATATTGTCTGAGCTGAATGACAAAGTCCGTACATCACTGCGATGACCCCCGATGGTGATTCTGCTTGTCCTGACAGGCTGAGGAGTAGGCAAGAATGGATTTAATGAATACAATTCCACCAGGTTGTTTTGCAGCAGGAAGACAGCCTTTAACTCTCCTTGGGGTGAATGAATCAGGTCAAAGGATCTGCATGGGAAAATAATCATAAATGTTCTAGTTACCATCTTTGCTCACAAGGTTAACTTTTTCTAGGGGAAAGGCCTTACAATGTCCTCAATCTATACGAAGTTTGGATAAATATTCATACAAAGAATTTTACAAATAAGAGCATTCTGCATACTGTGTAGTAGTGGAGTATAGTCTTTTAAGTCAAAAACACCTGGGCTCAGATCCTGTTTTTGACATATACCTTGTTTTTGAGTATGTATTTTTCGTAAGTGACCTTACATCCTTTCTGAACATAGGATATACTTTTTTTTTAAATTGGCAGCAGGAAAGGACAGTAAATGAATAGCTAAAAGGTATAATAATCCAAATATGAGATAATAAGTAGGCCCATGGTGAGGGCAATAGAAGCAAAGTGTGATAGAGGTGTCTTACAATCATCTCCAAATATACACTTCAAATAGACAGCTTACAAATAGCATGAGGAAGCCAATATTACTTTGTAGCTTACTATTTCTATAATTTCAGATAATTTATTTTTACTCACTTGATTTTGGCAGAAGTTTTAATATTAGACACCCTTTGTATTTCATCTTTCAGAGTCATTTCAACATTGATTTCAAGGTCTTCCTCTTCCCCTTTGCAAGAATTTAGCCTAGAGGGGAAAAAAAAGTATCACGATATCATTTTTTAGAAGCACCTTTGCTCTTACTTGAGTTTAAAATCTGGCCCCAGGACCAACAAGCTGTGTGATTCTGGGAAAGTCACTTAACCACAAAGGATTATCATAAGAACTAAACAATGCAGTGAATGTGGAAATGCTTTCTAAACTATAGTGTCATAAATATAAAGTATTATTTCACTTAATAAGTACCCTCAAAAAATGGATTCTGAATGCAACAACTCAAACAAGTTCCTGGAACAAGTCTTTGTAATTCAAATGATTCCACTGAAATGTTTCTGGCATACTTTTCTAACTTCAGGACTTAAAAAAAAAACTCAGTAACCCACACCTAATAATCCAACCATGTCAAATAAACCAGAGTAGCTCTCAAAAGATTTGCCAAATCAGTTGACTTTTTATCTCTTTGAGACTTGATAAATGTGGTCTTCTCTAGCTTTTAACAGTAACTGGTAACAGAGTAAATATTTCTTTAAAGAAGTCAGTTTTTTTCAGTAACTTGTGGCCCACACAGGATACTTCATTATTAGTAAATATTAATAAAACACACTTTGCTTTCTTTCTAGCTTTCTTCATCTTCTTATCCATTTTCTTCTGAATTTCCTCTTTGGAAAGGATATAAAACACTTCAAGTACAGAATCAGTTCCCTAGAAAAGCAAAAGGTTGATGTGAGAGGAGAGGCAATTTTTAAATTAGCTTATTCTCAGTAAGAACTAAACAATAACATTTATTTTTTTCTTCCCTTACTAGTTGTAATACCTTAGGCAACTCAATCTCTCTGGGTTTATTGTCTCATCTGTAAAACGGAGGATACCACTTCCTACTCACAACATTGCTCTGAATACCAAACAAGGAGTTAAATGCTTTTAAATTGCTTAGAAAAGCCAGCAATTAATAAATGGTTGCTAATAATAAAAAAAAATAAAACAAATTATTTTTTGTTGTTATGCTGAGAGAAGCTAGGGATTATAGGTCCAGTTAGTATCCCATAATGAATTATTAACATGATTTAAAAAATTCATCTCTACACTGAATAGGAAAGAAGAATGAGTATCTGAAAGGAACAGCCTATTCCTTGTTATTTTCTCCTAAGTACTTACATGGCAAGCAAGAATCCTGCCTGTCTTGTCAATTGCGAGGTTCACAACTCTGTCTCTTCCTTCTCGTATTATGGAGCCAGCTTTTCTGCATGAAAGGATTCGCTACAGAAGCAGCAAGAGAAGAAGGTTAAATGTAAGTTCTGCTAAACCTATGAAAGGATATAGCTCTAATAAATGTAGGTGACAAAAATATTCCCTAAAATAATGACAAGAATTGCAATCTGCAATTCTCATTTTTCCCACTATTCAACTCAATTAAAGATTGAAAAAAAAAAAAGATGAATTACATCCTCAGGAGCTTCATCCATCTCAACAGTCCCATCCTCTGCTTCAAGAGTGGCCTGTATTCCAGGAGAAGATCCTTTGATTTTCTTGGGCTCTGGTTCTTCCAAGTCCTCGATCTGTTTTATAAAAATGGGAAAATAAAAGCTGAAATAACATGTTCTAGGAAGTGACTCTTAACCTTAATGACTTTGAAACCTTCCCTGTGGCCACTGATAGCTTCCATTCAGATATCTCTCTGATCAAATCTCTTCAATGGCAGGACAGGTATTAAAAACTGACTATATCACATACAAACAAAACATTATTCATTATACTATCTCCAATAACTTTCTATAGCAGAAGGACTATTGTTTCAGTGACAGTAGGGAAAAAATGACCCACTCTTCGTTAACTTTAAAACTTTTTCTGTTCTTAGGTGAAAGCTCTACCATGTTCTAAATGGAAAGATTCACAATGGCATTAGGAATTGCAAAGGCATTGCAAGAAAGGTTATATGTTCTTCTTAAACACACACACAAAAAGAAAAACCCTCACCTATTAATGTAGAACCCATCAAAATGGCTACTGGACACAACATCACACACCTAACTCTAGCTAAACCTAAGGTCCATAATCTTCTTTTTCTACACAAATTCTTTGAGTATCTGAGAAAAAATTATGGATCTTCTCAGAATATACATATTTACAAACACACATAAATTCTACATAGATTTTTCATGAGAAAGGTTCATAGATACTCTGAAGTCGATCCATGGACACCCAAAGGTCCAGCAATATCAGACTAAGAATGACACAAACTAAAACATTAGCATTACCAGAAGCTGTAAGCCTAAAGCTACCCCTCTTCTCAGCTAAAATAAGTGAGGACAATAAGCATACAATGAAGAAAACCTTTGTTTAAAAATTGCAGGTTATCAATATGATTATGAATTCCTTCTAGGACAATGTGAAGAACTTAATAATTACATCTGATTCTAAACACAATGAGCCTATAAAACTATTAAAACATGACATTGCCCAAAAGATCCAAAAAAAGGAATTACCTCTTGCAGATAGGTTATGTCCCAAGCCCTCAGTTCACTGTCTGAGGCCCCAGTGATGAGTCGCTTTTCTTCTGACACCAGAACCAACCCCCATACCTATACAGTATAAAAAGATTCAAATAATATGATTTTTAAGAGATTCCAGGTTGTATAATGTGATGTTCCAAAAGTACACTGTAGTGAAATTTCTTTGGCAATTCAAAGTCGAAGAAAAGGCATATTATGGCAAACCTTTCAAAATGCACTAACAGAAATTTCACTTTTACAGAGAAAAAATGGCCTGCGGTGAAACTGTTGCTTATATGATATTAAGAGTTTCTAACTTCTTATCACCAAATTTGTATAATGGCTGTTTCGCATAAATCCTAACTAGAATCCACTCAGATAATGATTTTAAGTCTTCTACGTCTTTGCTTTCAGCAGTGTCCAGCAGATAAAAGATGTCCCATTAATGTCTATTGCATAATTTTCAGCTTTAACTATCCAGAAATTAAACAATGAAAATAATATTGTTGCAAATCAAATCAAAACATTTAAACTTTTTCTCCTCATTAATTCCAGATATTATGTTTATGAAAGGCTTTTATGAATAAAGCACCGAGGAGGATGCAAAGATGTGTCAAACAGTCCCTGAACTCAATTGAATACATCTATCTTCAGGTAACTATTATTTAAACAGCTACAACTTGCTGTCATGGGGCCAGGCATTATACACACACAGTATCATTAAACTTTCCTATAATAATAAAGGTGGATACTTACTATTTAAAATGATGATGCTCATGGATTCAAAACTATCCATGGCCAATTGTGACTAAATGCCAGAGCAGCTGTATCTGCTCCAATGCTTGGCATTGCTTCCACCAAACCAACCTCACTGTCTCTCAAGATGGCATATGATGATTACTGTGAGCAGTAATAAAAAAAGATAAAAAAAAGGGGGGGGGGCACCAGAGAAGAAAACCACCTTTTCCTTTTTGCCTTGCCATTCTTTCCCTGGGCCCATGATCCTACATGTACCTCAGTTCGGTGGCCAACCATTGTTTTGAAGCAGTGCTGGGTATCAAGGTCCCACCATTTCACCATGGTATCTTTTCCACTAAAAGAAGAAATAGCAAAAGAATCAATCAACTAACAGGGAGTTCAAGGATTCATTTGTTGCTTTAAAAAGATGATACATAGCAATAATGTCTAAAGCTCCTATTCTACCCAAACTTTCTCTTGAAAAGCAAAAATCCTAACTCTCCATGCAGTTATTCTCATGCAGAAAATGTTTCATCAGTAAGCACAAAAATGACTGAATTCAGAGTATAAGGGACACAGAACTTGATCCATCATGCTTTCCTTCCGAGTTTCCATCAACACAGCACCGCCATTCTCTCAGACGGTCTGACACGGCAACATCTTAGATCTCTCCCACTCCCTTGTTTCCCACATCCAGCTAGTCTCTGTGTCCTGGAAGCACCTACTCTGTGGAGTTTCTAAGTCTTGACTCCTTCCAGTCCATTTCTGCACACAAACCTGAATTTAAGTCCTACTACCCGGATTATCTTAATACCTTCTCATCAGATAGCTTTGTCCATTGCTATTCTCTCATCCCACCTAATATACCACTGTCAGATATACCAATTTTTAAAATTTACACTAGCTCAATGTTTCCCACACAATCAAAATCAGACTCTTTAGCACCATTCTCAAAACCTCCCATTAATTGGGTCTTAACCCCCTAATATAATCCCTCCCTGCCAATGGGGTCTACTCTACCTGCTCAAATGCTTCTTCCCTGCCTTTTCACTAATATAAATCTAATACAATATTCCTTCACGACCAAACTGGAAAAACAAACAAATAAACAAAAAATAACCCCTGAAAACCTGATTTACAAAGTCCATCCCATATAACCCCACCTTACAGTGTTATTCCTTTTCCTTTACATTCTATAAGCTGTAATATATACATTTTCTATTAGAACTATAGAATCATTCTCTCATGGAATCTGTGTTATCTGAGCAAGACACACTAACACACCTGTATCCTATCCCACAGGAACAAATCCACCACTGGTATAGCATTGTTCCTCTACAACATTTTCTGACTCATTACTATGGTTCCTCTAATTACTGCTTGGGAAACCTTAAGATGCCAGCCTTTCCTAGGGACCATTCTTCAGGAATAATAATTATTAGGTTGACCCATATGAAGTTATTGACAGTTGATCATTTTTGACCTACACAAAGGGAAATTTCAAATGCTTCAACCTAGCAGATATCAGAACACCTATAAAGTACAGTACATCTCTCCTCAAAAGGCAGGCGAAATTAAACACCTGGTATTCACATTTGCCCACTGCTCCACAATCTGCTTTCCTAATTTTCCAGGGATCCAGAAAATAGACAAAGCTCATCCTATAACAGGTGTGTCAAAAGGTTAAGGAACATGGAACAGTTGATACCAGGAGAAAAGAATGACAAATCAGAAAAGGGAATTTTAAAATGCTATAATTAATTCTGGGTAGCTTTATACTATTTGGGAGGGGCAAGAAGGAGAGAGAAAAGCAAGACAGCAGGAGAGGAAGCTAGCACGTGCGCATAAGCACAGTGTGGAGAAAGGAGGACAGAATGACACAAGTTCCCTCTGTGAAACCCTCTTCAAAGAATTCACCTAGAAAAGAACTGGAAATGAAACTACTGTTTCTTTACCTAGTAACTAGAAGATTCTTTTCTCGTAGAAACAATGCTTGTGTGATGGCATCCTTGTGTCCCTTTAGACGGTAGAGGCCACTTTCATTGATCACATCCCACACAATAATATCTGTGTCCTAAAGGATCAAATAATACAAAAAAAATATAACTTTCTTTACCACATAAGGCCTAACTTGACAAACAATGGGACTTAATTATTACAAAGGCCATACATAGTCCTTGTAGAAAATTTGGAAAGCATACAGAAAGTGCAGAGGAATAAACACTAGCCTTAATTTCACCATCTAGGAATAATCACCACATATTTTTTGTTTTATATTGTTCCAATCTTTGTGTATATATCCAGATTATTATTTTCCTATTAGAAAACTCAGTTCACAGTTCACGTTATTCATTTTATAACCTCCCCCTTTTTTTCATTTATATTATTTCCATGCCATTCAAGTGTTCTTACTTTTGATGCTTATATAATGATCAATCCTAAGGATATACCATATTTTAAAAATTTTCTATTTTAGGCCGGGCGCGGTGGCTCACGCCTGTAATCCTAGCACTCTGGGAGGCTGAGGCGGGTGGATCGCTCAAGGTCAGGAGTTCGAGACCAGCCTGAGCAAGAGAGAGACCCTGTCTCTACTAAAAAATTGAAAGAAATTATCTGGCCAACTAAAATATATAGAGAAAAAAATTAGCCGGGCATGGTGGCGCATGCCTGTAGTCCCAGCTACCCGGGAGGCTGAGGCAGTAGGATCGCTTAAGCCCAGGAGTTTGAGGTTGCTGTGAGCTAGGCTGACGCCACGGCACTCTAGCCAGGGCAACAAAGCGAGACTCTGTCTCAAAAAAAAAAAAAAAAACAAACAAACAAAAAAAAAAAATTTCTATTTTAGAGTTTTAGGCAGTTTCCAGTTTTCTGATATTGTAAGTATGCAGAAAGGAAAATTCTTGTAAATAAATCTCTTTACATATCTCTGATTAGAATAAACACTAAACTCAGAAATTCGTACGTTAAAAGGTATGTTTATTTTAAAAGTTATTGATTCACACCATCAAAATGATCTCTAGGTTGGGTAGTTCTTTGTATGATAAGGCTAGTTTTACCATCCATTGAACTCTGGGTATTGTCAGTTTTCTCAAAAATCACTGCCAGTTTCATGAGTAAAAAATATTGAGTCTCCATACTTATTTTAATTTACATTTATGAACACTAATGAGAAATTTTTTACATGCTCTATGGTGATTATTGGCCATGTGTATCACTTTTGAGTTGCCAATTCATATCTTTTGTTTCTATCTTTGGGTGTCATCTTTTACTTGACTGTAGGTTATTAATAGAGGAATATTAATCCTTTCTTTTTATAGTAAAAATATTACTTTCCCTTTTTCATTGGCTTTTAATTTGTTTTTTAATGTATAAATATTTTAAATTTAAGTATGCCAATCAACCTTTTCCTTTATAATTTCTCTTTCCTTTGCAAATATTTAAAATCATTTTCTACCTTGATATCAAATACTTACATATTTCTAGTTTACTTTACATGCTATTTTTTTTAATATTTAAGTCTTTAATCTGTGACTCATTTTGGTACACGGCATGAGGCAAACTTAAAGTTTTTCCCCAAATAGCCAATTGTCTAAGCACTATTTTATACATAATCCCGCTCTTACTATTCTTCTTTCCTCAAATTTTGTGTTTCCAATTCACTTTTCCATGTGTGCTTTAAAATCACTTGGTCAAATTCTAAACAACAGTAAAAACCTTTGGGATATCTATATAAATTGCTTTAACTATATACATTAATTAGAAAACACTAGCATCTTTCCTGTACCTTATCTTCCCATTCAAGAACATGGTTTATGCCTCTATAAAAGTCTTCTGTTACATTCTTCAGTAAAATTTCATGGTATTTTTATGTCTGTTACTCAACATTCTATTGTGAGTAAATTTTTTTACATTATATTTTCTAACTTACAACTTTTGGGATATAGGAAAGCTACTGCTTTTACAGAACTCAATGGCAGATGATTGTCATTTTATCTCTTCCAGTCTTTGTTTTCTTTTCCCTTGTTTTACTGCTTTGGGTAGCACTTCCATAATGTTTTATAATAGTTAGCATGGGTATCTTTGTCTTATTTCTATTTTTAATAGGCTTTTATCAGAGAATATGACAGGAAACAAAATGAACCTCCCAATTTACACCCATCCTCACCACTATTTCTACCATCTATACTATTTTGTACATTGACAGCCTATTGTTTCACCCAACAATTATTGTGAACAATCCCTTTCAGCATAATCCTTATACCCCTTTAATATATTAAAGACTGGGTCCCTGATTCACAGTCTCACCTTGGACCCAGATGCCAGTCTGCCTCCTAGCTGATCATACTTCAAGGTAGTGACAGCTGCTTTGTGTCCATTGAAGGTCACATTTCCTTCCCCACTCAGGAGACTGAAGATTCGGATAGACCCATCCTCATAACCAACAGCTAAGTGCAGCCCGTCTGGGGAGGGGCACAAGCAAGTGACTTCTTGTTTAAGCCCCTGAAGGATGAGGATCTAAAATTGTAAAAATCAAAAACAATGTAGAGGAGTTAAGCATGTAACCAAGGGAAATTTTTACGAATAATAATGAAACTTCACAATCCAGCTCAAGTTGTTAGATATAGGAAATTGTTATTTATATTAGGCAATGAAATATTCAGGAAAAGGTAAAATCATTTTCTCCAAAGCTTCACATTGGCATAATACATGCAAAAATTCCCCAAGCAATGAAATAAATTACTAAGTCTTTATCCTAGGACAACACTAAATGATTTTCAATAAAGGGTTATAAATGCATTCTTGCTTTAACTGAGCCCTATTTTATGGCAAACCAATCTGCATAACAACAGTGTACTACAGTGGCCTTATCCCCAGTGGACTCTGGGCAGTGCCAAGTATCAAAGAAGTATCTTTTGGGAGTTACATAATGAATGGACAAGATCAAAATGCCTACATTTGATACGGCAGAAGCAGTGGGCTTAGGGAATTCAGAGTCAGATTATGACAGCCTAGTTTAATAACCCCTGGGCCTCATCTGTATAACTAAGAAAAAGGTTCTGTCAACATAGCAGAGTAATACTCCTTTTAAATGCTTAATATTTTATAATTGGCTATGAGCATAAGTAGAACTTGAAAAATAAAATTGGTAGAGAACAATAGATCAGGAATAAATAATGACTACAAATAACGACCTATAAATATTCCTACAAATAGACATGTACGAAATAAGCTCCTATTTGGTTGTGGTTTTCAGAATTTAGTGGAGAAAAACACAAAGGAAATTGATGCTTGACTATCTAGACCCAAGGGAAAAAGATTTCTCTCCCAAGGGCACATACACAAAGAAACCCACGCATGGTAAATTAGAGCTCTCCCACTTCTGCCTCTCCATCCTCAAATACCCATAAATCAATATCAACCCAGTTGATTTTTGGCTCACCTTCTCTCCTTTCCTCAAGTCCCAGATGAAAACATGTTCACAGGCTGGTACTGCCACATAGCGTCCTTTCTCACCACGAAGTGTCACAAAGACAATATTACCTTTTTGGCTGCCAATCAGGCCAAAGACCGCACTAGCAACATAGCGTAGGTACTGCTTGGTGAGCCCCATGTTATGATGTATGATACCACAGGTGAGGCAATCTGTGCATATAAACAAAGAAAATGCAGTTCTCTGGGTGCCTTGGTTCTGCGAGGCTAGTGAACACGAACTGTTTATCATGTGGTTAAAACCATGTAACTTGTGACTTAACTTTATTCACCCTGAACAAATCACTGACTTAAAATACCTGGACATCTTTATTTTTTATGCACTGTTGACTCATTATGTAATCAATCCTTCACTTCTCAAGTTTCAAACTGTCATGCCCACCTCATGAATATCTGACATTGTAGCCTCAATGCAGCTGAATAATTCACTTCTGCCCTTTCAACCAGCATCAAAATTTTTACACTGAGGTTGGCAGCATGAGACGGAACATATTTATCAATGAATATTTATTATAAACCTATTAATTAGACAGGCATTGTTCCACACACTAGAGATATATTGAATAAGACAAAATCCCTGACCTCATGGTGCTTACCTTCTAGTACAGTGGTTTCCAAACTCTAATATACATCCAAATTACCGGGAAGGCTTATGAATACATCTCATCTCCCAGCACCTGTTTCTCATTCAATAGGTCTGGGGTGGGGCCTAATATTTTTCATCTCTAATAAGTTCCCAAGTGATGCTGCTGCTACAGTTCCTGGATCACACTTTGAGAACTACTGTTCTAGTTCATGCAGGTCTGTCCTTGGATTTCAATAATAGAGCAGCCTCCTCCTCCTGGCACAGAAAAATGGTAGAGCAACTTGGCCCACTATTTTTGAAAGATGCCATGTTTCTGCACTTTTACCAAATTCACTGAAAATGCTGGTTATCGATAAAAGAACAAGAAGTGAAGGAGATAATGAGCCAATCTTGTCAGTTTTCAGCATGAAAAAGTGAAAAGCATACCTTAAAACACCCATGCAATTTAAAAAACACAAGATTACAGAAGTTATAGCCTTTTGGGGGGGAGCTGTTTCTTTTTTGTTGTTTTAATCTTGTTGTTTGGTCTAACTCTATAGGATCTTTTTCTGACTATAAGCTGCTATTTTAGTCTACTTTAACAGAAAAATATTCAATCCCAACTCTGCTAATATTTTCTGTTAGTAATCACTTACTGGCCTTATTGTTTTTCTCATAAACTAACATAAAGCCAATTAAAAAAATCAAGAAAAGATAATACTAACATGGTGATAACGCTCTAAGCCTGGGTCATTTGATTAATTCTTCCCCAATTTCTCCAACCTCTTAACTGTAGTTGTTCCTCACCTTAGAGTTCGGCCATCTACCACCTCCTCCTGCAGTAGTTTCCTTGGCGAATTCATATAGCCATGCCTAGGCCCAGGGACTCACACATCTCTATTTCCAGAACACTAATTATAGAGTTCTAAATACTTAGTGGACATCCCCACTTGAATACCTGTGGTATCACATTTAACACATCTATAACCACATCTACCTTACTTCCTGAACTCCTCTCATTTTTTCTGACTCTAAAACACAATCTTCCCAGCTGCTCAGACTCACAACCTTGTAATAAACTTTGGCTCATTAATAAAAATGACTGGAGCAGCCAAGACTTAGTGCTTCAATATGGTAACTGAAATACTAAATATATATAACTAAGTAAACATATGCAGTTCAATTATATATGGTAATTAATGAAATGAGTTAACATATGCAGGGCACTTAGAAAAGCATCTAGCACATTGTAAATAAAAGTGTAAAAAATTCTCCAAATAATGCTACGAAGGAGGTTATTATTTTTATCTCCATTTTACAGGCAAAAAACCTAGACCCAGAGATGCTAACTAGTCAGCCAAATCATTCAGATAGTTAAGTGCCAAAGCCAGATTCCAATCCAGCCAGCCTAACTCCAAAATTTCTGCTTTTAACCACTATGCTAAACTGCTTGTCTTTGTCTATTTCTCTTTCGTCAGTCAACTCTACCTGATTGTTTCTCTGAAGTAGGATCCCTCTCTCTCTTTCCAGCACTTTCAGTTCCAGCTCTTTATCATTGAGCTACTGCGCTAGTTTCCCACCTAACACCTCTGCCTCCGTGTTTTTCACTCTTCTCATTTAAAAATCAGAATACTACCGACTAATCTTTTCGAATTTCAAGGGCTACTCAATAGGCCTTGAAAGGGCTAAATCGTTTGCCAGTTTCCCAAAACTCATTCTATCTGTGCCTCCTTATTTTTGAATAGTCTTCTTTTGTAACGCTGGTCGGTTTCTTTCCTTGTCCTGTGACTTTGCTTTTATTCCGCTCACCTAGAATATAGAATTCTCTCCTCTACCTTTTTAAATCAATGTTATCCTCTGAGGCCCATTTCCTTCCGGTAAACCCAATTCTCAAAGCCTTTTTCATGGCCCCAATATTTAAACTACCTCCCATACAACGTGGCCCTGGTCACTTTTGATTACCTTGCACAGATCTCGCCGCCTTTTCGAAAGAGCTCACGACCTCCGAGAACCTTCCTCCGAGACCTCATCATCCCTGCTTCCTAACACACAGCTCCCCGCCCCGCCCCCAAAACCCGTTTCTGTGATGCACTCAAGGCCTGGAAGGCGGTAACAGGCCTGTCACGCGTTCCTAAGCCAAGTCGTCCGTCAGGAGAGGGTGAAGGGGGCTTCCGCACGCCGAATACACTGTCGGATCGTCCTCAGGCGAGCCCGTGCACACGTGCGGTCAGGCAGCTCTCCTCGGCACGCGCCAACCGCGGGAGTAGCCAAGCTGCTCCCAAGCACTGCTGTGGGGGCGCCCGCAGTCACCAGCGTCCCCCCACCCTAGTGACTCTCCCCAAATACCCGCGCCTCGGCCGTTGCCGACAGCACGCAGGCCGCAGCCAGGACCAGCCAAACACGAGCTGCGGAGCAAAGATGCTGAGCCGCAGCCGCGCACGTCTAGAACTCACCTCAGCCTCCACGAGGCTCCAGCCGACTGGACCCGCCCACGGCACCCGCCCCTTCCGGGTCCGTTCCGGGACTCTCTTCCGCCAGACGCTCCCTTTGCCTTCTAGGAGGAAGTGACGGAGCGGCCGGGCTCTGATTGGTGAGCGCCGGCTGGGAGCGGAAGCCGGTGTTTCGCCGCCCAGAGCATTTGCAGCTGATCACTCCAGCCTCCTGGGACTTTGATTCGCCTTAGCCCACGCGCTTCTGCTGAGGGCTGTCCGGAGATGTCGCTCGGCGGCCTTTTACCAGGAGCGTGACCCGCCCCACCCGCCGCCCGGATGGGACCGCCGGAGTGCTGTGAGAGGCCGGACGCAGCGGGAGGGCAGGCGGGGCGGGGCGGCCTGGGGGCGCGGCTGGAGGCGCACGGGACTCGGCCCGGGGAGGGGTGCGGGCACGGGGTTAGTTCTGTGCGTTCTCTGGAAGAATGAGCCTGGCGCTTCTTCCTCCTCTGTTGGTTGGCTTCTCGCCCAAGGCACTGTCGGGGACGCCGTGTCGACGAGAAGAGAGAGGGTAGGCAGACGCGGGCACAAGGGACGTGGGGGGCCGTAGCCTAGGAGGCTCGCGCCCTGGGTGCAGGTGAAATAGGGCGGCCGGGAGCCCTGCTAGTTGTAGCCCCAAAGTCAAGTCCATGTTGCCTCCCCTGTGGACTGGGCGTTCCACGAACCGAGAGCAGCTCGGGTCAGGGGTGAGTAAAGGCTGAGCCCAGGATGCTGAGTTGTCTGAGTCCCCGCAATCCCAGGAGTGACATTGGCCCGGCTTTGTGTTTCCGCTCTCTGGCCGCTTGAGGGGGAAGTGACCAGGGCTGTCTCCTCCTTGTTTGCTGACTGAGGCTTAGGTGCTCTGTTACCAGGTGGGAATTAGGTTTTCTGTCTTGCAGTTCTGCCCGCTTTTATTCTTGAGCTGCATGGAAGTATTTAGTAGGAGTTCTGATGTCTAGAGCTATGCAAAATTAAAGCTAACATAAAGCTATAGAAGTAAGCTCCTGCCATCGTTTAGTGAGCAAAATATCTGTAGCCAGCCCAGAAATTAGACTTTTGTCTACATTATATGATTTTCTACAGACATTTCTTGAGGTTTTTAAGACATGTTCAGCTAATCTTCCATATTCAAGACAATTGCAGTTGTAGAGAATGCATATGATGAGACTGGATAGCTGAAGCGGTATAGGTTTGTTGTTTTTTTTTAGGGGCATAGGTGTTTTGAAACAAAATTGCTATGGACTGAATGAATGAGAAGGGAAGAAATTGTTGCAACAAACTATTTCAAGAAGTTTGGTGGGGAAGGGGACATTTGGGTGGGTATGTATGATTAATACCTTCTGTAGGTGCTGCGCGTTATGTTATTTTAGAAAGAAAAGCGTGTTCTTCGGTGAAAAACTACATAGTTTAGATTCTATCTAAATAACATTCCTTGGATGATTCGATTCTCACAAAGCTATTTTGCAACTATGTAAACTGTAGATAACTGATGCTACATGTTTTTCTAGACATGCAAATTCTCTCCTATCTCTTGGAGATTCAGTAAAAGCTTTGCCTCCTTTTGCGTGTTTATTTCAATATTCCTCTTTTATTAATGTGTCTAATTTATGGGATTTCTTTTATCTACCATCTGCCTGGTTTCTTTTGAGTTAAAATCTTGAACATGTGTTTGTTTTTATATTTGAATGAGTCATGATTTTTTAAAAAAAAAATCTCTTGCATTATTAAATATTACGGGAAGGGACAACCATAGATGAAATAAATTTTAATAACAGTTGATATCCGAGCAACTGTGATTGAGTGCTAAGATAATACCTCTTTAAAAATTCCTTATACATTATTTCAAGGGTATAACCCTACTTTCTTATTCAAGTTTCAAGTAGCCTTATGTATTAATACTTGTAATTGAAACAGTGCAGTTCATTTAATATGAAGGTGGTACTACTAATCCACTATTAGGGCATGTGCTTTGGTTGACTTGGATTATGTTAAATTTTACCTAGGCTATTGACAGGCTTATAAATGTTTTTGTTGCACTGTATTGTTGACATAGTTGACCTATTCAGTTAGTTTTCCAACTGAGAAACTTTTTTTTGAAAAATTCATTCTTTTTATTTGCATAAAATGATTCTTGGTTGTAATAGATTTGGTGTTGGATGAAGATAGTGTGCACAATATTCTAACATTCTTTGAACTTTAAAATATTGAAATGCAAAGACATGAAGACTGGTAAACCTGTAATTTATACAAACACAATGAAATAGAGCTAGTAATTAATGGAGGCTAAATGCATGGACCAACTCTTATACTTTTATCCAGGCCTATCTAATCTATGTAAACGTTTTGAAGGGAGGATAAACAGGTTAAAAGTTCTCGTTTTTCTTTCTCAAATGATACCATTTTCTTTTTATCCAAGCAAAGTCAGGTTTTTTGAGACAGTTACCCAAGGCATTCTGCCCAATTTTCCCCAGTCTTGAACAATAAAATCTGATCTTTCTAGGCAATCCAGTTATTCATGTATGGCAATATTTAGAGGACTTCTTAAACTAAACGATGACAAGATTTTGGGGAAAAGATAAGATACAGTGTAATGTGAACTGTTTGCACTGTATCATTAGCACTATAAAGGATACATAGTGGGTTCTCTGTGTCTTTAGGTCTTCTTCCATTAATGTACTGAAGATAGTATGGCTAAGGAATGGATCTGATCCATTCTGGAATTTTCTGTTTATCTCATGTAGGCTTTTTTACACTAGGACATTAATGTCTTGCTTCAGGAGCCTTTTTTACTAAGGCTTAGTTTTTGCTTATGAACTTGTTCAAAGAACAGAACTGATTGATTTTCAGTGGAAAGTCTTGCTTCCCTATAATGTTATCCAAAATTCTGGTTGTGGCTATAAATTACTGTAGCCTTCCCCTCTTCCCTCCCTCACTTGAGCATTCTGCATTCTTTCTATCACTTGGATTCTTAATCTGAGTCTGAGAACCCTCTCAAATTTATTTGCAAATCTGTGCTGATATGAGCTCGTGCACACACATTTTGGGGGGTGAAAGGGTCCTTATCTTTCATGTGATTCTCAAAGGGGCATGGAACTTTGAGAATATTAAGAACCACTGTTCCTTTGGGGATCAGGTTTTCCTGCCTAGCTTGGGTCTGTAGCTCCATTTGCTTTATTGCCAAGATGTGTGTGTTTAGGGAAGGGGGAGATTCCAATCTCTTTTTGATGAGAAAAATCAATTTCTGTTTAGAGATGGAGCTGAAAAAGAATTCAACCTTTGTTAAATGCTGTGACACTTCCCATAAAATGCCATTAAATTTTGCCCTACAATAAGAACGATGAGCATTACTTAATACTATTTAACATCCAGTATATTGTGGGTCACAATGACTTTTAAAAGCTGGGAAGATCCAACAAAGTGTACTGACAAGGTATGATTGGAGATATAGGAGAAACACCAGAGTATACTGTCAAAGAAGATAATAGAGTTTCAAGGAGGGGATGATCAATAATAAATGTGACTAAATTTTAATTAACTCTTGGATTTGACATTGGGAAGTTATTGTTGACCTTGAAAGAGCTCATTTTAGCATTTTTTTAAAGAAGAAGCAAAACTGCAATAGGTTGAATAAATGCCAGAAGAGGAAGTAGAGCTGCAAAACAGATTACTCTTAAAAAGTTAAGTGGTGAAAAACAGGAGTTTGAGATTCTGAAGAAGAAATGGGATAGAAAAATTTTGAGAATAGGAAGACTAAGGGGAAGGAGAGATGAAGATGTTGTGAAGGGAGAATTGGTATTATTATACTCTCTTAAGAGGAGAAATCGTCAAGTGGAGTAAAATGCTTAAATTAAGGGAGTTTGGCAGGTTTAAAAATGTGGAATATAACTTAAAATCACTTGGAAGTTAGAAGGAAAGAAGATAAATTTTGAATTGGAAGGACATTAAGGTAATTGAACTGTGATCTTTCTTTTCTCATAGCAGCAGGAAGAGAAGGAGTCAATGTGATATGATGTAGTGGGAGTGGCTTGGGTTTTAGTACCAACTCATCCTTGATTTGAATCTCAGCATGCCACTTACTAGTTTACGTTACCTTGTGTGGTTATTGATCCTCTTAGTCTTGATGCCCTCACTGTGAAATAAGAGTTAGAATACCTACTTTGTGAAATTATTGTAAGGGTTAGCGAGCCACAGGGTATTAGATATGTTACACACATTAGATATATACCTGCCATAGTGGGCTTCTTTCAGTTCCTTTAGTGTCCTAGGCTCCTTATCACCTTAAAGCTCCCATATGTACCCTTACCTCTGTCTGTAAAACTCTTCTGCTGCTTTTGGTCTTAACTGTAACTTTCTGGAAGAGACATCCTCTGCTTCACCAATCTAGATTAGCTCCCTTTGTTCTTTATAACTCAAGTATCACAGATTTTAACTATGTTTATTTCTATGATTATATGTTTGTGTGATTTTTGTGGCCCCATCTCTTCTACTGGACAGAAAGTAAGTACCTAAGGTGCTTGAATGAATGAAGCCTGGGACACAGTAGGCAAGTAAGCATTTATTTTCTTACAGTTTTTGTGGGTCAGGAATTCAGTAGTGGCTTGGTTGTGTGGTTCTGATTCAGGGTCTCTCTCATGAGGTTGCAATCAAGATGTCAGCAATCAAGATGAAGTCATTTTAAGCCCAACTGGGACTGGAGAATCCACTCCAAGGTGATTCATTCACATGCCTGACAGTTGGTGCTGGTGGTTGGCAGGAACCCTTAATTTCTTCCTATGGGGGCCTCTCCAATGGCTGCTTGAGTGTCCTCAAGTCATGGAGGATAGCTTCCTCAGAGCAGGCAGTCTAAAAGAGAGGAAGGTGATGTTGATAGAGGGCTCAGCTGAAGTTAGAAGGCACGCATTTGTTTTGACAGCAGGCAGGACAATCACCTGATTTTCTTCTTTCTAGTGACACAGATGTTGGGTTAACCTAGGTGTTAGGGATTAATAAGTCATTACAAGGGAATTCATGACATTGAGATATATAAGAGCATATCTTAATTTAGCAATTTGTATTTGATATGTCTGTCGGGTGCCTGTTAGAAGTCTTTGACAGAGTGTTTTGGTTTTTGCCACACATGGAGAGATACTTTCATCTCAACAATGGTGCAGGTGACTTTCACACTGGCTCTGAGAAAGTTATAACAGGTAACTTTTAACGTGCCTTGCTTTATACCAGGTGCTCTGCTGTGCAGTTTTGACACAGATTATCTCATTTACTCCTCACAATAATCCTAGTAGTTAATGACCCCTATTTTAGAAATAAAGAAACTCTGGCTTAGAGTCAAGGATAACACAACTATTAAATGGTGGATCCTAGATCCAAACTCAGACCTTCTGATAGCAGAGCCCAAACTCTTATATTGTACTCTACTGCCTCTGCCTCACTGGGTAATTGCGTGTGGAAATGTTTACCTTAAAATACTAAAGAAGCTGGTTTCAAAATTTTACATTTAGTATGATTTTAACTATCACAGAAAAAGATAATAAATACATCAAAATTTGAGGGTTTTTTCCCTCCCCCTTAATTTTGGTATTTTTCAAATGTTCTGTAACCAGGTGTTACTTAGAGTCAGAAAGAAAAGTTATTTTAAAGAAGCCATTTTGTTCTGAAAGTTGGCATTCAAGTTTCCAAACTAAAAACTGTATTTCTGTTTAATGGAATTTTTTTTTTTTTATATTATGGTTAAGAACTTTCAATATAGGTTGTTGTCATCAAAAATCTGTAAATAATTTCTTTTAATTATGAATTTCTACCAAGTGTCCATCCATTGAGCTTGAGGCAATTCAACCATGATAAATCAGTATAGTGCCCATTTGTCCTCTGTTTGGCTTGTCTAGTTTAAGTCTGAATATTTATAAACAGGTCAACAAACTTATGGTTGCTTCCAGTATCAAAGGCCCATTGGATGAACTAAACACCAACTTCTAGACAAAATTAGTTTCTTTATTTCAAAATAATTTCAAAGGAGTAATTATTATCAAATAAGAATTGTCCTCATACAAATTTATCATAGTATAATCTACATTTTCTGAAACTGTTATATAAATGATCTTATTTCTATTCCACAATGTTGATACAGAAATTAGCATATTATGCTAGATCTAGGTTTTATTTCAGTTAGTATCCCATGTCTCTCAGCAAGAAACACCAAGAAATTAGTTGTGGAAGGGCATGTTTGAACTCCTTGACTCTGACAACAAACATTAGGATCATACCAAGATATTTCTCACAAAAGAAGTTCACAGGCCACCTTTCCTTTTCTTTTGTTCTTTCAGAATATTATGGGGGTACAAATGTTTTGGTTACATGGATTACTTTTGGACTGCTTGAGACAAAGTTATAAGTGTGCCCATCACCCAGATAGTGTGCATTGTACCTGTTAGGTATGATTTCACCCATCTCCTTCTCCCCACTCCCACCTGCTTGATTTCCATTGAGTTTTACTTCCATCTGTGCACATGAGTGCTATTCAGTTAGTTCCAATTTAACAGGAAGTACATATGATAGTGGTTTTTCCATTCTAGCAATACTTCATTTAGGAAAATAGTCTCCAGTTCCATCCAGATTGTTACAAAAGATACTAATTCATTTTTTTTAATGGCTGACTAGTACTCCATGGTGTATACATATACCACATTTTATTAATTCACTCATAAATTGATGGGCACTTGGGTTGATTCCACATCTTTGCAATTGTGAATTGTGCTGCAATAAACATTCAAGTGCAAGTGTCTTTTTGATAAAATTATTTCTTTTCCTTTGGGTAAATACCTAGTAGTGGGATTGCTGGATCAAATGGTAGGTCTACTTTTAGTCGTTGAGGATCTACATACTATTTTCCAAAGCAGTTGTACTAGTTTGCAGTCTCACCAATAGTGTATGTGTTCCTTTCTCTCCAAGTCCACGTCAGCATCTATTGTTTTGGGACTTTTTGATAAAAGCCATTCTCACTAGGGTTGGGTGATATCTCATTGCAGTTTTGATTTGCATTTCCCTGGTTATTAGTGACATAGAGCATTTTTTCATATATTTATTGGCCATTAATCTTTCTTCTTTTGAAAAGCTTCTGTTCATGTCTTTTGCCTACTTTCTCATGGGGTTATTTGATTTTTTTCTTGCTGATTTGCTTGAGTTCTTTGTAGTTTCTAGTTATTCGTCCTTTATCAGGTAGATGTATAGCATGCAAATATTTTCTCCCATTCTGTAGGTTGTCTATTTGCTCTGTTGATTGTTTCCTTGGCTGTGCGGAAGCTTTTTAATTTAATCAAGTCTCATTTACCTATTTTAGTTGTTGCTGTGATTGCCATTAGGGTCTTCTTCATAAATTCTTTGCCTAGGTAGATATCTCGTAGAGTTTTTCCAGTATTTTCTTCAAGAATCCTTATGGTTTCATGCCTTAGGTTTAAGTCTGTTTTCCATCTTGAATTAATTTAGTGAGTGGTGTGGTTGTTTTAGTCTCCTACTAAGTGGCTATCCACTTTTCCCAGCACCATTTATTGAATAGGTGCTGGGAACACCTATATTCCCCAGCATATATTGTTGTCTGCTTTGTCAAAGATCAAATGACAGTATGTGGATGGTTTTATATCTGAGTTCTCTGTTCTGTTCCGTTGGTCTATGTATGTTTTGTGCCAGGACCATGCTTTTTTGGTTACTATGCCTTGTAGTATAGCTTAAAGTCTGATAAAATGATGCCTCCAAATTTGTTCCTTTTGCTTAAGGTTGCTTTGGTTATTTGGGCTCTTTTCTGGTTCCAAACTATAGAATTATTTTTTCTAGATCTGCAAAAACTGGCATTGGTATTTTGATGGGGATTGCATTGTATCTGCAAATCATTTTGGGTAGTATGGACATTTTAACAATGTTGATTCTGCCGATCCCTGAGCATGAAATGTTTTTCCATTTGTTTACATCATCTGCAATTTCCTTCTTCTTTGTAGCGATCTTTCACCTCCTTGGTTAAATATATTCCTAGGTATTTTATTTTCTTTGTAGCTATTGTGAAAGGTATCACGTCTTTGATTCTCAGCTTAACCATTGTTGGTGTATAGGAATGCTACTGATTTGTAGCATTGATTTGTATATTGATATATTTGTAACCTGAGACTTCTCTGAATTTATTTATCAAATCCAAAATTCTCTTGGTGGAATCTTTGGGGTTTTCCAGGCATAAGATCATATCATTAGCAAAGTGCAATAGTTTTACCTCCTCTTCCCCCATTTGGATACCCTTAATTTCCTTCTCTTGCCTGATTACTCTGGCTAGAACTTCTAGGACTATGTTGAATAGAAGTGGTAACGATTGTCATCCTTGTCTTTTTCCAGTTCTAAGTGGGAATGCTTTCAAGTTTTCTCCATTCAGTATGATGTTGGCTGTGGGTTTGTCCACACACCAGCTTTCTTTCCCTGATCATATATCAGCTCTCATATTATGTTCATATTGCCAGCAACCTCTAACTTACCAAATCCACTAATAAGTTCTTAGTCGTGTACTCAACTTTTCCATAGCATTGAGCTATGATTCTTCTCAAGCACTCCTTGAAATACTTTCTTCACTTGGCTTTTAGGCTACCATACTTTCTTGATTTTCCGTCCTTTCTTACCAATCCTTCATCTCACTTTCTGTCTTGTCCTCTTTCCAACCTCTGAATTTTGCTGTAGGATCCAGTCCTTGGATCTCTTTTGTCTTTTGTCTTTTTGCATTTACTCTCTAGGCTATCTTGTCCAGTTCCCATAGCTTTAAATGCCATCCATATGCTGAGACTTCCAAACGTATGTCTTTAGCCCAACGTCTTCTCTGAGCTCTAGCCTCATATAGCCAATTGTATGTTTGATATAAACACAGCATCTCAAACTTAGCACATCCAAAAAGACATAAGAATAAAAAGTCCCTTGATTATCACTCCACCCTACAACCTAATCCAATTTCCCCCTTCTCTGTAAATAGCATTACCATCTACTCGGTTGCTTAAGCAAGTAATCTAGGAGTTATCTTTGATTCTGCTCTTTCCCCCAACCCTTTATATTCATTTCACAAGTCTTGTTGATTCAAAATACATTCCAAATCTAAGATTTCTCACCACCATCATCTCACCTAGATTACTATAATCATTTTCTACTGATCTCTCTTGTTTATACTTAGTCATTATCTTGATCAAGATCCTCTAATAGCTTCCCCTCGTATTTAGAATAAGATCTAAACTTCTGGCCCAGCCTGGTGGCTCACGCCTGTAATCCTGGCACTCTGAGAGGCTGAGGCAGGAGGATTGCTTGAGGTCAGGAGTTCCAGACCAGCCTGAGCAAGAGCAAGACCCTGTCTCTACTAAAAATAGAAAAATCAGCTGGGTGTGATGGCACGAGCCTGTAGTCCCAGCTACTCTGGAGGCTGAGGCAGGAGGATCGCTTGAGCCAAGGAGTTTGAGGTTGCTGTGAGCTAGGCTGACGCCATGGCACTCTAGCCTGGGCGGCAGAGCAAGACTCCTTCTTGGGGGGGAAAAAAAAAAAAAAAGATCTAAACTTCTTACCATGGCTTACAAACTGTATCATCTGGCCTTTCCCTCTCTCACCAACCTCATTGCCTACCACTCATTACCTAGTCCTGGCTTATTCTACTTTAGCCAAAGGGATGTCCTTGCTCTTCCTGGAATGTACCAAGCTCCTTCCTGCCCTTTGGGCTTTTGTATTTGTTACTTCCTTTGTCTGAAACACTCCCCAGAGTGTCACATGGCTTGCTCTCCCACTTTAACTCTGCTCAGATGTCACCTTTTCTCTCTTAATACTTACTGCCTCCAGTCATACTGTTAGGTACCTGCTTGCTTCTTTATCATCTACCGTCTCATCTCTTCTCCACAGAAGCATGAGCCCCCCAACGGCAGGGACTTGCTCTGTCTTATTCACCAGCATATCCTCAGTACCCAGAATACTAACTAATGTATAATAGATGCTTACAAAAATTTATTGGTTGAATGAACCTACCGTTTTGCTGAAACATCTGTCTGACTTATTGGCAAATTGATTGTCCTTTTCTCTGGTGGAATTTCCCATGACCTCTCTTCAGTACTTGACACTATATGTCTTCCTATCACCCTCCTCTTCTGATTTCCATATTTCAGTACGTCCAGCTACCTACCACACTGCTGTCTCATATACCATATCCTAGAAATTGTCAACTCCTGTTCATTCTTCCTTTGTATTTTGCCTATTAAATTTATGCTTCCTTCTCTATCTCTTTTGCTACTTAGTTGAAACATTTCTTATCTCATACTAATTGATTGCAGTAACTTCCCTACGTTTCATTTTGTCTTACTCAGTACATCCTCCACATTATCATCAGACTGAACTCTTTCAGGGGTGGGGAACCTGTGGCCTTGGGGCCACATGCAGCCTTCTGGATCCTTGAGTGCAGCCTTTTAACTGAATCCAAATTTTACAAAACAAATCCTTTTAATAAAGGGATTTGTTCTGTGAATTTTAGTTTCGGTTGAGGGGTCACACTTGGACATCTGGAGGGCCACATGTGGCCTTGAGGCCAAATAATTTATCTTTGTATCTTTTGCAGCATCTAGCACTTTTTTTGTTTTAATAGTAAGCACTCAGTAAATGTTGAATTAATAGTTCTATTTCTGGAAAGTAGAACTGGTGGGCCATGTGATTATTTTAATGACTGTAATTCTTTGAAAAGAATTTATGTTTAAATAATCTCACTTTATTCTGGTTTTAAAAAAGCTGTAGCAATTTTTTGTTGTCTGTTGTTTTTAATGGACCACTTAAGTGACTATAATCACATAATGTACTATTGGAGTATTTCATAGTAGAGTTTTGTTTTTTGATTTAATGGAATTCAAGTAATGTTGTGCTTCTCTATTAAAATGGTTCTTTTTTTTTTTCTTTCTTAAGCTAAAGTCTCCAGTGAATACTGAATTGCTGAGGAATTTGGGAAAAGACAAACCAAACTTCTCATTCCATGGATCCCTTGGGTGCACCTTCCCAGTTTGTAGATGTGGATACGCTAACAAGCTGGAGTGATTCATGTGAAGATGAATTAAATTCTTCTGATACTACAGCTGAAATATTTCAGGAAGGCACTATTAGATCACCTTTTCTTTATAATAAGGATGTCAATGGAAAAGTGATTCTTTGGTAATTCTTTGATTACATCATATCGTGAGGAGATAGCACTTTCTTATAGTTTCTTCCAAACTATTTTCTGTTTTCTCTTATAAGCCCTAGCATTGTTGAAACATTGCTTTGTATAAATACACACACACACACACACACACACACACACATACACACAGCTTTATTGAGGTATAATTGACATAAAATAAACTGCACATATTTAAAGTGTACAATTTGATGTGTTTTGCCATCACCACAGTGAAGATAGCAAATACACCTATCACCTCCAGAAGTTTTTCTATGTTCCTTTCTAATCCCCCCTTCCTGTCTTTCTCGGCCTCCACATCCCTAAGCAACCACTGATCTTCCTATCATTATAGGTTAGTTCACATTTTATAGAGTTTTATATAAATGGAATCATGTGCTTCTTTTTTGGTCTGGCTTCTTTTAGAAGAATTATATAAATTCATCTGTGTTGTGTGTATCAGTAGTAGTTCATTGTTTTTTTCTTTTCAAAAAACTTTATTGAGATAAAATTCACATACCATATAATTCACCAATTTTAATTATACAATCCAGTGGTCTTTGGTGTATTCATAGAGTTGTATAACCGTAACCACAGTCCATTTCAGACATTTTTATCAGCCCAAAGCCCTGTACCTGTTCAGCAGTCACTCCCCATTCCACCCTAATCCCTCAGCTCTAGGCAACCACTAACTTTCTGTCTCTATAGATTTGCTGAGTCTGGACATTTCATGTAAATGGAATCAATAAAATAAAATATGTGGTTTTTTTGTGACTTAACATGATGTTTTCAGGGTTCATCCATGTTGTAGTTTGAATCGGTACTTCATTCCTTTTCATGGCTAAATAATATTCCATTATATGGATATAGCATATTTTTTTATCCATTCATCTGTTGATAGACATTTAGATTATTTACACTTTTTGGATATTACGAATAATGCTGCTGTGTCTAAACTCTTAAACCAACCATTTTCAGCTCTGTAAGCATTCTATTACAAAGCAAAAGGAATAGGTACAAAGCAAAAGTATAACATGATGGTTTTGTGAGTTTTAGGGTAATAGGAATTGCATTAGATCTTGCATTACAGATCTCTCTAAGATTCCAGATTAACTTTTTTCCTCACCCTCTGTGTGATGGTACCAGATTAATTTTTTTAAGTCAGGAATTTCTTTTGTACTATTGCTTTGCTTGTGAGCTATCAAAACCAACATCGTAAAGGAAGTGAGGATAGAATGTTTGAAAGAATTAGAAACGAAGTTTCTTATCTCTCTCTTCTTCCTCACCTTGCTCTTTGTTTTCTCAGGAAAGGAGATGTGGCATTACTGAACTGTACAGCTATTGTGAATACCAGCAATGAAAGTCTCACAGATAAGAATCCTGTGTCAGAAAGTATCTTCATGCTTGCAGGGCCTGATTTGAAGGAGGATCTCCAAAAACTTAAAGGCAAGTGAATTTTCTTAGGTATATTATTGCTTAGGAAATATTTATTTTAATGTCCTCTGCCTTGAAAAAGCATGTTTTGCATTTAAGTGAGAAAATTATGTAGATGTATCTGCTTTTGCTGAAACTGAATAAAAACAGCTTTTAAAGCTTCATTTTAACAAAATTTAACACATTTTGAAATATGTTAAAAGCTGAACCCTAGAATTTACTATCAGTGAAACTCTGTCATGTTCCTAAATTTTAAAATGACAATCATTGTAGCTGGTTAGATCTTTGGTAGTATTTTCTTGGCTGTATATTTCTTGTACTGATAAGCCTTGTAGAACAACTATCCTCCTGTACTGAAAAACTTTAGCCCTTTTGGTATTGTTATTTGAGTCCAAATGGAAAATCGTGAAACTCAATCTTTCCATTTTATAAAAAGTATTTATGAAATACAGCAATGTTTCTTAAAATGTAAACAGCAAATCCTACCTATATGAAGTGTTGCTTTCTTTGACTTCTACAATTTTTAACACAACTGGTTTCTAACCTGATAAGATTAGAATTTGAATAGGAATACTTACAGTAATAGCTCTATGAAAGAAGGGATAGAAGGGGAAGAATTGCATTCTTTGATTAAGAAACTGAATTTTGACTGTGAGGGTAGAGGAGAATAAAAGCCCTTAATTAAACTGCAAAACAAGATAACATGCAGAGCATATAGAAATTAGAAAGAATATTAAATATATTAATAAAACTGAAAAGTTGTTTGGTAAAAGTAACAGAGAAGCTGGTCTGGAAAAATTCCTAATGGGGGGTGTGTGTGTGTGTGTGTGTGCTCACCTACACCTTAGAGCTAGCCTTACAGGGGATAAAGAAGATAAGAAAATTTAACACAAGTATACAAGTTAAACCTCAATATTTAACAGCATGTGTTTGAGACTCTCCAAGCTGAGGTTCATATTATAACTCTGCCCTTTACTGTGTAAGTTAAGACCAGTTATTTCACCTCTGAGTCTGAGTTTCCTCATCTCTAAAGTGGGGATGGTAATACTATTTCTATTTCCTACCTCAGTTCCTGGCATAAAGCAAGAGCTTAATAAATAGTTGGGGATGCAAAGAATTAATATCATAAAAACTAAAATAATGGACATTAGGTGCTAGGCACATCCTAAGCAGTCAAGAAATATTATTCTGGTGTTAGCTATTAGGCCTCAGTTGTTTTATTTAAGGAATCGATGGCAAACTTAAGAGAGGTTATTAGTGATGCACTGAAGGGCTGAATACTTAATCCTGTCCCCTTTTTTATATTTTTATTAACAACTTAATATATGATAACAAAGTATGATTTACCAAATTCGTAGATGATAGAAAACTGGTAGAGGTCAGAGGAGATATTGGATTTTTAAATATCTGGACTGGAAATAGCCAAAAAATGAAAAAAATTAACAGACATGAATATTAAAGTCCTGCAGTAAGTTCAAAACAGTAATTACCCAAGTTCAGGATGGGGAAGTCCAGTTTGACAACCCTCATTGTGTAAGGAAGTATTTTCTATCTCAGTATAATGACATTGTATATATCTCCAGGCTTATCCCATACCCGTTCTTCCCATACCTCAAGTACTTGAGTCAAACTGATCTTCTCTTACTGCCTGGTCATCCATGCTCCTTCCCAATTTTCCACATGCTGTTGCTCTTTCTCTTGATTGTCAACCCGTATTCTTAAGTCTTGGCTTATATCTCTTGAGCACTGTTTCCTTTTACTTCATAACAGATCAGTCTCCCCGTGGCGTATGCTCCCAGCCTGTGGTACTTTTCTTTTGTGCCCTTGTCACAGTTATAAATTGTCCTGTGATGACTATGTCCCCATTAAACTATACACTTCTTGTGGACAGGAAGTGTATGTCTTATTAGCCTCCAGTGCCAATACCAAGAATAGTGAAGGCATCCTTTAAGTAGCTGATAAATAAAAGCTTTTGAGGATTTTAATTGAAGAGATTCAGAATTGATAATGTGTTTGTTTCTACTATAAAAGCTAACAATTTCAGACTGTATCATTAGAAGGCCAGCATCAAAATCAAAGGAGGCTGTGGTTTATCTGTCCTAGTAGTACCCCCTGGTATATTGTGTTCATTTTATTTTATTTTATTTACTACTTTTTGAAAGTAATAAACTGGGATACACTTAACAGAAAGTTATTGTGTGGTAGACATTGTGCAAACCATATTATTTGAAAGAGCAGTTTAAAGAGCTAGAGTTAGCACAGAGAAGAGAAGATACAGAGGAAACTTACTAATCATTCTCAAATACTTGAAAAAGGATCATAATTGAAGAGGGAGTGTGATAGTTCTGTTGTATTCCTATAATCTTTAATAGGAAGATACATAAAACTTTAGTTCGGTTAGTGAAACTTTTCTAAGAATTAGTGCTTCCTAAAAATGGAATAAGAAGGGTTGGCTTATTGTACTCACGTTTCCCCCAAACAAAGTCAGTCTTACATTCACTCTTTGAATTTAGTAATTTTATGAAACTAAAGCTGTTTGGGATCTTTGTTGTTTGGACTAGATTGACAATGATATTCAGCTTTAAAGAATTAGAATAGCATCTGATAATTCACTTGCCTACTTGTTTCCAGGCAAGACATACAATTCAGACCTAAATAAATATAGGTTGAAGTATCTACATATGCAAAGTGAGAAGAAAAATATTTTCTCCTTCAATCAGAACTACTGGACAATTTTGCTGCTTAAATGTTCTATATTACTCAGTATTTAAATGTGAGGATTTGATAGGGTGAGAGTTCATATACTACATTTTTTGCTTACTCTGTTTTCATATAGTTAGCAGTCTTTTTGCTACAAGCATCAAACAGCTTTTGTGTTTCCTACTGTGGGCATTAGGATTTGAAGAGAAAAAAGAGAAGTTGAAAAGTCCTAACGAATCTTCAATAATCAGATATTCAGATTATCATTGTAGCAGTGCTCCTTAGCAAAGGATGTAGCCATGCTGGACAGTTAAGACTAGGAGTAAACTTATTTAGTGAATTTGTATTTATTTTACACAAATTAAAAATATGTTCAGGACTGTGTTTAAATGTTTATAACATTGCCAGGATTCAAGCTTTGAGAGTAGAAGAAATTTGGGCTAGAAAGAAGTGAAAGTTTGGGAAGTAATACAGCAGTGCTTAGCATAACTCCAGTGTCCAGAGTTTTTGTTAATGATTACTAAAGGTGTAATTCCAAGAACAGAATATTCAGAACATTTAAACTTCTTTTCTATTTATGAACTCTGAACTCTAACTCAAGAGATCTCTAGGACTGATTCAGCAAACTGACTGCCCAAATAATGTGTGTGTTTTCTTGCTTTTTTTTTAAACCAAAATAATATATTTATATCCTTTCTTTTAAATAATGATTTTCTAGTTATAGAAGCAGTAAATGTAAATTATAGAAAATCATATACACACAAGCTAAAAATAAGTAAAAACTTAGCATTTCCACCACACAAAGATCACCGCTATAAACACATTAGTGCATATCCTTCTGGATCTTTCTGTTTGTTGGTGTGGGTGTATACACACATTCTTACATCTTTTGTTACATAATTATACATACACCGTTCTCAAAATAAGGTAATTGTTTACATACTGTTCTGCAACTTGCCTTCTTCAGCAAATGAATTCCATGTTTTAATTTCACAAATTACATCTAATACTCAGGCCATACTTAAAATTTCCAGCTGACCCACAAATGTCCTTTGCAGCTACTTTATCCAAATCGGTATCCAATCCAGGACCACACAGTGCATGTTATTGTTATGTTTCTTAATTTGTGTGTGTGTATTTTTGTAATCCAGCACTATTTTCATGACACTGATTTATTGAGTGAACTCATCCAATTGTTTTCTGAGATGTCCCACTTTCTAGATCTGTCTTATTTATTTGAGGTACTATTTAGTTTATATTTCCTATAAACTGGAAGTTGTATCTAATGGAATCAAGTTTTGGCTAAAACATTTCATGGATAATGTTGTGTTGTATTTTATTAGAAGACATTCAAAATCTGATTGACCATTATGGTTAGTAGACCATTACTGATACTAAGATGGTTCTCGGTATTGGGGTGATGATAACAGTTTGATCCTTCCATTTGTACAATTATATTTTACCTATTGTGACTGAAAACTAATCTATGTGGTGTCATCTAGGCTCTACACATGTCCAGTTCTTCATACATTCACCTAATGGTTTTAGCACTGAATTGATAATCCCTGTCTGCACTAGTACTTTCATTAAGATTATCAAGTTGTGTTTTCTAAGATCTATCATTTCATCCATCTTTTCTAGCTGGCATTCTTCTATAAAGTAGAGCTTTTCCTCATCAACTGGTGTTACTTGGTTACTCTGAATTATAGTTTCTGTTGGAGAGGCAGAACAAATCCTTAATTCTTTTAATTTACCAATTTTCAAAACAAAGAATTGGTTTGATAGCTGCCTCAAATGGTAACAAATGAGTTTTTTCTGGTTCTTTCTTTTTTATCATTTTGTACCTATAGCAATTCATTGAACAATGTACATATTTTTTTTTTTTTTTTTTTTGAGACAGAGTCTCACTTTGTTGCCCGGGCTAGAGTGAGTGCCGTGGCGTCAGCCTGGCTCACAGCAACCTCAAACTCCTGGGCTTAAGGATCCTACTGCCTCAGCCTCCCGAGTAGCTGGGACTACAGGCATGCGCCACCATACCCAGCTAATTTTTTCTATATATATTTTTAGTTGGCCAGATAGTTTCTTTCTATTTTTAGTAGAGACGGGGTCTCGCTCTTGCTCAGGCTGGTCTTGAACTCCTGAGCTCAAACAATCCGCCCGCCTCGGCCTCCCAAGTGCTAGGATTACAGGCGTGAGCCACCACGCCCAGCCTTACATATTTTTTAAATTCCTTAAATTTTATGTTACACTTTATGAAGGAAAGTAGCAATGATCTGTCTTTCCCTTCCCTACCTCGATTTCTTCTCTCCAGGGGCAAATACTTTGAATCCTTTAAGTGCCTTGTATTATTAACCTTCTATTTCCAAATAATATGCTAAAACTACTGCTTGATTTTTTCATTACCTGTTGACTTATTACTTTAGAAGTGAAAGATTAAACTCTCTTTCATCCACCCCTCCCTTTTACATACACATGGAATACACATTGTTCTGTCACAATTTTGATTAAATCAGTATTAGTCATTAACATTGTGGCTATATACATGTTGCTCACGCTAATTAGAAAACACATTAATATCCTTTTTGTGTAACCTTTTTCTTCTAGGTTATTAATGGATTTGACTTTTTTTATATAATTTATTTATTTATTTTTTTAGAGATAGAGTCTCACTCTGTTGCCCAGGCTGGAGTGTGGTAGCATGACCACAGCTCCCTACAACCTCAAACTTCTGGACACAAGCAATCCCCCTCGCTCAGACTCCTGAGTAACTGGGACTAGAGACGCATACCACCACGCCTGGCTAATTTTTTTTCTTTTGTAGAGATGGGGTCTTGCTATGTTGCCTAGGAACTCCTGACCTCAAGCAATCCTCCCACCTCGGCCTCCCAAAGTGCTGGGATTATAGGCGTGAGCCACTGTGCCTAGCCTTAACCCCAAACTTCTAAATATCACTATAAACTTCCTCTCAATGAAGTGAAACACTTTAGTTTATCTCTCAGTTCCATTTTTTTCTTGACAAGGCCCCTCTTGGAACCCTCCATGGTCTTCTTCCTCTAGTCTGTTCTCTATGCCTGCTACACAATTATTATCCTGGAACTGGAACTTTTTCTTTAATATCATCCTAGGAAATCCTTTTTTTTTTTTGATAGATTGGATCCTCAATTTCCTAGATCTTGTGCGCTTTTCTTCTTTGATGGACACCTTCATTTTTATGAGTAAATCTAGTAGGAGATTTCTGAGAAGAGTGCAACAGGGCAAAATTACTGAGATCTTACTTCTACCTTCGTACTTAATTGGTAATTTGCTTGGAAATAGAATTCTGGTTTAGAAAGCATTTTCCAGAATTTTGAAGATATTGCTTCATTGTTTTCGATTTTGATTAGTGCTCTTGAGAAATCTGATGCTATTTTTATTACTGATTCTTTGTGTGTTACTGGTTTCTTTTTGGAAGCTTTATAATCTGATCTTTGTTTCTGGTGTTCTGAAATTTCACAGTGATGTGCCTTTGTGTGGTTTGGGTAGTCAGTGGGCTTTTTGAGTCTAGAAACTCATCTTTTAGTTCTGGGAAATTCCTTGTTTTATTTCTTTAATAATTTCCTTTGTTCTGTATTTTCTGTTCTCGCTGAAGGAATCCTATTGGATGCTGTACTTCTGTGTTTAATTCTTTGATTTTCTTATCTACTATCTCTTATTTTCATTTCCTTTTTATTTTATCTTTCTGGAAGATTCCCTCAACTTTAGTTTTAACCCCGCCATTGAACTTTTCATTTCCGCTGTCATATTTTTTGCTTGGCTATTACAGTTTTGTAAGTACTAGTTCCTATTCTCTGAATATTCTTTTTTATATATGTAACTTTCTGGTTTTGTTTCAAAGATACTATATCTTCTCTTACCTCTTTGAGAGTAGTAATTATGATGTTGAGATTTGGGTTTTGTTTTTTATTTTTCAGTTTTCTTCCCTGTGTTGTCTATTTCTTGAGTATTTGTTTGCTTTGTCCCCCTTTTTGTTTTTGTTAGAGGCTTTCCTCACTTGTTAGCTGGATTTAAGAGGGAGGAACTGAAAAGCTAATGGGAAGCTTTGTATGGGTGTCTTAGTTCAGGCTGCTATAACAAAGTACCGTAGACTGAGTGGCTTATAAAGAACGAGAGTTTATTTCCCAAGTGCTAGAGGCAAGAAGTCAGAGATCAGGGTGCCTCCATGGTTGATTGTGGTGAGCGCTCACTTCGGGCTTGCAGACAGCTGATTTCTCGTTGTATCTTCACATGGCAGAGAGAGAAAGCAAGCTCTCTGGAGACTCTTAAAAAGACTCTAATCCCTTTTATGAGGACTGCACCCTCATGACTTTATTTAATTCTAATTACCTCCCAAAGACCCTACCTTCTAAACCATCACGTTAGGGGTTAGGGTTCAACATGAATTTTGAGGGGACGTAAGCATTCAGTTTGTAACAATGGACAAAGGTTATTTCTTGGTGGGTCTTGGAGTAGGTAACAGAGCAGGAGCCCTGTTGTTCTATTGGAAAACTTCCCTCAGTTATCAGAATCTGTAGATCCTTTGGTTTGGGCCTCTTAATTTCTTGGAAAGGAAGCCTCCAGGGGTGTAAGCCTGCATGTCTGTTTGGAAGCCATTTAGGGGCAAAGGGCTAGACCTTTCACTGTTAAATATAATACTTTATCTAAATCCCCCCTTTTCAGCTGTACCCGGGTTTCTGCAGTCCAGAAACTCTCTAGTTCAGCATCTCCAGGGAATAAACTTCCTCCCTGCTGCTATGGTGGTAAAGAATTCATCACCTTGTTGTGCTGGCTGGGGCAAGGGTTGTTGCAGATTTGACTGTTTTTAAATAAAGTTTTAACCTGGCCTCCTCTTCTTAGTCCCACTTTACAGCATTGCCTTTAGAATTACTTAAGGCTCTAATTTCTGAGCCGTTCTAGTGTTTTCCAGTAATAACAGTAATAGCTAATGCATGTGTGTACTTTTCATATATTAACTCACTTAAGCCTGTGAAGTACTACTAGTATACCCCTTAAATAAGGATATTGAAGCATAATGAGAACAAGCACCCGCCTGTAGTATCACAATAGGAATGTGGTAGACTCAAGATTTGAATCCAAGCAGTCTGTCTTGAATCCAGCACAGCTTTTCAGATCAGCTTGCTTCATATTGATTATGCCATTTCTGCAAGCAATTAGGTTTCTCTACTCTAAGTCAGTTATTATTAGTCCATTGACTTTCTACCTTCTAAAATTTTCATTATGCTTATCTGCTTTGTGTTCTCTTCTCTCTCATTCTCTTTGTCTCTGTGCTTGTACCTATTATATTGTTTCTGTCATTTGGGGAACAGAAGGAACAGAGATAAATGCTTGTGTTCAGTCCATATTTTAAAGTGAAATTTCTCAAAGTTCTTAATACTGTCTCTGTTTTATGGTTTGCTTTGTTGTTTTTTCCCTCCAGATTTATGTATGTTTCCATTGTTCCCAGGTTGCCGAACAGGTGAAGCAAAATTGACAAAAGGATTTAATCTAGCTGCCCGGTTCATCATTCACACAGTGGGACCTAAATATAAGAGCCGCTATCGCACAGCGGCTGAGAGCTCCCTGTACAGCTGCTACAGAAATGTACTTCAGCTGGCAAAGTACGGTCTGCTCATTTTATGGACATAATATGTCATACATTGTTAAAGGCCCTGGTTATAAGATAAAACCTAGCTATGGAAGTCAGATTTTGAGGAGTTTAGATAATTTAGGAAGACCCTGAAGATAGAATTGATTATCTTTTCAAACTTACCAGGATAAATGGGATGGATTTGCGTGACTTGAGAATTTAACCTATTCCCATTTTATTCAGTTTTTATTTGAAATATATACCCCAAAGAGTACAATTTATTAAATTGTACTATTAAATTATATATCAGTATAATTATTAAATAGTGCAATTGGGTTAGCTATTATAGTAAATTTGTTGAAGAAGTAGAGAAAGGGAAGCTAAGCTGCATTTGGAAATTAGTTATTTTTTGTTATGTATGTATTACAGATGTTTGTAGTATAATTTTTATGTTTTCTGTTTAATTACAGAGAGCAGTCAATGTCTTCTGTTGGATTCTGTGTCATTAATTCTGCAAAACGAGGTTATCCTTTAGAGGATGCAACACACATAGCACTTCGTAAGTAATATTGGAGATGCTGTACATAAATTGAATCTTCACAAAATTTTTTATCACTAGTTAAATAGTTACAGCCAAAGAAGATTCATTGATTAACTGATCATGGCACCCTGGAGGGAAGTTTCTATCGACAAGTTGCAGAGCTCTCAATTTACTTTCTTGGGTTGACATTTTTATCTGTTTGAAAAAAGGCCTTATAAGACTTGCCTATTAAATTTTTATTACATTTAACAGAGTTTAATTAAGCAAAAAATGATTCACAATACAGGCAGCCCCCAGAACAAGAATAAGTTCAAAGCAGCTTGCCTGTTAAATTTGAAAGTGATGCTAAGGCTAGGAAGTATGGCCAGTGCATTAGATATTTGAATCAGAATTCAGAATAATCTTAACAGGCTGCAACAAATGCAATCAAAACAGATTTCATAACATCATATTTATATACCACTTTACAGTTTAAATAACCACTTTCACATGTGCTAGTTGAATATAAAACCCTGCATTTAGGTTTAAAAAAAAAAAAGACTGGGCTCAATCAATATGAGCCAAAATGTCATATACGTGATATAAAAATATAGTGTACAGTTCAAGACAGTTCATGGTATCACTGTATATTTGCAGGTTCAGACCACATCTCAAGTTTTATATGAAGTTTGGGCTATCATTGCTGAAACACAAATTGGAGGACAGATAGTTTGAAACATGAGTGGTGTTTCATTGTGGACTTATTTGTGCTGCATTTTTTGAGCAACAGTTCGTGGGGGGATCATCATCAAACTACATTGAGCATTTGGGGAAAGAACTCTGTGGACTCTTTCTCAAGAAAAATGTACATAAATATAGAATTTGCAAGTTTTTTAAGGATGTTTACAGATCCTTGCCAGGATTATAGATAATAACTATACCTGTACAAGACAAGGTCTGAGACCAAGTTATAAGGAAGGATATTCCAGACCCATTTGAGACAAGACTGTATGTGGCAGAAAAGTATTTTAGTGAACTTCTTTTCACTGGGAACATTTATGCAGAGGCTGCGTGACCATCTGTTGCAGATATTGTAGAAAACATTTCTCAGTCTGGGCATAGTGGCTCGTGCCTGTAATCTAGCTCTCTGGGAGGCCAAGGCAGGAGGATTGCTTGAGGTCAGGAGTTCAAAACCAGCCTGAGCAAGAGCAAGACCCCATCTCTACCAAAAATAGAAAAAAATAGCCAGCCATGGCGCCGTGCACCTATAGTCCCAGCTACTTGGGAGGCTGAGGCAGTAGGATCGCTTGAGCCCAGGAGTTTGAAGTTGCAGTGAGCTGTGATGATGTCACTGCACTCTAGCCGGGGCAACAGATTGAGACTCTGTCTCAAAAAATAAATAAAAACTAATATCCTTACTACTCAAGGATTTTATAGCAAAATTTACGTATTTTATAGTTGTAGTTTATATATATTAGACTGAGCTTGAGGGGCACAGATTTATCTTTTTATCTTTGTACTTCCAGTGCTTCTATATGTCAAGAATGCTTGACATATGGTACTTGCTCAAGAAATATGTATTTTAAAAAGAGACAAATAAATTCCATTTAATTTCTGTAAACAGCCTTGTGTTATAGATAATATGATGTCCATTGCACAAATAAAGAGACTCAGAAATTCATCATGTTCTCAGGGTCACACAGACTTGGAACATATACATCACACCTTCTGACTCCCACGTCTAATAACCTGCCTGTTATACTAGATAATTCTTTATGCTTGAGTTAGAGCTGCTTCAGTGGGAGACTACTGTATTATAACCTGCGTGTCTTCTAAATGGTGCCTTACCAAAGCACAGTTCCTGCCTGGATATCATTCCTCCTGTCAAGGCTTTTGGCCAGTGTTGACATTCTCTGACTTCACTTAGTCCTTGCCTTGTCATCGCATAGCTTCTTTTCTATTTCTATTTCTCATTAAAGTAATCAAAATGATCAGAATTTAAAGAGGCAGCATCATTTTTAGAAAAGACTCTGAATGGGAAGTCAAAAAGACTGATTTTTAGTTCAGATTCTACCAGTCCCGCTTAAGCTCTGTGGCCCCAAATAAATCACTTGGTACAGTATCATAAGAGAGGTCAATTTTAGAATAATTGGTACCAGCAGATAAAGATCAATAGTGGATTTAAGGGACTTTGATGATGCCATTTCTAGGAATTAGCAAAAAGGAACTGTCTAATTCTTAAAGTGGGCAAGTTAACTTATATTGTGTAAGGCCCATTTGACTTATTATACCTTAAATCTAGTAGCAGAACTGTGGCATCTTATTCAGACACACATACATACACACACACACACACACGCACACACACACACACACATACACACGCACACAGTGATGCCCTTTGCTTATACTTTCTCAAGCATTTGGAAAACAAATGGCTTATACGCTTTTGTAGCATATATGGGCCAAGAACAAATCTAATGATATAATTTTAAGTCCTTAGTATCAAAATCTTTCTTACTTATTAAATGATTATCAAAATTTATTTTATTTGAAACCTAAGTAATATCTTCTTGATAGACATATCAAGACTTACCTTTTTTCTTAGTTCATATGCACTTCTTCTCCAGGAAAATCCTAAAGAAACATCCACATTAAAATAAATTTATTAGGCTTTTGATTCATTCAACAAAAATTTGAGTGACTACTATATGCTAGGCTCTGTTCTGTATACAGGAGGATATAATAGTGAGAAAAAAGATGAAGATGTTTGTTCTTGTGTTTCCAGGTTAGGAATTTTAGTGTCCCAGATATCATTCTCACCACTTAAAGGGCATTTGCTAGATGACATTCTGGTTGGTTACAGAGCATAGAGCACAGATGAAACTTTGAAAGGAACAGTGTGAACTGGCAGTTAGTGCTAAAGCCTTAGAGTCATGACATCGTTCTTTTTTCCCCCTTTTTGCAGAATTACTTTTCTAAATGAACTCTGCCAAGGGAATTCAATTTTGTTAGTATTTGGCATTGTATTTTATCTTCCAGAGGAAACTACAATTATATGCTGAGAAACTGTTACGTGTGAACATTAAAACTGGATGTCAAAGTAAATAGGAAAACTTTCAAAATCTGGTTTTGAAAGTTAATTTTTGAAAAAATATTAAGAGGGAGAAATGAAAAATTAATCTGTTACCTAACAGAGGGAGAGTTATGAATGTTTGTCCTGTCCTTCAACAGGCTCTTGAGATACAATATTGAACAAGGCAGGCAATATGTTTATAACCAGAGTCATAAATTGTTAATTCAGTTAACTAGTTACTTTTGAATGATTGCACGCCACATCCATAAGGTATGCTAGACCTTAATTAAAGTAATAGTAGTGTAAAGTATACTTGGTCTTCAAAAAGCTCAGTCTAGCTCTAAAATGCTATAAGAAGTTCATAAAGAGAAGGATGTTCAAAAGATTATAGGAGGAACATAGGGAAGGGTGGAGTTCTGCACAAAGGAGATGGCTCTTGGCTGGGTCTTGAAAAATGAGTAGGAATTCACTAAGAGAAGGGAATGATGGACAAATGGTATTCTAGTCAAAGGTGATCATGCAAGCAGAGGTAGGGCAGCATAAAAGTAAGTGGCATATTTTGAGTACAGCAAAGAAGCAGATTTCACTAAAGCATAAGATGTGGGAGGAATAATTGGAAATAGGACTAAGGAGTGGAGTGGGGGAAGGTAGTTGGGGTCAGAGTGTGGAGAATCATGCTAGGGACTTTAAATCTTAACCTATAAGCAGTGCAAAACTATCACAAGTGTTTAGTAAGGAGGATGACATAAGATAACTCAGGCAACAGTGAATATGTAGATTTGGGGGAAAATAAGAAACAAGGAGAACAGTTAAGAGTTTACTGCCAAAGTCTGTGTCAGTATTGATAACCTGAAAGCAGCTGGAAGAGAGAAGGAATAAATGTTAGAAATACTGGCAATGAAAATAAAAGTTATGGGAACCAATTGAAAATACAGGATGAAGGAAGAGGTAAAGGAAATGTCAGAGAAAACTCAGGATCCTCGCTTGGGTGATTGGTTGGGTGTTGATATGTAATTGAGATAAGGAATATAGGAAAAGGAGCAGGTTTAGGGGAGGGAAGACAGAGGTCAGAATCTGGCCCTGTTAGGGTCAGGTTTGGACATGTTGAGTTTGAGGTCTCTGTGGGTTATCTGGGCAAATATGCCCAGTAGGGCAATAGGGAGTTCAGGTCTTTTGTATAGAAAACAGAATGTAAAGATTTTCGAGCCATCAATATTTGAGATAATACCTAATCAGCAAATTAGTCAGCTAAGGGGAATATGTGTATCAAGAAAATCAAAAATGTAGAGGACAGAATCCTGGAGGACATTTTAAAAAGGTAAGGGAATGGGTGTTTCAGGACTGAAGCTGGGGAGATCCAGTAAGTTAAGAACTGAGAAAAGGCCAATAGGTCTTACTCTTAGGAATTTAATAGAGAAGAATCAGGATAACACAGAAATTAAGAAAAAAATGATTCTGCTTTGGTTTTATGAAGTTTTATCAAGGGTGGAAGGACTGAGTAGGACATGTAATACTGTAACTGAACAAGTGGAAAGACACTTGTGCTAGATCTTTCTGGTCAAAGAGAGAGGCCCCAGGGAATAAGAAGAATATGCCGGGTAAAGGAGAAATAAAATAAAGCTCCCTCTGTTGTAGAGCTTTCATTCTAGAGGATAAGGAGGAGAGGGCAGAGAGAATATACAATAAACAAGTAACTCCATAAAATGTACGTAACCATTGCTCTGGAGGAAAGCAAATCAGAGAAGGGTTTTTTTATAGGTATTCTGGGCAGGCCTTACTGATCAGGTATCATTGAGCAGAGACCTGAATGAAATGCCATTATAAAAATAAAACTCTGCCCAAAACAACAGATGCTGGTGAGGATGCAGAGAGAAAGGAACACTTATACACTGTTGGTGGGACTGCAAACTAGTACAACCTCTATGGAAAGTTGTATGGAGATACCTCAAAGAACTAAAAGCAGACCTACCATTTGATCCAGCAATCCCACTATTGGGTATTTATCCAAAGAAAAATTTACGTGCACATATGGAAGTAAAACTCAACAGAAATCAAGCAGGTGGGAGGGGGCAGGGGGACAGGTAAATTCACACCTAACGAGTACAATGCACGCTATCTGGGTGATGCGCACACTTACAACTTTGACTCAAAATGTACAAAAGCAATTTATATAACTAAAATGTTTGTACCCCCATAATATTCTGAAATTAAAACAAAAAAAGCTCTGAAGAGTTAGATTTTTCTTTACGTATAAGTAATTTTTATTTATTGAATAATCTATCTATTCTTTTCCTTAGGCACCGTAAGGAGATTCCTAGAGATTCATGGGGAAACCATTGAAAAAGTAGTATTTGCTGTTTCTGATCTCGAAGAGGTATTTTGCTAATTGTTATGTTGTTCAAATCTTATTTTTACTTTTAAGCATTTGCCTTTGTCTCATTGTCATAAATTTGCTGAATTTCCAGCAAACAAGTCCTAATTATCTATGTATATGTTTGGTAGTGGGACTTAGCATCACTCATTGAAAAAGATTTTATTGAAAACTAAAAACAAGTCAAGAAAGAGCGTTTTGTTCATATTTTTTGCTGCTAAACTGTTGTCACTGTAAGTGAAATCTTATACAAGTGGAATTGTTCTGCTTTGCTCCCTGTGTTAGCTCTCAGAGCTTCACCTGATAACCTAAGCATTGAGTGTCTGGGTAGCATAACTGGAAAACTACTGCTGTGCCAGAAAAGCTTTGGTGTGTACCTGACCTGGAAACAGGTGACACACCTCACCTAGTGGCTGTCACTGAGTAAGTTGTGAGGGGTTTGTATTTTATTGTATGTAGTTAGGTTTATTATGTTTCAATTTTAGAAAACTAGTACTTTACTTTTATTAATTTTATTTAGTTTTAGAGTGCTTTGTCCAATTCAGCTTCTTATATTTCCCAGTTTTATATCCTTGGGCAAGTTATTTAACCTCTCTGTGCTTTGGGAAAATAGGAACACTAATAGTACCTATATCACAGGATTTTTGTGATAATTAAATGAGATAATACATGTGAAGTATCTATGCAAAATATATATAGCTACATACTATGATATAAAAGTACTTTTGAATTTGGAAAAAAAACACATTTACTTTGTTTGTTATCTCTTGTTTTACTTGGCTTATCTCTACATTCATCCTTCCAGTGACCTTTTTTTGAGTGTCTAGTATACATCAAGTTTACTATATTAGGTTTTGGGAATACACCAGTGAACTAGTCATGCTTGTTTCCTCACGGAGCCCATTTTCTATTGTGGAGACAGACAATTCAGATAAATTAGGACAATTATAATAAGCGCATTAATGGAGGTATGGGAAGGGTAGGACATAAGTCCAGCCTGGCATGGGGTTAGAAAATGCTTCCCTAAGAAGTGATACATAAGTTGAAATCATGTTAAAAGATAGATAAGATTTGCCGAGGGAGAGACAAGTGACAATAGTCATACAAGGCTGGGCAAGGACATGTAAGTAAGAATAGCATTAAGTGTTTAGTGTTGCTGTTGCATAAACTGTGAGACTCAGGATGGCAAAAATGGAAGTTAGGTGGGGGCAGGATCACTCAAGGCTTTGTGTCACATGCTGTGGAATTTAGAGTTTATCAGTTATGCAATGGGGAAACAGAAGAGTTTTAAGCAAACAAATGATGTGATCTCATTTCTGCTTTAGCTGTGTGAAGGACGATTTGGAAGGAGAAAGACCGATGGCAAGCAGAGATAACAGGTAGTTGCAGTACTTCAAATGAAAAATGATCAGGCGAGAACAAGGGCACTGGTGGTGGTGAAATTTAAAATATTTAATGAATAAATTCAGCTGGAGTTGGTGGTTGATTAAAATATGTAGGAGAAAAAGGAAAAGGAATCAAGCATGGCTCCTGTGTTTCTGGTTTGGATGACTGGACAATGATGACCAATAAGACCACAAATAGAGAAGAAAGTTTGGAGAGGGGATGAAGACAAGTTCTTTTCTGAACTTGTTGAATCTTAGGGGATCAGTGGAGCATCAGGGACAGATGATCAGCAAACCATTGTGCTTATCAGTTTGAAGCTAATGATGGAAATCTAGGCTAGAGATTTGGCCATTTTCATAGAATAAAGTACCAACTACCAAGTAAGATATAGCTCTTGCTCTCAGGGAGTTTGCAGGCTAATGATGAGACAGCCGGGTAAACAAAGATCACCCTACAGTGTGGCAAGCACTGTGCTAAGGTATGCACCACGAAGCTATGGCAGCTTATCAGGGCACCTAATTCAGACACAGAGGAACAGAGAAAAGGTCTTTACCTTCAATATACACAGAAAAATAGTCATCAACATTTACCATCTTTTTTTAGAGTCATTTATGGATAATTTATTGAAAAATAAAGTGGATAATGAGAAGCAATTTTATTAGACAATTCAGTGAGAGTTTAAACGTAACAGACCTCTTTGTATCAAGTAAAATTTGTTGCACAAACATCATAAAAGATGAAAGAACACTGTCACACATCCTTTTAGTAAAATGGGATGGTCCAGGTTCCTATCACAAAATATTATCCTGTGGGAAAGTTCTTTTGTTGAATGACTAACTGAATGAGAATACCGTATTTCTTCTTTGTCCTTAGAAATACATTGTTAACTCGTGGATCATTGAATTTGAGAATAGTCTTTTTTAACAAATAGTTTTAGGAAACTGGATAGCCACATGCAAAAGAATTAAGTTGGACCCCTACCTCATACCATATACAAAAATTAGCTCAACAGGGATCTAGGGCCTAAATGTAAAACTAAAATTATAAAACTCTTAGAAGAAAATGTAAGTATTAATCTTTATGACCATAGATTAGGCAGTGGTTTATTGGATATGACACCAAAAGCACAAGAAGCCAAAATAAAAATAGATAAATTGGGCACTCTTACAATTTAGCAATAAAAAGACAACTCAATTAAAAATTAGCAAAAGTTTTGAATAGATATTTTGTTTTGTACCTAGTTTTTAATTTATAACGGTGACTGAGTGATGACATGGAGAGGTCAATGCTGTTGAAAGAAAAGTTTAACGTTACTCACAGTGTCCCTAGAAAACAGAGGCATGGCATGCCACACAGGGCCACAGGAGGAACACTAGGTTTTGGTCAGAAGCCAGAGCCTTTATTGGGTTTTCCTTGGGAAAAGCAAGGCAGGGCAGGGTGAACAGTTTAGGATTGGCTAGTTTGAATATTTCCGGCAGACTTTGGGCTATAGGAGTAGTCTCTGGTTGCCTGGTACCTGGCCTGGAATGATTTAGGCCAGGGAAAATATTTGCTTGGTTTATGAGTTAAATAAGGAGATAGTTGGGCTGCAGATTCAGAATTGCTTGGTTTGCATATACAAAATGTGCTCCCAAGTAAGTTGTTACTAACTTTAGCAATTGGCTAACCCTGGGAGGGGTAGTCCTTCCCAGCCGGCAAGCTTTTTAAATTGTGAAAACATCATAAAATACAGAAAATTGTTTTAAAAAATGGTTAATACACATTTCTTTGAATAAGATATACAAATAACCAGTAAGTACTAAAAAAGTGCACCACACTGTTAACTATTAGAGAAATGCAAATCAAAACCACAATGAGATACTACTTCATACCCAGTAATATGACTATAATTATGAAGACAGACAATAACAGTTGTAGGCAAGGATGTAGAGAAGTTGAAACTCTCATACATAGCTAGTGGGAATGTAAAAATGATGCAGCTGCTTTGAAAACCAGTCTGGCATTTCCTCAAAAAGTTAGAGGTACCACGTAATGCAGCAGTTTCACTCTGATGTATATACAGAAGAGAAATGAAAACATATTTCCACACAAAAACTTGCACACAAATATTCCTAGCAGCATTCTTCATAATAGCCAAAAAGTGTAAACAACCCAAATGTCATCAACTGATGAACAAAATGTGGTGTGTATATATATTAATAATAGAATATTGTTCAGCCATAGAAAAGGAATGAAGTACTGATACATGTTACAACATGAGTGAACCTTAAAAACATGCTGAGACACAAAGGCCACATATTATATTCCATTTTTATGAAATATCCAAAAGAGGCAAATTCATAAAGACAGAAGATTAGTAGTTGCCAGAGGAGGGAGGAATGGGCAATGATTGCTAATGGGGTTGGTGTTTCTTTCTGGGATAATGAAAGTGTTCTAGAATTAGATATTGGTGATGATTGTACAGCTTTGTGAATACTAGATATTAAAAACCACTGAATTGTGTACTTTAAAAGGGTAAACTTCATGGTGAGTGAATTATAATCTCAGTTTTTTAAAAAAGACTGTAAAGATGGTGTCTTTGGTCTTCTTATGTACCTACTTAAAAGATGATGCGACACTGTGGGCAACATAAGAAAACTGAAGAGTAATGGTTTCTTGAATTTCATTGTCCTTCCAGGCGATTCCATCATTCTTGTTTTCTTATTATTTTAATTTAGTCTTGTTTAGTATAGTTGATAATAATTGATGAGTGACGCTGAGCCATGATAAAATAATTCCTAGGATGATGAAAAAGCAAAATGTTTCAAGATATAGGAAAAATAAGAGCCCTAAATGCCTGTAATTTATTGTGGATTTGTAAGTGGGTCCCGTGGACTAACCTATATGGAAATTATAAGATAGGATGAGTTTTATTCTGTTTCTTTTTAAAAAATTAAATTTATCTTTGTTCTTTGAAAAATCTTTAAGAAAGAATAAAAGTTATGAAATAGTCTTTCACAAGTAGTTAGAAATGTTAAAAACAAACAAAAAAAGCCTCAAAAACTAAACCTGGGTCAAATGGGCCCTGATGGCACACGGTTATGGAGGTGGCATCTGCGCTGTCTTGCATGTTAGGTATCATTAGAAAGCGCAGGTAGGGATGGCGACAGGAGTGGTGGGATTATACATTCCAGGTTCAGTGACCTGGAATTGTCAGGATGGGCATCGCATTTAACTTGACTGGCTAACAATATTCCAATCTTCAACACAAGAACTGATTGAGGGTCCCAGACAGCGTCTAGTCTGAACTCAGAGGTGGTAAGGTCTTGTTCTTGATGGAGGCTGTCTTCACGGTGTATGGACGGCACTAAGCACTGCTGAGGTCTGCTTCTTTGCTTCGTTATTGTTCACAGAATGTCCTGCTTTTCTGACACAGGCTACTTACCAAAAGCTGCTACCTCTGTACTTCCCAAGGTCATTAAAGGAGGAGAGTAGGTCATTGCCATACCTACCTGCGGATATTGGAAATGCAGAAGGGGAGCCTGTGGTACCTGAACGGCAGATTAGAATAAGTGAAAAACCTGGTGCTCCAGAGGGTGAGTTCTAGAGTTCTATCTTTCTTAATTTCCTTCTTAAGGAAACAAAATAAGACACCAACCACCAAAGAAGTAAGAAGTTCAGCTTGACCTTTAGAAAACTCTCTATTAGCATGACACCAAGATCAACACTAGTTCAGCAGTTTTCAGAGTCTTATTCTTGCTGAAATTTATTCTTTAAATGTAAAAAAAAAAAAATTGTATCTATAGATAGGTAGGTAGGTAGATAGTCTGTGTTAGGCAATGGGGATTCAGAGGTGGATATAACAAGTCTCACCCTAACAAAGTTTATAGTCTCATGCAGGATACTGTGGAGATAGTAGTCAAGTACACTGTCATCTAAAATTTTAAACAGCTTTAACAGTGTCCTCTAAAAGCCATACCGAATATTAAATACTGACATAAGAATACTATAGTCATTCATTTTGTTTCTCTATGTTCTATATACTTGTAAGCCGAAGTAGTAGGTAGAGCATGTTGGGATTGAAGGCCTTCTGAATCTGTCCCGTATGACAGCCTGTACTGACCTGCACGTGTATGTGTGAAAGATCATAAGTCCCTTCTATGAAAACATGCCTCACAAGCTTTAATACTAAGACTTAATCTTGAAATCCAACAGTTTGGGGGATTACTATGAGATTCCTACTGTGAACACTTCTTTTAAAAATGAGCATCAAGTTAAAACTTGTAGAAAGCTACCCAGCTACAATATTTATCACCAGTATACAGACTTACATCAAGTGGTCTAACAACAGGAAATGTCTGTGAACCAGGCTTTGCTGGAGGGGTACCCATGCACTTTGGGTGAGCCCCCAGTAGAGTAGAACCTTGAAATAACACCCGGAGTTATTTGGAGACCTCATGCTTGTAACCACCAGATGGTTACCACCACATATTTTTTCCTCTGTAAAATGCATTTAACATGATAAGGAGTAGTGAACAACAAAACCAGTTTGAGATGTCAGTGCAGGACAGTAGATGAGACTAACTCACTAGCCAAAAGGTTCTCTTCTACCCACCATTCTCAAAAGAGTGTTTGGTTTACGTTTACATCTCAGAAAATATTGTTACCTTATAGATTCAATTAGAGTGTTAAACCTGTTAAAATATGTATATAAAATCTGCTTTACTTGAGGGATTGAAAGAAGATTTATTCATGGGTATTTTTAGTGAAAGCAGGTCCTTCTGAGCTGTTGGCCTGTCATAGTTTGAAGAGCAGTGTAGCAGATGTGGGGAAGTCCCAGCTGATGGTCCGCTAGGCTGGGATCCAATTGGTGGCATTGCCCTGGGAACCTCCCCATGGTACAAGGTTCGTTTTTTGTTTTTTTTCCACCGGTCTAGTAAGACGATAGCCACCACACTAAGAGATGATCCATTCCTAAGAGACTGGCTCCCCCTAGCCAAACTGACAATGATCATATGGATAGATCAGAAAGTTTACTTACTAGCTTGTAGTGAGAACTATAACTCTCATAGACCAAAATGATTGTGTTAGTATGACCAGTATAGAAAACCAGGATACTAAATTATAATTGAAGTATTTCCTAGTGACTGTGGATCATACCCTGCGATCCTGGCGCGTTCCTCTTCCTTGGAGCATTACCCGGCTAAAGTTTATGTGCCAATCAGTCAAATGCTTCCCTTAAGCAGTGATGTATAAGTGCTCCCAAGTGTTTGTTCCCTATGTTTCTCTTTTGTTAGATGCTGTGTGATGAGCCATCTTTAAATCCAAATACAATCTAATTACTTCGTCAATTTATATATGATCACATTCTACTCTTTTCTTTCTAGGGTTATTTGACTTCACATATTCCTAAAATTCCTGCCACACATGGACAGGCAGTTTCTCTCATTATTTCAATTCCACAAATGCCTAAGTCTGATTTCAGTGTCATTCTCAAAAAGGAACATTAACCCTAGTTTTTTGAGTTACTTCACAGTCATCCCTACTGCAGCATTCACAATCTGTTTCATTTACTGTCTAGTTTTGTCATAAGTTCTCTACTGATAGCAGTATTTTTGTTACAGACAACCAAGAAGAAGAGGATGAAGGCTTGGGAGTTGATCTCTCTTTCATTGGCTCTCATGCTTTTGCTCGAATGGAAGGAGACATCGATAAGCAAAGAAAACTGATCCTTCAGGGACAGTTATCAGAGGCAGCCCTGCAGAAGCAGCATCAAAGAAAGTAAGGCAAACCCCTTTGGACTGTTAGACACATAAGGACATGAGAAACAAGAAAGGGACCTTACATCTTTCGAGTGATCTACATGTATACATGATGTGTTCTAATTTATATTTCATGACAGTCCTGTGAGGCAGATATTGTCCTCCATTTGTAGTTGCAGAAACTCAAAGTTAAGGAAGTTATCAGTGATCATGGTTAATATGTGATGTAGCCAGTGTTCAGATGCTTGTCTGATTTCAGAGCTCCTACTCTGTCTTCTATAATTGCAGTGCACCTCTATGTGAGTTACATTCTAAAAGTAGAAATTGGGAAAAGGGAAAGGCAGTTACAAAGCTTTTACTTTACTATGTTATAATTAAAGCATAATCTACAGTTTTAGAAAATTTAAAACTGTTGTATTTCTGCCAGACCTTATAATGCACCTGACCCATTCCATTTCTTCCAGGTGTTTTCTAAAGCAATTCTGAATAGATCCCTTTTAAAGACACAGAGGCAGCTTTTGTATTAATACTTTTGGGTAAGCTTTTCAGATTAATAGTCCTTATAATGCTAGTTGCTTTTCAAAAATTTTGAAGAAAAGGAAAAAATAGTAAATTATAAATGGTTATTCTCCATTACCTTATAAGGTTGGTTGAGGGGTAACATCTGATAGGGTTGTTTTTAGCATTAAATGTAATGAGCTTAGCACAACACCTGTTACTTGTCAAACTCTTAAAATTGGTCACTGCCATTCTTTTCAACACTGAGCAAATCATGGTCTGTTTTACCTTTGAGCTTTTGTACTTGCCATTCCTCTGGGCTGGACTACTCTCATCCTTCAATTCCCATCCAGGTTTCAGCTCAGAAGCAATTGCCTCTGGAAACTTATCTCCCAAGTCTGGAATAGATGCTGCCTCCTGTATGCTTTTTTCACACCCTGTACTTACCCAAAGCATAATATGGCATTTATCATGCTGTGTTGTAATTATGTCTCAGTGCTGTCAGTCTTCATTGATAAAGTGGGATTTTGACTAAATGATCCCTGGAGTCCTTACAGAATTGTAATTTTGTGTCTCTTCAGTCCCAGGTGTTCACTCAATTCTGATTTTATTTTTAAGAACAAAAGCAAATTAGCCACTAGGGGGCACCAATGAACAGCTTTTCCAAAGAATGCAGTCATAAGCAAATGAGAGTTTGTGTGGTTCCTAAACCTGGCCATGTGCAATAATCATCTGGCAGACATTTTTCTTTAAATAAAGTAACTGGCCAGGCGCAATGGCTCATGCCTCTAATTCCAACACTTTGGGAGGCCAAGGCAGGAGGTTCACTTGAGGCCAGGAGTTCAAAACCAGCCTGGGCAATAGCAGGACCCCATCTCCACAAAAGTAAACAAACAAACGAATGAATGAATGAAGCGAGACCCTGTCTCTACAAAAATAAATGAATGAATGAATAAATAAAAATAAATTAAATATAGTGACTGGGCTCCTACATTCACATGACTGGAACCTAGAACCTGGGACCTGTTTGGTCTTAGATCTCCTTTGCACTCTTAAAAATTGTTAAGGACACCAGGGAGCTTTTGTATACAAGGCTTATATCCATCAATATTTATCATATGAGAAATTATTTATTAATTAACTTTAAAACAACCCATCTTTGTTTTGGGTTTTTTTTTTTTTTTTTTCTTTTTAGAGATAAGTCTTAGTGCATTGCTCAGGCTGTTCTTAACTCCTGGGCTCAAGTGATCCTCCTACCTCAGCCTCCCAAGTAGCTGGTCATTATGTTTTTGTTTTTTGAAAAATAACTATTTTTTTCAATATAGTAAGAAGAATAGTGTTTTATATTTTTAAAAATCTTGCAAATCTTTCAATGTTTGGCTTAATAAAAGACAGCTGAATTCTCATATCAGCATTCAAACTGCTGCAATAAGTTGTTTGAAGAAAATCTGACCTCATTCAGCTATATAATTGGAAAAGGGAGGAGTATTTTAATAGCCTTTTTAAATAATAGGGGATATCCTTTGATGTTATACCAGAATATGATAAATGGTAGGGTCTTGAAGTTTTGTTGTAATGGGGAATCTCAAGCCATATCCATGAGTTTTTGTATTCTGTTATATTAAAATGTGTTCTATCCTGTAGTTTTTAAAAATCCTTTTATAAAACAGACTTTATAAAAAAGACTTTTGGTCTTTTGGAAATTATCGATGCACCAAAATATTCAGATCTCCCAAATATTGACCCAGTTTATTGCACAATATCAAAAAAATTATATTTGTTAGTATCACCACCAATCTCATTAGAAAAGTCTTTAAATATTAGGAACTATCAAGTTTCTGATGATAATACAGATTTCCCAAAATTATATATATATTTTTAAAGCTGCAGTTTTATCACTGGTAATATGATTGTTTTTCTTGAAATGATAGGGTCACTTTATTTATTTTTGAGAAAACATTTGCCAGATATTCATGTTGAATAAATAGTTTATCAGTCATTCTTTGAAGTAAAAATGGTGTTGCATGAAAAAAGCAACTAGTTCAGCTCACAACTGAAATAATCACATAGTGCTTTTCTTCAGGGCAACCTCATACTTCTTTATGCAGAAGTACTTTATGTGTTCTTCCCATTTTGTCACACATTAATATTTAAAATATGTGTATGTATATATATACACATTTTCTTTATCAGCTTATGAATTAAAGGGCATTTATTCTTCTGCATGTGGCTATCTAATTTTCCCAGCACCATTAATTAAATAGGACTTCCTTTCCCCAGTGTGTATTGTTGTCTGCTTTGTTGAAGATCAGTTGGTTGTAGGTAGATGGTTTTATTTCTGGATTCTCTACTCTGTTCCATTGATCTATGTCTCCACTTTTGTACCAGTACCATGCTGTTTTGGTTACTATAGACTTGTAATATAATTTGAAGTCAAGTAATGTGGTGCCTCCAGATTTGTTCTTTTTGCTTAAGATTGCTTTGGCTATTTGAGCTCTTTTTATGGTTCCAAAAGAAGCTTAGGAATATTTTGTCTAGATCTATGAAATATAATACTGGTATTTTGATGGGGATTACATTGAATTTGTAGATCACTTTGGGCAGTATGGACATTTTAACAATGTTGATTCTACCAATCCATGAGCAGGGGGTCTTTTTCCATTTGTTTGTGTCATCTGTGATTTATGAATCAAAAAGTTGGTTCTTTGAAAAGATAAGCAAAATCAGTAGACCACTAATCAGATTAACCAGAAATAGAAGAAAAAGGACTCAAATAACCTCAACCAGAAATGAAAAAGGAGACATTACAACTGATACAGAAGAAATACAAAATATCTGTGAATACTATGAAAACTAGAAAACCTAGAGGAAAAGGATAAATTCTTGGAAACATACAACCTTCTAAGGCTGAACCAGGAAGAAATAGGAACCCTGAACAGACCAGTAATGAGCAGTAAGATTGAAGTAGTAATAAAAAATATCCCAACAAAAAAAAAACCCAAACCAGACAGATTGACAGCCAAATTCTACCAGACTTACAAAGAAGAACTGGTAGCTAGCCTACAGAAATTATTCCATAACATCAAGAAGGAGGGAATCCTCCCTAACTCATTCTTTGAAGCCAATAACACCCTGATACCAAAGCCAGGAAAGGACACAATAAAAAAAAAAAAAACTACAGACCAATTTCCCTTATGAACATAGATGCAAAAATCCTCAGCAAAATACTAGCACACCGAATTCAACAGCATATCAAAACGATAACCTACCATGATCAAATGGGTTTCATCCCAGGGATACAAGGATGGTTTAACATACGTAAATCAGTAAACATTCACCACATAAACGGAAACAAAAACAAAGACCACATGATCATCACAATAGGTGTAGAAAAAGCATTCTATAAAATCCAACACCCTTTTGTGATAAAAACCCTCAACAAACTAGGTATAAAAGAAACATAACCTCAAAATTTTAAAAGCCATATGTGACAGACCCACAGCCACCATCATACTGAATGGGGAAAAGTTGAAAGCATTCCAACTAAGAACTGGAACAAGACAAGGGTGCCCATTGTCACCACTTCTATTCAACATAGTATTAGAACTCCTAGCCGGAGCAGTCAGGCAAGAGAAAGAAATTATGGGCATCAAAATCGGGAAAGAGGAGGTCAAACTATCGTTTTTTTTTTTTTCAAGCCAAACTGTATCCAGCTTTATTAAAGATACTTTTCATAAACAATCATGGTATTTCAGACAGGACGTGGGCAGACAATCATTAACAGTATACAACAACTTTTACAGACAATATGATCTTATATCTAGGAAACCCTAAAGACTCCTAGAATTGATAAATAAATTCAGCAAAGTCTCATGTTACAAAATCAATGTACACAAATCAGTAGCATTTCTATACACTAAAAAACTGAGAGTCAAATCAAGGACTCAGTACCATTCACAATAGCTACAAAGAAAATAAAATGCCTAGAATATACTTAAGAAAAGAGGTTAAAGACCTCTACAAGGAGAACTACAAAACACTGATAAAAGAAATAATTTTTATTTTTAATTTTTTAAAATTATTTTTAACTTGTTCCTCCTGTCTATCTGACCTCAATAATTTTTAAAAACATGAAAAGAGTCCTGAGACCAAAATGTTTTGGAATTGATGACTGTTTATTTAGGATTGGTGATACAACTGAGCCGTAAGTCATCTATTTGAATACTCTGCCATATTTGAGATTGTAGGTTGTAGTTTTTAAAATTTACTTCTCTTGCTCTTTCTGAACTAGGCTTTCATTTTGACATATTGAGTCTAGTTTCTGTTGATTATGTTGGTTAATCAGGTTGAACAAAATGTTAAATTTTTTTTCTCTGAGACATAAGTAGGTTTTTAGTTAGTAATATCCTTTTGAAAGCCTTCAGTTCTTCTATCAGTAACAAAACCAAAGGTCTATGTGGATTGGCACTAGTTTTATATTATTCCTTTGATAGCACTGCCTTCCCACATCAATATCTCTTTGCAGTAATTCTTTTTAATATCTGGAAAAATTAGGCGTGTTTTCTAATCCAGGTTTTCTGTACAGTTATGACTCTGATTTGTGTGTATCATAAGATAGAAGTTGATTTTCTTACAAAAATTAGGAAGCCAACTAGATACTCTTTTTCAAAAATACTGCTTTTGAAACTCTTAAAATTATTCTATAGGAACATTTTCTTTGCATTAATATTTCTTGTTTGGCTTAAGATCTAATTGCCTTTGACTCTTGTGCCATTTTTTATAGCAAAAACATGATTTTGTTCATTATTAAATATTTATTGGGCCTTTTCTAATGTGCCAAGTGTTGTGCAAAATCCTACAGGTAGCAAAGTGACAAGCAAAACAGATACAACCTCCGCCCCCCATGGAGCTTAGGATCTTGCAGAGGAGAAAAATGTTTAACTAGTGTATGAATAACTGAATTACAGGTACTGCATGCAATAAGAGCATATAACAAGGGTCTTAACCTTAAGTCTAGGGTGCAACAGTTGCATGAGGTCTGGAAAAGCTCCTTTTAATTCCATAGACAAAATTTTCCCTGGTCTATTGGTTTTACACAAATGTGTTAGTTATTGGTCTTTTAAAAGTAATTAAGTTTAAATTTTCTTCAGCATTCAGCTGTTGGCTGTGCAGGTGGGTGGTAATTGATTAATTGGAAAAAGTTGGCTTATGTCACTTTATGAGGACAGTATCCTGCCTCAGTTGATTGTAACTCATTGAGAAACTATTCGTTATTTCTTCCTAGAGAACCCTGTGGTGGCTCTTTTTTCTGGCATTTTGACATATTTTGTATGCTTATCAATGATTATTATATTTTACCCATCAAGTAATAAAAATAGAAATTTGTTTATTCAGAATAAGACATAGGAAAATCAGAAATCATTTTGAGTTCAATTTTCCTTTTTTAATTTTGTTTTGATTTTTGGATTGAAATGCAGGATTGCTTGTCTTTATTGAAATAAAACACGGAAAACTACAGCAAAAAAAATGAGGTGCACTTTATGAGAGATGTAATGGAAAAGATAAAATATTCTTTGAATAATGTGGTTTAGAGGAAAACAAGGAAAGCATTGTCTATTGAATGAGAAGGGAAGAATAACATCTTTTGTTTTTACTCTCTCCTCCCAAGTACTGATTTAAAAGAAAAACATATGACTATATAATCAAACTTACACAATCTATAGTGGGAATGGAAGAGATTTAATTAGAATAAAGAAGAAATCTGTTGAAAATTGCAGTCATGAATTGTTGCATTGAAATTCACTTTAAGGTCCTTAGAATCAAGAACAGCACCAGTGTCTTAGCAGTGAGCCTAACATTTTTAAAATCATGAACCCTTTAAGAATCTGCTGTAAGCTATAAACCTTCTCCCCATAAACATGTTTATAGATTTCACCAACCAAAATCTATCCTTAGATGTCAAGTTGTTAATCACCAGCATTTAAAACATTTTAGAGTTTATATTATTTCAGGGTTTACACCATGGACATCAATTTTAGATGAATTGAAGACTTAAATTCTTAAAAAATTTAAAACTCATGGAAGCAGTTATAGATTAGTATCTCTCATACCTTAGAGAAAGGAAAGATTTTTTTAAACAAACATGGAAAACATTGACTATTAAGGAAAAAATAGTTTTGACTGTATTAAAATTAAGAATTTAAGAATTGGAGCCAAAAAGCTTAAAGACAGTGAAAAGCAAATTACAGAATGTGAGCAAATATTTACAATACACACAACTAACAAATGATTAGTATCAAGAATATGTAAAGAACTACAATTCAGTGAGAAAAGAACAAACTAATAGAAAAATGGGCAAATGATATGAGCAGACATCTCACAGAAGAGGAAAACATGGACGTGTCAAGGATCTCAACCTCATTAGTGATCAGAGGAATGAGATATCATCTCAAACCTAACCAACTGGTAAATGTTAAAACATCTGGTAATACCAGGTGTTGAAGAGGATGTGGATTCCCAGGATCTCATTCACTGCTTATGGGAGTATAAATTGATGCAGTGCTTTGGAAAAGAAGTTTGGCCTTATCTGCTGAAATTGAACATTCCCTGTAACCTAGCAGTTCCACTCCTAGGTATCTACATAAGAGAGATCATGCACATGTATACCAGGAGACGTGTAAAACAAGGTGATTGTAGCATGCTCTACAATAGCAAAAACCTGGGAGCGGCCCAAGTGCCCATCAGTGGAAGAGTGGATTTAAAAAACTATATTTTCATGTAGTATGAATATATTATATATACAGGTCGAGTATCCTTTATCCAAAATTCTTGGGACTAGAAGTGTTTCAGGTTTCAGATTTTGAAATATTTTCATTACACTTACCAGTTGAGCATCCCAAATCTAAAAGCCCAAAATGCTCCAGTGAGCATTTCCTTTGAGTGTCATGTTGGTCTTAAAAAGTTTTGGATTTTGGAGCATTTCGGATTTTGAATTTTCGGTTTTGGGATGCTCAGTCTGTAATTGTCAACATGAATCGGCAACATTTAAACCCAACAATACGGATTAATCTTAGCAATATATTATAATAAGTCAAAACAGTAAGACCCAAAAGATTACATACAGCATGATAAACTTTTTTAATAGTTAAAAACAACCCAAAACAACTGCTTACATGGAATACATATAGATGAATTAAAACACTATAAAAAGGAAAGCAAGGAAACGGTGAACCTGGGAGTCCAGATAATGGTGGGGAGGAGGTTAGGGAGTTGGCATTGGAGGGCAATAATGTGATTAGATGTAGGTTCTTGTGAAGGTACTCATTTTTGTTGTGGGTGATAGGTTTTGGGGTGCTTAGTACTTTATTAAAAATAACTAGTTGTGCTTGCTTCAGCAGCACATATACTAAAATTGGAACGATACAGAGATGATTAGCACGGCCCCTGTGCAAGGATGACATGGAAAAATAACTAGTTGTATAACCAGTCTTTTAAAGAGGACCATGCATGTACCAGTGTTGAGAATGTTTTGAACCAAGGATGATGATTAATTCTAATTTAAAAAGATTTTTTTCAGAGTTCATTCAATATGTAGTTATTGAGTGTCAGGAACTACCCTAGAAATTGGCTGGAAAATAGAAACAAATATGACATATTCCCTATCTTGTGGTCTGATGGAATGGAAGCAGACATTGCAATAAGTGGATAAAGCCTTCTACTGACCATGGTAGAAGTCTTCAGGGCACAAAGAAGGGAACAGTTGTTTCTACCACATATCTGGGACTTGCCTCTACTCCATTCCCCTCACCCCATCTCCCACTCCTTACCAGTCCCATTCTCAGCATACATACTTGATTGATAGAATATTTAGCCTTCTTTTGGGTCGCTCGTTTCATTCTGTCTTAATACAAGATTCATTATCTTTGTACTGTGATACATCTGTCTCATATAATCAACTTTATACTCTTTGAAGCTAAGGGTACCATCTCAGGCATCATCTCAGGCCCCAAAAATACTTTGCATAATACTCATGTTTATTATTTCATTCAGTGAAGATTTGAGTCCCTACTATGATGTAAGCATTGGATTTTTTCAATAAATATTTGAAAAATGAGCTAATGGATTCATAAACAGAGTATAGAAATCAATAGGTCTCATCAAATTCCTATTATATGCTTTGTGCTAGGACCTGTGATTCTCATTAGACATTTAAGATATATTAATATTTTGCTGTTTAGTGTTATGGAGATGACTTAATCATAAAACAATTAGAAAACAGTAGAATTGTAAAAATAATACAAACTACACTTCCCCCCATTTTGTTTTTGATGTCATAATTTACATCTTTTTATATTGTGTATCCCTTAACAAATTGTTATAGCTATTATTATTTTTAATAGTTTTGTCTTTTAATCTTCAAACTAAAGATAAAATATATTATTTTAAGTGAAATAATCCAGGCACAAAAAGACAAATACTGTGTATGGAATCTTAAAAAGTTGAACCCACAGAAGCAAAGACTAGAATGGTGGATACCAGGGGATAGGGGAAGGGGGTGGGAATGGGGAGATGTTGTTCAAAGAATACAAAATTTCAGTTAGGCAGTGGGAATAAGTTGAAGAGATGTATTGTACAGCAAGGTGACTATAGTTAATAATAATGTATTATATACTTGAAAATTGCTGAGTAGATTTTGTGTTCTCATCACAAAAAAATGATAAGTATGTGAGGTAATTGATATGTTAATTAGCTTGATTTAGCCATTCCACCACGTTACACATATCAAAACATCTTGTACATTTATTTGTCAGCTAAAGAAAATATTTTTTGAAAAAGAGAAAAAAAATCAGAAGTATGGATTTAGTGTAAATAATCTAGGAGGTAACTGAAAATATGGAATAGTGCATATGAATTAGGGAGAACTACAGTAAACATAGGTCTTTTCTCGACTTTCAAATTATATTTTAAACCAAAATTAAAAGCTATTGTCTTTGACTTTTCAATTTACATAGATTGGCAAGTTACCAAATTTAAGAAGGAAATCTATAGAACTAATGGAGTACCAAGTGTTTTCACAAGCAATAATTTGTGTAAAACTAGCAGGCATATCACTTGTGAATTACAATTCATATATAGTAGACTTCCCATTAAATACCCTTAGTTGTGTGATTGTGTGTTATAGCTGAAAGATGTCCTACGTAAACAACATTCTGCACATGAGGAAATTGAGGTCCGTAAAAGTAAAATGACTTCAGTTAAGTTTGCATTGAAAACAATGGGATTAGAACCCAAGTCTCCCCTCTCCTAGTTTAGCTTTTTTGTTGTTATGTGTTGTTGCCCTATGTGTCCTAGACACTTCAGAGTTGCTTTTCATATATTTAGGTACTTTGAAAACCTTTTCAGAGTCAAGTAAGTGGCACTTTGAATTTTAAGAAAGAAGTATAACATAGTAGAAAAAATTACTGACCTTTCCAGAAATCTGGGGACCTCAGTGTAACTTCAAATTGATCTCTACCATTAACTGGTAGCTCTAAGATTAACTTGACCCTCTTTTGCAGGTCATTTCCCCTCTGTGAGATCTTTAATGTCTCTTCCAGCTTTAACAGCCCCTTAGCCAAAGGCAAACTGCAGTCCGTATGATCTGGTGTATGGAGTATCAGTACAACTAGTTTGATTAACCAATCATTAAATATACCAGGACTTCACAGATAAAATTACCTAGCTCCTTTGTGGTCCCACATAACATGTACAGCACTTAATTGTTTTTCCCCTGAAAAGTGAACTCCTTGAGGGCAGCAACCATATTATTCATTATAATATTCTCTATTATAGAATAAGCACTAAATAAATCTTTGTTGAATGAGTGAACATCTGTTTTAGAGATCTGCCATTGCTTTAGGCTTTCTTTATTTGCATTTTTCAGTAAAGGAAAATAATAATATTTTAAAACAATTCCAGTTTGAGTGCTTGGTATCTTAGCCACATATCTTTGTAGTCTTTATTTGATCATAAAAATTTTTTAAGTCATGAACACCTTCCTTTCTCGGTAACTCATTTGCACTTATATTATTAATTACATGTAGTAGAGATTCTGCGTGGTATAGTACCTCTTTAACTCCTTCATTATAATGAAACATCCGTTCTTTAGGGTTGGAGAAAGACCTTAAAAACCAATCCCATTTGTAAACTTAATTTACAAGGGTTTATTATAATGATTATATCCTTTATTTCTCTAGTTATAATCGCTGGTTATGTCAAGCAAGATCCGAGGATCTGTCTGATATTGCTTCTCTAAAAGCCTTATACCAAACAGGTGAGCTCAAGGGTATGGTAACTTATTCTTTTACTAATTAAGGCCCCTACCCAGCATGCTGTTTGAGACTTCATTTTTCTCTGGTTTCATCCACTCTGTGTATAAATAAAATGTCTTTGACTAATGCAGATAGTTTTTGCATCATCAAGATCTTAAAAAAAAACTCAACCTATAAAATTTTCATCTTAGAGTTCTACATTGGCCAACTTCACTTCTTCCTAGTGTCCTATTTCTTTTTTTAAAAAAAGTCTGCTTTTAAAAGTACTATATATTTGCTACTACAAAATTCAAACCTTATATAAATACATAATGGAGACAATGAAAATTCCCAGATTCCTACTCTTTCTCCATTCTATTTCTTTTTCAGACAGTACTTTTTGTACTTTTCAGTAATTTTCAGATTTGAGTGTTATTAATTTTTTCCTGGATCCCTAACGTTATTAAAAGTTGTAGTGAGCTAAAACAAAAAGCTATTTATAGAAAGATCTTTGGCTGTCCCTGATTTACCTTTGCCTATTCCTGATTTACCTTTGCCTATTCCTGATTTAAAATCTTGAAGAGGTCTTATCTTAAGAGTCAGGGCCAAGATCAAAACTTTATGAAGCTTTAAAAAGAGTGTTGTTTCCTACACAGTAAAAAAAAAAAAAAAAAAAAAAAAAATTCGAAGGTGAAATTTGAGAAACTTCCTGGTTTTCAGTCTTTTAAATTTGTGTAGAATTTTTTTTTAACAGAACCATACGAGATGCAAGACTGTGTAGAATATTTTTGTAAAGTCAGAGCCAGGACAAATAGTACTCTTAAAGTTTCTGTGTGCTGATTACATTTCCTGTTTGTAGGTGTTGATAACTGTGGTCGAACAGTGATGGTGGTAGTTGGAAGAAACATTCCTGTAACACTAATAGATATGGACAAGGTAAGCCATAAAAAGGCTCTATTTTACAAATAATGTTGATTTAAACACTAAGTAGAATATGAATTTACAATCAGGGCTTACAATATGACATGAGGCAGAATTGTATATCTCTGGCCGAGTAGCAGCCCTGGTTTTATGAGGCAGCATGTATCATTTCAGTTGAGTTAGGGGTTTGGTTTTTCTCTGTAAGAGAAACAAAAATACTGGAATGCTGTAATATGATCCCCAAAACACAGCTGCTTGTTTTGGATATGATGTAACTGGCAAGTGTTTGGTTGGAATCATTCTCTGTTATAATTGTACAATCAAATTCTTTTTTGAGAAAAGGAAAATTAATGCTTGAGTATCTATCAGAGGAGAAGAAACCAGAGATATAATTTACCCAAGATAGCATGTTCCATAATCCCTTCATTTGGAGGCAAAGAATAGAAATAGATGATTCTTAAAAGAAAAAATAGTTATAACTGGTAAATAAAAATAAGAAAATGTTCAACCTGATTAACAGTCAAAAAAAGTCAGTTAAAATGAGATATCTTTTTTCACCTCCAAAAGTAGCCTGAACTTTTAAATAATAATCATTGTCATCAAACATGAATTGAAACTATAAAAGTGATCACAACCATTGACCCAGTAATTTCATTCCTGAGAATTTATAGTATGGATATTATCCAAAGTTTGGAGTAGCTGTAGGCCCTGAAACTGTTCAAAGTAGAATACTCGTGTCAGGGACCATAGAATCCACAAGATTAATACATAGATCTTCCTAGAACATTCGTTTATTAGAAACTGACTGCAAAGGAGAAGAATAACTTAAACTTATCAATAATTATTAGCCAAAGTAAAAAATGTATTTAAAAATGCAAAATTACATAAAATTTTAAGATAGAGTTGTGCAAAAGCTGTTAATTGCTTCCAGCTAAGCCATCTTACTGTTGGTCACAGGTATTTGGGTAAAAAATTGGGAAAGCACTGAACCTGGCATGTTACTCATAGGGTCATTTGTAGCAAAAAGTTATAACTTAAATTCCTAACAGATAATTATGGTATATTAACAAATGGAATATTCTGTGACCCTTAAAAATTATGGTTAATGAGGAGAGTACTTATAGAGAATTGTTTATAATATAATATCAATAGGAGAAAAAGTGATTCATTAAGTTGTTTCTACACTGACCGTAAATTTTTTTTTGTTGCTTTTTGTTTTTAAGCACAAAAATGAAGTAAATATTTCAAAATGGATTTCATGGTTTTGGGGAGAGTTTGTCTTCCACATTTTTCTGTCATGTGACTATACCTTTTTATGGTGAAAAAAATTAAGTTAAGATGGGGAATTTGAAGCCAAAAAGGAATATGCTAATTACCCTAGGGTGGGAGTGGGGAGTGAAGAGAAAGAGGATGGAAAAGCAATCTGGTAAGAGGAAAAATAAGAATAGTAAAGAATAATGAAAATACATGCACACTGAGGAAAAACTCAACTGATGAAAATTGTACCATTAGTAAGTTTCTATTTGTGATTTGTTCTGTGTTCTTAATAATCGGTGTGACATTCATTCTCATCATCAATAATGTGGTTGATACCAATAAAAACATAAATCTCTGCATTTGATTTTGGTGTGTACTTGCATGGGGTTCTAGGTATTCATGATATATCATTTCATATAAAATACTGAGCTAGATAATAGTAATTATTATACCAAACGAGGTAGCAACTGGAAAGATCATGTGTTTTCTTAACATCCTCATCTGTCTTTTCTGGTAGCAGCTGGATCCTAATCCACACTAATTCAATCATGTTAATGCCAAGGACTCACCTGAGGAGGAATTGGAAAACAGCCTGTTTTACAGTAATCCTTCAGTTGTTACCTCTAGGCTTCCTCTTTGTAATTATTTACAGCTAAACCATTGAATCATGCTGGCCCTGCCCATACTGTATCTCTGTTTTGTTTTTAGTGTTTCTCTTAAATTTCATCCATTTTGTAATTGAATATTTCTCTAACCAATCTGGGTCACATTAAATACAAGTCTTTCAGAGCTCTAGAAATGCTGCCCAGCCTATTGCCACCTACTGACTAAACCTGTTCTCAGTATCCTCATTCACATCAGCTCTAAAGATCCAAGAAAGTTAGCCCTCAAAGTAAGCCATGTAAGGGACCACTCTTCATATCCTTTTGTAGTAATTCTTGTTTACAATGAAAGCCATGAATCTGTATCTGAGTAGAGACTGCAAAGACTTTGTTCTAATTCAAGCAGAAACTTCAAGAATGATTAAGTCTAGAAATTCTACTTTTAACAATTTTGATATCATTATCCTAGAGAGGGGAAACCTGGTAGCTGACCCAAGAACTCTTTCCAGTATTTGAAGAGTTATTTTAGAGGATAGAGACTGATTGTTCTCCTCTGTCACTTAGAACAAGACAGAAAGGGATTGTACTGTCGAATTTATGAGAATTATTAAACACTGGGCTGATTCACTTTCCTGGAGATCTTTTTAAAGAGAATTGTTACTTATCAATCTGAGATGTCCATCTGTAATGACTAGGGCATAGATTAGTTTACTCTTCTGGGTTTTACTTTCTCTTGGCCTCTGTAAAATAGACTACTGTGCAAAATGAACTTTACTCCTCTTTTCTTTTTTTTAGGCTATCTTATATTTTATCCATGTAATGGATCACATTGCTGTGAAGGAATATGTCTTAGTATATTTTCACACACTGACCAGTGAATACAATCACCTGGACTCTGACTTCCTGAAGAAACTCTACGATGTTGTTGATGTCAAGTTAGTTATTTTTGCAAATTATGAAGGGGAAATAACTTTTCTTTTTTAAGATTAAGCAGTAGAAACCATTGCTATGTATTCTGTGAAAGGATATTTCGAATAACAAACATTTTTATCATACATAGATTGATATTTTAATCAAAAGAGGCCTTCCTTAACTCATACTTACTTTGTATTAATGTAAATTGATATGAAAATTTTCCCCCACTTTTAAACACCTTGAAAAGGTTTGAGGTCAATATTTTATATACAACCAATTGTGTATAAAATAACAAAAATACTACCTTCTATTTATATGGTGTTTGTTAGAAAAGATATTATCTACATTTGAAAGATAGGAGAATATTGACATTCTGAAAGGTGAAGTATGTTGTCCAAACTCTTACAACAGTAAATGCAGAATTTGGACTTGAACCCGGGCTACTGACTTGGAGCTAGAAAATTATTTTCATTAAACCATATTTACCTGGAAGTGATAACGAAAATTTTAGCCAAAAAATGTATGACACTCGACTACAGCAAAGATCAAATGTAATGCTTTAAATTTTTTCTCGTTAATTTATTTCCTAAATAAAAAAGGCACTCTACCCTCTTGTTTGCTATTTAGTTATTTGTAGCTTCACAATGTGGATTACATTGAAAAGCCCATTTTACAATAAGGGTTCAAAAAAGGAAAATTACCATAAATTTCCAACTAGCTTACTCTTCCCATTAAATTTCATTTTAATTAGAAATATTAAAGCTTTCATTACCCAACAGACACCTTTTTACCTTGCTCTGAAGGTGGGTTGTATGTATGTAAGGTAGCGTCACTCCACTGTAGTTCTGCTTCTACCACTAACCAGTTCTTTACTTGATACAGGCCTCAATTAGGAAATGAAGAGTTTGTACTCTGAAGTCCTTTCCAATTAACCTCATGTGAGCAAATGGTGATTATTGGACTGTTAAAAAAGAATCTCAGGCACCCCTAAAGAGGTTAGAGTAGTGGATAGGAGTGTGTTTTTGGAGCCATGTTGCCTGGGTTTAATTTCTGGCTCTACCACTTGAGAGCTGAGTGATTTTGTGAGGTTTAAAGTAAAGGCAATAATAGTATGCAGCTTGGAATCATTATGAGAATTTAAGTAGAAAGCCTTTGGGCAATTTCTGGGACATAGTAAATTTTATGTATTTGTTGAAATATGACCATTGAAACCTTTAGTTTCTAATTTTTGTCATAATTTTAAATGGTTTCCCTGCTTAATTCATACATCTGATCCCAGAGATTCTAGCACCATATAAAAAATGATACACAATAAATGTTTGTTAAATGTAAATTTAGTCAACTTTGTTCTACTTATAAATGTCTCTATAAGAAGCCAACAGAAGCACTTACTATCTCCTATAAAACAGATACTGTAAATAATGAAATACTCCCTGAAATGTTTTTGAAATGTCACCTAAATTCAATATGTAAATTAGAGCAGCTTTTAAAAAAATTTTTTCCTCTGTGAATATATTTATATACTCAATCAAAGAGTCTATAATGATGACTGGCTTTAGGCATGACTTATACTCACCGTTTTATTTGTTTTTGAATCAGGTACAAAAGGAATTTGAAGGCTGTTTATTTTGTTCATCCAACATTTCGTTCAAAGGTACAGTGTTTTTCTCTTTTGACTAAATCTTGAATTTAAGTATGCTGCATACCCAGAATATTAAGATATTTTTCAGCATCCCAATTGTTGTTGTCATCATTATGACTGCTAATTTCTTCTTTTGCTCTTCCTAAGTGATCCCAAGTTGTCCTTATGTTTGGGTTGTATGTTAACCTCTCAGTCCTTGCTTCTTCGTGCCCTTTGTTCATTCGGGCCTCACTCATACTGTTGGTACAGAACACACTTTCCCTCCTCTGCCCATGGCTGACTCCTGCTTGTCCTTGCGATCTCAGCTGAATGACTGCTTTCTATAGAAAACCTTCCCTCCCGTGCCTGCAGCTAGTAGGTACTTCTTCATTCTACCCCTTAAGAGTCTATAATCTTGTGATTGTTAAGTTTTTATTCTAATTGCTTGTTTAATTTTTTGCCTTATATGTTAATCTACAAGATTCGTTAAGGGCTAGAATATATCTATCCTACTCATAGTTATATCTCTAATCCTACACCTTGACTTTATCAAGACATCTAATCCCTTGGTCCTTTTATACTTTCTGAAAATTTCTTTCTTGCCTCTATTTTCTACCCTATCCAGCCCAAAACCCACATTCCATCACTTTAGCCACTCTTGTCAATGCCTAAATTTACCTGTGACCAAGAATCTTATTCTTTCATCACACTGGCCTATCAAAACCTCAACTTGAGATAATCAATCCATCATTCTGTTTTCTTCACTCCTATAACTGGGTTGCTGAGCACTGAGGAAGCAATCATAGAGCCATAAGAATGTGGAGTCCTCAGCAGACTCATGGGGCTTTCACTGCAAGAGGTCCTCTGATGTTTACCGGATGGTGTCCCAGTACGGCTGTCCACTCGCTACAAGCCCCATCCTACCAGCTCCTCCTCACGCTAACAGATGGGCTTGCCTCATCCTCAACCAAGAACATATTAATAGAAACCATCAGCAAAGAGCTCTCTGTCTCCCCACCTCTACCCCAAACCTACCTGCTATTATTGCCTCCTTTTTCTCCTTCTTAATGAAGGGCGGTCCCTCTACATGTGCTCTGGATCCCATAGGTAATAACATTAACTGACATTTTTTAAGCACTTACTATGTGCCAGTTCTTCCCGTGCATTATCTTGTTTAAGCCTTGCAGTATACCAGTGAAGTAGACAGTAGTATTGTTTCCTTTTTATAGGTAAGGAAATTGATGCTTGCAGATATTAAGGAACTTTGCCAAGGTAACCAGCAGTAAGTAGCAAAGGCTGGACTTAAATCTAGGCATTGTAATCTCAGAGCCTACACTCTTAACTACAGAGTGCATTTCCATTTCCTCGGGAACCTTTCTTCAGTAGTTGGCATCTTTCTCCTTTCTCACTTTGCTGCATCTAAATTATCAACTTGTAAACATGCCAAGGCAGCCGCTTCTTTCTCCTCCAAAAATTATTTAGTGTAATCTATATTCTGTGCTGACCATCTCCATTTCTTGCACAATTTAAATTACTCCAGTCTGGTTTTGAGCCTGCTATGCCAACTGAAGCTTCTCACACCATAATCACCGTCAATCTCTGTTACTAAATCTAATAGACACTTTTCTGTCTTTATGTTACCTGCCTTCCTTATGTCCTTAAACGCAATTAATCACTTCCTCCTTGACACGCTTTGTCTTGGCTTCTTTGAAATTTACCTTGCCTGATTTCTCTACTACGATTAACTGTTCCTTCGCAGTCTCCTTTGTGGGCCCCTCATTCTCTGCTCATCCTTGGAATGTCAGTGTCCATGCCCTCCGCCCTCATCTTTCATTCTGTACCTTTTTTCATTCCCATGTCTTCAACGACCCTCCAAAATAAATGCAATCCCCAGATATATGTCTGGGGAAGCAACAGAGCCTAATATTTAAAAGTGTGGTTTTGAGATCCCGGTGACCTAAATTCTAATCCCAGCTCTACCAGTTACCAATTTATCATCTCAGGCAAATAGTATATCTTCCTGTGCTTTAATTTTATCCTCTATAAAATGGGAATAATCATAGTACCTACCTTTTAGGATTATTGGAAAGATGAAATGAATTAATATATGTAAAATGCTTAAAACATTACCTGACACATAACAAGCATTCAGTAAATGTTAACTATCATCATCATCAGCATTACGGTTCGTAGGCTCTGGGCTTGCACATTTAACTGCTGATTAGGTATCTTCACGTAGATGTCTTACAGGACCCTAGAGTTCAACATTTTCAAACAGAACTGTTCGTGTCCTCCACACCCCACCCCCATCTGTTCCCTAATTGCTTTTGTATTCCCTGTCTTAGTAAATGGGACCACTGCCTACCCAGTGCCTAAAGCAGAAACCAGAGAGACGTTCTTGAGTACTTTCTCTACCTCACATCTCGCCACGTTGTGTCGAGTCTGTGTGCTCATTGTTGCTCAAATCTGTGCCTATATCTTTATTCCTTTTGCCTCTATTTTAGTTTGTCCCACCATCATCTTTTACCTAACTAGTTTTCGTGTTGTCCTGCCTCCAGTAAATATTGCACTGCTCCAAATGCCTTCAGTAGTGTCATATGAAATTTGCTTACAATGTTAATGATAAGAATCCTACAATATTTACTATAATGGTCCTTTGCAAAAGTTTGCTGACTCCTGGCCTAGGCAACAACAAAACAAACCAAAAAAGAATCTGAATGTATGACTTTTTGGGGTGTAAAAACCTGGGATTCAGTGATGTATTAAATGAGCAAGGGCGAGAGGAAGGACTGTGTCATCCAGTGCTCCCAGGTGTCATTAGATGTAGAGGTCATGTATTGGATATAAATTTGAGAGTCACCATCAAGTAATCGAGGATCGACTCTTTAAACATATTAATGAAGAAAATCACAGAGACTTAGAGTAAAGACAGATCCCTGAGATCAGGGAAGGAAGACCAAGAAGAAATCTAAAAATTAGTAAGATAACCAAGGTAGACTAATGCTGTAGGAGCCAGTGGAGGGGAAAGCATCAAAGATGTATATAATAGGTATATAATAGGTATTCACATGTTTCCATTCATTGCATTTAACATCTTTTGCCTTAGGTAGTTATTATTTTGATTAACAAACTGATTTTGGTACGGAATTCAGAGATAATTTAAATTAACTCACTGGGTTCTAGCAAGGTCAAATTCCTCCCCCACCCCCAGTGAACTTGATAACAGGAGAGGGGAGAAGGTGTAGGGGGTAATGTTAATATTTGAGGCCTTTTGTCAGTCATTGTTAGTATAGCTGACAGAAGCTATGACCTGAGCTATAAAAATTTTTATAAAATGGCCTTATCTTTTTTTAAGTTTAAATTTACCACAGAAATAAAATAGGCCTTCATTTACTCATTCTTTAACAAGTACTTAAGAACTCAGTGATTATTTATCTGCTAGGTACTAGAGAGATTATAGAAATAAATATAAGTAACTGAAATACTAGGACGTAGGAATAAGTGCTATAAATGAGATTTAAACATAAGGTTATAAGAATTCAATTGAGGGTATAATCTATTTGGAGCTGTAAGGGAGAAATAGTGGTGGAAATGACACTTGTACTGAGTCTGGAAGTTTGAGTAGGATTCTGATATAGATAACTTGGTTCAGTATTGTCTCTGTTGTTCTATGTGTGTCTTCATAAGTAAGTATGAAGAAAATATGTCATTTTAGGGGCCTAGAATATGTTAAAGGTTTGGAACAGCCACTGAAGAACATGATAGGGTGCCAAAGAGAAATTAACAAAATGATTGACATCAGTAGTAGGCACCCAAAGTAGCATGTATTTATAATGTGCCCAGTTTGTACCTATTTGGGGTATATTATGCCAGTACACTGAAAGTTCAGATGCATAGGTTATCTTCTTCTGTCAATGGGAATAGCAACAGTATCATACCTCCCTCACAGGACTGTTGATAAATGTGGACTAACTTATGATTGCTAATTTAAATAAATAACCAATAATTTATAAGTTTCTCTACTTTATGTACTTTATAGTATTCTATAGAATACTATAGAATATTTTATAGTATTCTTTGCTATCAAGAACTTTCTCTTTCTTTTTTTTTGGAACCAACAAATTTTGCAGACTAGCTTTTTTATAGAGGGATTGTGTCCTGTACAGTGAAATGAGCAAAGATGGCTCCACATCTACAGGGGATTCACTTTGACTGACTTCAAGAAAAAGACTGCATGCCAAATGTCAACTAAAAATATCTGAGTCTCAAATATTGGCAACATTTTCTTTTCAGTCTCATTTGAAAAATTGAGTTTGTGAAATTTGGAGATATTAACCATTTTCCGAGTACAAGAGCACCAATTATTCTACCAAATAATGCAGTGGTTTTGACTACAACCCATACTAAGAAGCATATAATGCACCACAACACACTACACATAGGAGCAAATGTACATACAGTAGAAACAAAAGCTTCTTGAAACGAAACTCATCCTTATTACAGCCCCTAGTAATTGTTATCTTAGGTTTTTTTCTTTTTTTTTTTTAATGTTGTTCATAATCAGTTAAACTGTACAACTCACTGATAAACTACAAACTGCACTTTGAAAAACACTGATTATTTTAAGATTATGAAATATAGTTTTTAATCTAATATGAATTTTCAAAATTGTGTTTGTATTTCTAACTGTGGTGAGTGGCTTAAATTATTTTTTCTCTTCTATTAATCAGGTGTCAACATGGTTTTTCACCACCTTTTCTGTCTCAGGACTGAAGGACAAAATCCACCATGTGGACAGCCTCCACCAGCTATTTTCTGCCATATCACCAGAACAGATCGACTTTCCTCCTTTTGTCCTTGAATATGATGCCAGGGTAAGAAATATCAGAAGTTCTCACTCACCTAGTGTAGTATATTAACTATTCTATAGAGCAGTGCTTATGAGCACAAGATCCTGTCATTACAAGATATTATTAATGTAAATTAATGTGTTTTAGTATACTTGATAATATCATTTAACATTCTTTTTCTACAGTAACTTTAGGAAAAGAATTTATCCCAAGAAAGGTGTTTTCTCCAGATAAATGATTCAATGGGAGATTTTTCTGCTGTGAGTTTGAAGCCAATCCTTTGTTATTATGTTGTCAATTTTCTGCCACATTTGAGACAGATACCTCTGCCTAATTTTCTTAAGATTGAATGGTACATTAATCTCTTCTGCATAAATAAAGCCAGAAGAATCTACTGGTGTCCACATTCAGCATTAATTGTGAATCAGGTAGCCTATCTTAGTAGTCTTTACCCTGCTAAAAGTTTCATTTTTCTAAAAGTTTGTATAATGTTTTTAAGAGCATCAACTATTAATATTAGTATATTATTTATGAATTCACTTATATATCTATTAAACACTGATCAAAGGACTATTCTTGAATTTCATCAAAATTCTGTTCCATTGTCTTTATTCATATATCACCTCAGTAATTTTTTTTAAAGTAACATACTTAGCTAGAAGCTCATCAAGCTCATTGTTTAACTGTTGCGATTACATATCTTTATGCATAAACCAGGGAATATATTTGACAGTTATATTTTTTGAAATGAATTATTCTTCCCTAATTATTGTGCAACATGTACATAGTAAAATAAAAATCCTGCAACACATTTTTTCCCTCAAATATTTCTAGCTATGATTTCTTTTCACCTTATATGAAGAACAAAGTGTATAATGTGATCTAATGGCTAATAAAATTTCACATTTGGCTGTTGCATAGAGAGGATTTGTAATTGGAGCATCTGGATCATAGATACAAAAATTGTTAAACATAGGGGAGAGAAAAAAGAACATTAGTTTGTATTTACCGCAGATTGCTAGCGTAGCAAATGGCCTTATTGTTATTCCTTTGAACTATACATCACTCTTCTTAATGCTTAAAAAAAGGATAGCAGGAAATATGAAAGGCATTAAAAAACATTTTGATACCAAAAATTTGGATTAACAATTCAGAGTTAGTGTCTGGATTTATAATTTATTTTCTGGGGTAGAAATATACATGTTGGGTGTTTTTTAGAAAACCCAAAGAACTCTTTTTTTGGTTTCTTTTTTTTTTTCTTTTTTTTAAATTTTTCTTTCCTGCCACTTCAGGGAAGAATAAAGAACTGGTTTTTAAGCCAAAGTATTTTCTATATTCTTAAGGGCATATAAAGGAGGAATTCATTAAATATCAACTATAACTCCATTGCACTCAGGCTTGATTTTATTTGTTTTGTTTAGATGTTTTAGCTGTCTGTTATATTTCGATATAAATACAGGCATAATAATGCAATTAATCAAAATTAGTAGAATAATTTTTTTATTCCATAATATTACAAGGGTACAAATGTTTTTGTTACATAGATACCTTTTATAATGCTTAAATCAGGGTTTTTAGTGTGTCTGTCACCAGAATAGTGTTCATTGCACCCAACAGATAACTTTTTATCCTTCTCCCCTTCCTGGGTCTCCAATGTCCTTTACATCTTTGTGCCTGTGTGTACCCATCATTTAGCTCCCACTTATTACAGAGAACATATGGTTCTTGTTTTTTCATGCCTGTGATACTTAGGGTAATGGTCACCAGTTTCATCCCAGTTGCTGCAAAAGGCATTATTTCATTCCTGAACAGACCAATAATGAGCAGCGAGATTGAAGCAGTAATAAAAAATCTCCCAACAAAAAAGCGCCGGACCAGACAAATTCACAGCCAGATTCTACCAGACCTAAAAGAACTGTTACCTGTCCTACAGAAATTATTCCATAACATTGAAAAGGAGGGAATTCTCCCCAACTCATTCTATAAAGCCAGTATCACCTTGATACTAAAGCCAGGAAAGGGCACAACAACAACAAAAACTACAGAACAATTTCCCTTGTGAACATAGATGCAGAAATTTTCAGGATAATGCTAGCAAACCAAATTCAACAGCATATCAAAAAGATAATTCACCATGATCAAGTGGATTTCATGCAAAGCTGATTCAACATATGCAAATCGATAAACGTGATTCATCACATAAACAGAAGCAAAAACAAAGACTATATGATCATCTCAAAAGATGTAGAAAAAGCATTCGATACAATCTAGCACCCTTGTATGATAAAAACCCTCACCAAACTAGGCATAGAGGGAACATTCCTCAAAATTATAAAAGCCCATATATGACAGACCCAAAGCCAACATCATACTGAATGGGGAAAAGTTGAAAGCATTCCCCCTAAGAACTGGAACAAGACAAGGGTGCCCACTGTCACCACTTCTATTCAACATAGTACTGGAAGTCCTAGCCAGAGCAGTCAAGCAAGAGAAAGAAAGAAAGGGCATCCAAAATGGGAAAGAGGAGGTCAGACTATTCCTGTTTGCTGACAATATGATCTTGTATTGGGTAGGTGGGAGGGAGGAGGAGGGGATGGGTAAATTCACACCTAATGGGTACAGTGCGCACTGTCTGGGGGATGGGCACGCTTGTAGCTTTGACTCAGGTGGTGCAAATGCAATTTATGTGACCAAAGCGTTTGTACCCCTGTAATATTCTGAAATTAAAAAAAAAAAAAGAAAACCCTAAAGACTCCTAGAATTGATAAATAAATTCAGCAAAGTCTCAGGTTGCAAAATCAATGTATACAATCATTAGCATTTCTATACACAAATAACAGTCAAGCTAAGAGTCAAATCAAGGACTCAATACCGTTTACAATAGCTACAAAGAAAATAAAATACTTAGGAATATTCTTAACCAAGGAGCCAAAAGGTCTCCACAAGGAGAACTGCAACACACTGATGAAAGAAATCATGGATGACACACACAAATAGAAGAACATCCCTTGCTCATGGATTGCTAGAATCAACATTGTTAAAATGTCCATACTGCCCAAAGTGATTTATAGACTCAATACAATCGTCATAAAAATACCAATATTGTATTTCACAGACCTAGAAAAAAATAATTCTAAATTTCATTTGGAACCAAAAGGAGCCCAAATAGCCAAAGCAATCTTAAGCAAAATGAATAATTTATAACATAATTCTTCACTTATTGGATCATCTCTCTGTACCTATACTAGAGCTTTCTAAAATTGAGATATTAGACCAAAGAGAGGTATAAAAATGAGAAAGAAACCAAAGAGGATATTGGGAGATGATATGGAAGGGGCAGGCAGAGGGCAGATCACTAGATACTGGAACTTTACAAATTATGCTGTAAAACTTTGGCTTTGTAGTCAGTGGAAAGCATTCTACAAGGGAGAACTGCCCTTGCATTGCTGTTAGAATGACTGGAGAGGGATAAGTCTAAAGGGAAGGAGATAAGAGCCAGTTAGTAAAGGCCCGAGGAGAAATGAGACTAGACCTAGGGCAGCGGTAGTGATAATGACAAGGACTTGAAGATTTCAGAGATATTTAGAAATAGACATTTTAGGAAATAAAATCTACAACATTTGGTGACTGAGTAGCCAGTAGGGCTGAAGCAGAAAGAAAGTTTCAGCTTTGGGAAACTTAGTGGATGGTGTTGCCATTACCCTAGAGAAAGAATTTGGAGGAAAAGGATTAAGGGATTGAGGGGAAGGGACAGGGAGTATGTTCACTTTGTGACATGTTAGGATTGAGGTGGAGATACCAGTAGGTAGGGTTGGATGTTACCTTGTACGGAAACATTTTCCTTTGTGAGGAAGGATCAAAAATACAATTGGAGAAAAGAAATGAATGTAGAATTGGTTAAGTTTCTTGTCATGTTCAGTTGTACCTTGCATAGTAGGTTGTTTATTTGGTGAAGGAGTGAAGTGGTGTTCCTTAGTAGCAAGTTTCAGTGAGCTATTTTTCTGGGATTTTTATGACTTGGAATGGAGACATAAATTTTATAGGATTAAAAAGGAAACTTGGAAGGTAGTTATAAGGTAGTTTTTATCTATCTAGATAAAAATGATATTGAGACCATTTCAGAAAGGGGACTAGTCAGCATTCTTATAAATATAGTCAAAGCAGAGAGTATACAATTTAATTTGACAATAGTTCTTTAAATTACTATGATTGTTCCAGAAATAGAGAAAATATTTGATTGCTCAACTGTCTCTCGGACAATGTAAGGTTAATAAATGAAGCTCTATTTCATAGCAGTATTAGACTTGCTCTTAGTTTATTGCAATTTAATGTAGATATGAGAAACCTAGAAAAATTTGGTAGTAGAAGGAATATAGAACTCTTAAAAATAGTGAACTGTTTCTTTTCAGATGAACTTCAGTATAAATTTATCTCTTTGTGGATGTTTTTCTAAGCATAGCTTCCATGCATATTGAAGATGCAGGATTGGTTAGTGAAACAGGTTTTGATAGGGATTTCTAAAATACAAAAAGAAATAAAATTTTTTATTAATTTTTTCAAGTTTTCAGAAATGTAGCCAGTCCTAGGATTTGTTTCTACTTAAGTATTTTTCTTTTAAATTTTTTGATACCTGGTCAAATTTGTAATCAGAAAGTAAGTAAGGTTATGGCCCCGGGATCAGTTCCTGCTCTGGAGCATCTGCTCTGAAGAATGCCATAGCATCTGATTTATTTAGTCTCTCCAATAATATTTAACTTCCTACTGTGTTCAAGACCGGGTAGGTTAAATGTAGTAACTATAATGTAAATATACCATGAAGCAATGCTATTTTCATCCAACTTCTCATTCTTCATTTGTAACTATTGCCTTACACTAATGCTAAGACTTTTCTGTTCATGATTTACAGAAAAACAAGTTCTTTGTCAAAGAAATACTTTCTTTAAAAAATGAGAAATCAGCCTTAAGTCACATAAATCTAATCTAGGATCCTTCTATAAAGTTAACTGTCTTGATTTTTGTTTTTTTTTAAGATAAAATTAGGTAAAGTGGCCAAAAAATTTCCCTGATTTGTTCCTTTTTACATTTGACATTAAAGTTCTGGCATTTTCTTCTCCCTCTTGTACTAAATTCCCTGAGAACTGTAATTGTTACAAGCCTTGCCACTCAGGCATGTCATGAAGAATACTCATTTCTGCCAAAGTAGTTATAGTTATTAAATTCCTCAGTGGTAATTTTTTTGTTTTATAACTCTGTATTAAAGTTTGGCACACAGTAAGACAACACAGTCTAACAAAAAAGAATCTAGGTGTTAGATTTAGATAGATTTGGATTTAAATTCAGGCTCTGCTGGTTACTGATTAGGGGACCTTAGGTGAATTATGCAATCTGTGTGATCCTCATTTTCCTCTTTTGTGAAATGAGGATGTTACCTACTTCATGACATTATTCAAGGATTTAAAGGGATAAGGAAAAAAAGTGCCTTATAGAATTGGTCATATAGAGTATTCAATAAGTGATATTGTTCTGAAAAAAATATTATCAGCCAGTTTCCTCTGTCTACTTTACCCCAACTCTCATTGACACCAGTGGAACTGTCCGATGGCCGAGGGCCTACTCAGTGCCAGACATTTCATACACACCATTGGCTATAAATCCCTTTCTTTCATATTCCCAATTAAATTGGTCCTGTTACTTAATGTTCTTGTCTTCTTTTCTTTCCCCAGGAAAACGGGCCTTACTATACATTATATCCCCCATCACCAGATTTGTGACCTGCCACCTTTCAGTGCTTCTTGATTCCAAGGATGCCACTTCCTCCACAAATTGCTACCTGTTGAAGTGATAGTCATTTTTGCTGTACAGATCCAGAGAGTCTTTTGTCCCTCTCTGGTATTTTTTTATTGACTGTGTATTTTCTGGCACACAAGCAATCTAAAAATGGTAGGCCATTCTGAACTGCACACATTTTAAATTTGTATATTTGTATCAAATGGAAATGTTCATTTTTAGATTGTTAATAGAAATTGGGGAGCACCTTTTGAGTATCTTCAGTTTGCTGAAGGACACTGAATTCTCCATTAGACAAGCCACTGGTACTGTCCACGTCATCTCTTTAACATTGCACGCTTCCTTTGTGTACTTAAGTGTTTCTCGAAATATATAGAACCAATGTATACTGACCGGATGCATTGTTGGCTTCAGATCCTGGTGTTAATGCCATTTACGTTTTATACAGATAATTTGGTTATGATAAAAGAGAATTGTCCGGGACCAAGAATGTGGAGATGTATCTGATAAAAAAAAAAAAAAAAAAAAAAACCAAATCATTAGTAAAATACAGGACTTGGAATTTTGATGTACAAGTTAAGACTAAGGTTTAAGGACTAAGGTTCTTTGGATTATATAATTTGTTAAGATTGCCACTGTTCTAATCTCAAAAGTGTGGAGAAACAAGACTGTATCTTCAGCCTCTTTCCTGTAATCATGGGTGATTTGGTCTCCTTATTCAAGCACATACCTTAAGTGAAGAGCATCTCCCAAAACTCCATCAGTGAGCCTCAAGAGAGAGCGTTGTCTTCCCAGAAGCATGAGTGATTTTGTTTGGCTCTTAGGACTACCACCCAAAGGACATTTCATAGCAGTGTCTCTTGAGTTACCTACATCAATATGGAGGAAGTGTGTTGCAGTGAACAAATCCGGGGACCTGACCACTTTTGCCACTAAGGCTCTATTTGTGCCTTAGCTTGCTTTATGAGTAAAAATTAGAACTATGCTGCCTACCTCACAGAGGTATCATGAGGATAGCATTTAGAAAGGGCTTTGATGTCTTTGAATGAAAAGTGCTAAGGGAGTTTGTGTGGTGGGGTGTCTTCAGTTTTGAAATGAGAATAAATATGTATGAGGGAATGCTACAAGGTACTCCTCTTTTCCTTGGCACCTTTTGAGTGATTTTTCTTTTGGGGGGACAATACCTGTTAGTACAAAATCCCAGCCCTGATGACCTCTTTCCTGCTTTGTCCGCATTTTCTTCTGGCCTGCTCCTGCCTTCTCTGCTCCACCATGCCACACTTCCATGAGAGGCATCTGCTAGTCATTTTAAACATTTTTCTTGAATTAAGGTCAACCCATTATCATTTCCATCTGGGTGTCTTCATATTCCTTTTGATTCTACACCACCCCCCGTCTTCCTCACCCCATCATACACATTGGCAGTTCAGAGAAGAAAAAAGGAGAACCCTTCTATTCTAATGTGCTCAGGATCAGTGTTTCCAAGGGTCCCATTCCCCTTTGCCCAAACTAATTTTTCACTGGATATAAAAGAAACATACTGCTCTTCATTTATGAGAGGGAAATACTCGTTTGGTTGTGTTAACCCTGTCCTATATAAACAAGAAGGGGCTTTACATTTCTTAGATAAGGGTTCTTATCTTTTGCGTGTATTGGACACATTTGCTTTGTGTCAGACCTCAAGCCACCTGTTCCTTATATTAATATATGCCTCCATGTAAGGACTTCCTGTTACATTCCCTAGGTCATCAGGTCCAGGCAGCCAGTCACATGTCAGGCGTTAAACTTCTTCTCAAACAGTAGTCCTTTAACCCTTTGAGCTTTGAGCCTTAAAAATCTGAAACTTTAACTTCATCTTCTACAATCATAAGATCATATTTGAGTTATCTTCTTCACTAGGTGCAGCTATAAAAATATGCCAACTTTTCCTTGTTAAAGCTGAACATGGTTACCTCGAATTGGCATCTGGCCTGAACCTTTTCCTCCATAGATAATAGAGGCTACAAGCTACTTTGTCGTTTGAAAGGAAACAAATTTATATGTACAATTTCTTATAGGCAATAATGTTGAAAAGATATTCCTTTGCTATATTCATACCAGTATAGTAATGTTTAGTAACACAAGCAGGATTAACAAAAGATAAGGATCACTCTCCTCAGTGAAACTAAATTTGGGATGGGGCTGGGTATGGTGGCTCACGCCTGTAATCCTAGCACTTTGCGAGGCCAAGGCAGGAGGATTGCTTGAGATCAGAACTTTGTGACCAGCCTAAGCAAGAGCAAGACCCCATCTCTTAAAAAAAAAAAAGTATCTGGGTGTGGTGGCATGCACCTATAGTCCCAGCTATTCAGGACACTGAGGCAGGAGGATCACCTGAGCCCAGGAGTTTGAGGTTGCAGTGAGCTATGATGACGCCACTGTACTCTAGCCCAGGTGACAGAGACCCTGTTCAAAAAATTAAAAAAAAAAAAAAATTGGTATGGGGCCAAGTTCATGCTTTTATAGTTGTCTGCAATGTTATGTAATGAAGTTGTTTCAGTGTACTAAATCCTAGAGGGGAAACATAATGACCTTGATATTGAAATGATTAAGTAATATTAATATATATCTGCCTTTGTGAAAAGGTTGGGTAGCCTGAATAACACATGACATTTTCAAGGACGTATTAGAGGATACAGGGGTGCCTTGGTAGAGATGACCACTAGCATCTGATGTTAATTCAAAATACCACAGAGTTCTTAATTATACTTTGGTCATGCAAATGCTAGTTGAATTGCTGAAGACATAAGTTACAAAATATTAATTCATTATTTAATTCATACAAGGCATAATATGATTTTTTAAAACAAGGACATTCCTTCTGCCTGCATTTGGGTTCTTCTTAATTCATCTGTATCCAAGTTTCTTGATAGTAAAAATTACCTCTTGAAAAAAGCTCATTCTTTATTAGACTCTTAAGGACAAGTGTTCATATTTTAAAGATTTTCTTTTCTTTAATATATATTTTATTTCATTGGCTAATGCCTTATATTTCCCTTTTCAAAGGAATCCATCTATAATATTTCAAGAGTAATTAGCAGAGGATTTTTAAAGTATTTTTGGTAGGAAAAAATGTAGATTTTTGATCAAATTTCTAAAGTCTAAAAGTAATAAAGTGTCTTTTTTCAAAGAGGAATAAGTATAGTTACTCTAGTAGAAAAACATGGCTTGCCTATTTCTTCCTGTTTTCTATTTTGTTGGGTATTGTTTAATGAATTCAAACTGTAGGTAATGGTTTAGTATTTTCTTTGTAATAGTTAAACTATTACAAAGTTAGTGATACTATTACAAAGAAAAGTGATAAAATGAAGTGTTCAGCATAAGCTAAAAATCACTATGTTCCCCTGACACATTGTCTCTGTATGTATATAGAGTTTAAATTGCTTAATATATAAACAAATATTAGAATGTACAGTACGTGGTAGAGAAGAATTATATGGTTCTAGGAACAGTGGATTGATTGTATTAAAGACCAAAAGAATTACAGGATAACCTGTACACACCTGGAAAATGAGTTAGATAAGTTTCCGATTGTAGTTTTCTTAAATTATAATCATCATAACATATACTAGAGTATTTTAGCTGTACAGGCACTAATGCAGTCTCATGGGATATGAGTGACTCTTGGTTTGCACTTGCCTAAGACCATGAAGCATAAAGGGATGATTCTACTTTGCCTTAATTGCTTTAGGTAAATACTGTAAACTGGGTGGTTTAAACAACAGACATTTATTTCTCACAGTTTTGGAGGCTAAGTCCCAAGATCAAAGTGCCAGCCAATTCAGTTCCTGGTGAGGGCCCTCTTCCTGGTTTGCAGATGGCCTCCCTCTTACTGTGTCCTCTCTTGGCAGAGTGAGATCTTCACTCTCATGTCTCTTCTTATAAAGCACTAATCCCATTGATGAGAGCTCCACACTCATAATTACCACCAAAGGCCCTACCTCCAAATACCATTACATGGGGGATTAGGGCTTCAACATAAGGATTTGAGCAGGAAAGGAACGCAAACATTCAGTCCATAGCATACCTATGATCTAGATCCTATTATTAGCCCAGAAATGGTAAGGATTGTCTAGTAGGCCTAGCCATACATACTTACATGCACACACACATGTAATCTGCTTTGCTTTACATTTTATGTGTGACTTCTGTGGCCCATATGTAAAGAACATACAGCCATAAATAACATAGTGCAAGTTTTAATTGTTACTGAACTAGCCCTTAGATGGTATCAAGATCACCTTAGATATTAGTGTCTTTCTTGGATATTAGTTGTTTACTTTATTTTCTACAGTTCTAAGAATAGCATCTTTGAATCTTTTTAAGTACAGCTTGTATAGGGCCACCGGGTTCAAGAAGAAAAGCATAGATATTCTCTAGGTGAATTACACTAACAAAATCATAACTGCTGAATGTGATCTGATATTTTTGTTGAACAGTAAAACTAATACATTTCGTACACACAATCACTTTTTTTTATAATTGTTCGTGTAAGCACACAATTATCATAAACTAAGCCAGGACTTTGTTAGACCAGATCTTATTAGATAAAATATTTAAGAGTTTAACATATATAATGATTTTAATTGCTATTGGGCAAAGGAGACCTAATAGCAAATGTTTTCATTGACAGATCTTAAGATTTGTTTACTCAAAATTCAGAGAACTTTTATGAAAACTTTGCATTTTAAAATATTTTTTGCCTTTCCAAATTAGAAGTTAGATCCATTTAGAAGAGGATCTCACTCTATGGAAATACAGCCTACAAAGAACCAATAATAAAAGGGTAATGTTTATATAGACCCCCAGGGTTGGGAAATTCTTTTTTGGCCATGTATACCAGGCCTTTCTCTAATCACCAAAGTTAACCTAAAGAGTAGTAAAAAACGTTGTGAATTTTACTGTCAACATTATCTGTGGAGACCTAGACTAATGCTTCTCAAACTTTAATGTGCATATATTAAATCAGCTGGGGATATTGTTAAAATGCAGATTCTGATTCAGTAGGTCTGGCATGGCACCTGGGATTCTCAATTTCTAACAAGCTTTTAAGTGATACTAATATTCCTGGTCTCCATAAGAGTAAAAGAGCCTAGACTATATTTTAGCTTCCAGATTTTCTGTTTCAAGGAAAGAAGACAAAACTATCATTGTCATTTCTTCTGTGGGCCAGGCCCTCTCATATTCATTATCGTTTTTGATCCTCCTCCAAGTCCTGTAGGGTGGGTGGTAATAAAACTTAAGTGAGACAGTATAGACCAGTTTTTCTCAAACTTGAATAATGTGCATCCCCTTTTAATAAGGAAACATCTCTTAGCACCTCAGTTTTTACTTATATTTATTATAATGTTATCTAAAGATATATAAACATAAAACTAGGTATAAATGCTTTATGCTTAGAGCTGTTGCACAAGCATGAAACCAGAGCAAGTTTACAGATTAGACACAAGCAAAACTATAAAACTAATAAAATTTAAAATGTTTATTAAATATGGATGGTGATGTTTTGCCAAAATGAAATCATCATGTGTAATGTCATTATGGTACTGAGTGCTACAGTGCAGTTCTTTTACGTTCCACATGCACGTGCTGCTACCATATGCTACGTGGTCACTCAATTCTCCCCCTTTTTCTCTCTGTTCAGACTGTTGCTTTCATTCGTTCAACACATAATGATGTTACTTGATCTTCATCTAGCCTGAATACGTCATTTCCCTATTAAGTCAACTTCTGTTCTCCATAAGCCTTCCACAGCCAAAGTGGAACTGGACTTTAACATGGAAATAAATACAAATGCAAACCTAAGCATGGAAATGTTCTGGCGATATTTAGTTTTAAGGCAGTTATCCAGATAATTCAGAACACAAATATTAATTATTAATATTTTAAAATTTTCACCAACATGAAAAATGTTTAATTCTCGTAGTAAGCTCATGGGCACTTCCCTATCTCCAACACACATACAACATACTCAACAAGGATTGTTAATGAACCCCAGTTTAAGAAGCACCAACTGAGTAGTTAGTAGCATTGATGCTTTAGCTTCTGACACACTTAGGTTCAGACCTTGGATGTGTTTCTAAACCTTTTCTGAACCTCAATGTTTTCATATATTAAACAGAGATAATAATTCTCATTGAATGATTAGGAGGAATAAATGTAATAATGTTCACAAAGCATCCATACTGTCTGTAAATGGCAGCACCACTGCTTTGATTAGAAATAACAGCAGCTAACGTGAGGATTTACTATGTGCCTTGAACTTTGCTAAGCTCTTCATTATACATTGAGTGCTAGACTCAGGTTTCAAATCCAAGTCTGACTCCAAAGCTCATGCTCTTATAAGAAATAATTCAAATGTAGAACATTAATGTAAGTTACTTATTTAAAAAGCTTTTTAATCTTAAATTATATTTTCTCAAAAAGATTTATTATAAAAATAATGATGTTTCTCTAGAGGGGAAAATAAATTTCCTTTTAATGATTGTATCATGTGCTGATATTCAAATTGTCATAAAAATGATTTTCATTTAAAGTCTGTCATGCTAGGTTGTGGTACAGTAGAGGGATATTAGAGCTCAACTTGCACATTATTATTGTCTTGCACATTTATGATCAGTAATAAATGATAACATGAAATTCTCCCTGAATTGCAATACAGCTTTTTTGCAGAAGCATTTGTCTCCCACAAGTATTATTTGGGTATTCTATGCCACTTCTTTGAAATAGTGTGCAAACTTCTTATTTTTATCTGTGAAACATCTGAAGAAAATTTGGTATAACTGTCCTTTAAAATAATTTCTAGACAGTTTTCTATCTTTTCCTAGTTTTCTAGGATAAATTCTGTAATGCTGAAAAATGAACAAGCATACTGTAGGCTGGATTTTTGTTTGTTTTGCTTTTTCGCTAATGGAGTGATGGGAGAAAATACCAGGAGAGAATTGCAAAAGGAATTCAATTATTTGTTAACAAAAATGGTATGTATCAAATTTAAGTTTTTTCTCTACTTATTAAAACATATTTGCACAAATTATTAAAGTGTGGAGACACATGAAACATGAGACCGTCATTGAATTTTGTTAATAAGGTGGTTTTTAAAAAATATATTCCTTATCCCATCCTAGATAGTAACATAATAATCTATGTTGTAGAAATTGACTCTTTGTCCAATCTAGCCTCTTTTGCACATCTGCAGGATCTTTAAGTTCAGTAAATGTGTGCCTCTCCATATGTGTGGGTTATCAAGATAGATGATATGTTTTCTGTGATGCTTCATTACTGCCTCATCCCATGTCATAGCACAAGAAAATTGTTCTGGAATCACATTTACAGGTAAGGGCCAGTCTTCCTGATTTTCTTCGTTTCAGTAGTCTATTGCTTGACTTGAATTGTGAACCTACCTCAGTTATTTTCCTCTTTCTTTTATTGAATACAAATAAGACTGCTTTTTATAAGTTTTCCTTTACTACTTGAATAGAATGGCCTCCTGATCTTTTGCTTATTTAAAATCCAAGCTTATTCTTTGTTATTAGGTATATAAAGCATTTGACTATTTTGTCTTCTAGTTTAGATATGTCTGACATTTACATTTTGAAATGTTTATTATAAATTATATTGATTTTTTGAAATGTATGTAGGTGAGTTATATTACCTATTAATTTTATTGCTAATAGTAAAGTAGGTGTTAAAATTTATCATAAAGGGGGCATTGGTTCTCAAACAGTAGAGAATGACTAAACCCTCTTATTTTACAGATGAAGAAATGGCGGCTCAAGCAGGTTAAGGCAGGTTGGACTAATAGCCAAATCATGTATTAATAGATTCTAGGTAGCTTCAGGATGACCTTGGCACCGATAGCTTGAGCTCTTTGTTTGATAACTATGTTTGCACAGCTGTTTGACTTTAACATTCCCTCTTATGCCCTCTAAAGAAGGAGCTTTTTTTAAAATTTATTATTTACTTTTTATTTAAGTAGCAGTTGCTTAGCCAAGTTCCAGGCGAAGATCAGAGTTCAGGAACTAGCAGCAGAGATTAGCAATCATCATTCAGGGACTGTGAAAATATTTTGGGGTGGGGGTTAATATTAAGTTTAATTTAAACATTTGGGATTTTTTTTTTTTTTTACACAAATGTCTGTTTACTGTCTGACTCCTTAAATAAAAATTCCTCCTTTCAGCAAAGTTGAACAAGAAGGCAGCATTTAAAAACCACCTCTTTGGCAATCAGATAACACTAAGAAAATGCTAATCTTAATATGGTGATTTATACCACGTAGAAAACTGCACAGACTTTGGCAGTAATACCTATCAAATGCCAAAAGTATGCCAAGATAGGCTTTATACTAAAATTTTGGAGGCTCTTGCAGGAGAAACTAAATTCTTACCTATGAGCTCATTTTTCTGACATTTAGCTTTATAGCACAGAAATTCTAACTTGTTCGTAGATCAAATGAGCAAGATCGCAATGCATAGAAACTCTGTACTACTTCCGCTCATTCACCAAATGGCTACTAAGTTCACCAAATTGCTACTAAGAATCTATATATTATAAAGTAATGTTAGCTCCTATAACAAATAATCTGAAAATGGATAATGGCTTAAACACAATAGAAATGTATTTCTCACATAAAGCCTGAGCAGATGTTCCTGATGAGCAAGCAGCTTTTCTCTAAGTCCTCCTTCAGAGGTGTAATCTCTTTCAATATTGTGGCTCCGCCATCTTCAATATGTGGCTCCCAAAGGATCCATGCTTTTCTGCTTCAAACTAGCAGATGGGGAAAGAGCATGGAGGACTTGCACACAGGTTTTTATACAGCAGACTTCTATTCATATGCCATTATGTAGAACTCAGTCACCTTAGATGCACCTAACTGCAAAGCTAGGAGGCTAGAAGTGTAGTCCTTGGGCTCAGAGGAAGAGGATAGGAGTTATAAAAGATATTCCAGCTGAGTGGAAATGAATTACAATGTAATGAAAGAAATGCCAAGCTATTAATAGAAATATATCAAATATCACTTCACAGAGAAGGTCAGTGGCACATGATCACAGCTTTGCGTGGAACAGAATCCCTTGGGACATATCCGTAAACTGATGCCCCTAGTATCCTGAATCCCTACCGCTAAATGTGTATATGTAGGCATAGCTTGGATATATTGCGGGTTCTGTTTCAGACCACGGCAATAAAGTGCGTCACAGGAATTTTTGGTTTCCAGTGCAGATCAAAGTTATGTTTCTACTGTAGTCTATTAAGTGTACAATAGCATTATGCCTCAAAAACAGTGTGCATGCCTTAATTTAAAAATACAGCTAAAAAGTGCTAACAATCATCTGAACCTTCAGCAAGTTATAATCTTTTTGCTGGTTGAGGGTCTTACCTCAGTGTGGATGGCTGCTGACTGATTAGGGTGGTAGTTGTGAAGATTAGGGTGGCTGAGGTAATTTCTTAAAATAAGACAATGAAGTTTGCCACATCAATTGAGTCTTTTTTCCATGAAAGATTTCTCTGTAGCATGTGATGCTGTTTGATGGCATTTCACTCACACCAGAACTTCTTTCAGAATTGGGATCTGTCCTCAAACCCTGCCGCTGCTGTATCAACTAAGTTTATGTAATATTCTAGATCCTTTGTTGTCATTTCAACAATGTTCACAGCATCTTCACCAGTAGATTGCATCTCAAGAAACCACTCTCTTTCCTCACCCACAAGAAGCAGCTCCTCATGTGTTAAAGTTTTGTCATAAGATTGCAACAGTTCAGGCTCCACTTCTAACTCTAGCATTTCATCTACATTGAAAAATCTGTTGGTTAGTGTAGCCACCTTCATCACTTATCTTAGCTAGATCTTCTGGATAACTTGTTACAGCTTCTACATCAGCACTTGGTGCCTCACCTTGCAATTTTATGTTATGGAGATGGCCTCTGTCCTTAAATCTGATGAACCGACCTCTGCTAGCTTCAAGCTTTTCTTCTGCAGCTTCCTCGCCTCTCTCAGCCTTCATAGAACTGAAGAGAATTAGGACCTTGCTCTGGATTAGGCTTTGGTTTAAGGGAATGTTGTGACTGGTTTAATCTTCTATCCAGACCACTAAAACTTTCTCCATATCAGCAGTAAGCTGTTTCACTTTCTTACCATTCATGAGTTCACTGGAGTAGCCACTTTTAATTTCCTTCAAGAACTTTTCCTCTGCGTTCACACCCTGGCTAACTGGGGCAAGAGGCCTAGCTTTCAGCCTGCATCGGCTTTCCACGTGCCTTTCTTACTAAGCTTAATCATTTCTAGCTTTTGATTTAAAGTGAAAGATGTATGATTCTTCCTTCCTTTCGATTGAACACTTCAAGGCCATTGTAGGGTTATTAACTGGCCTAATTTCAATATTGTTGTGTCTCAGGGAATAAGGAAGCTTGAAGAGAGAGAGAAGGAAGAACAGCCAGTCAGTGGAGCAGTCACAGCACACACAACATTTATCAATTAAATTTGTCATCTTATGACAGGCACAGTCTGTGGCACCCAGGACAATTACAACAGTAACATCAAAAATCACTGATCAGAGGTCACAATAACAGTTATAATGAAAACGTTTGAAATATTATGAGAATGGCCAAAATGTGACATAGAGACATAAAGTGAGCACATGCTGTTGGAAAATGGTACCGATAGACTTGCCACGTCCCTTCAAAAGCGCAGTAGTTTGCAAAGCGCAATAAAGTGAAGCACAATAAACTGGATTCCTATACTCTAAACTACGCAGGATGGAGGGGCATTCTTTACTGAATGTCATAACATTTTACTACTTAAAGTAAGGTCTGGGGATCAGGAACATTGACCTGTTAGGAATGCAGACTCTCAGACCCTTTAACTACAGAAACAGACCCTGCGTTTTATCAAGGTGCTCCAGGCAGTTTGCATCCACATCAAGGTTGAGTCTTTGTATCTTAGCTCTGGCATTTATTAGCAGTGTGATGTTAGACAGCTTGCTTAATCTGTCTCCACTTTTTCATCTGTAAAGTAAGGGTGGAGTGCAGGGAGAAGGGACACATGTAATTGAATATTGGAGTATCTCTCTAGAGAAAATAGACACAAATGTTAAATAACACTTGACACTTGTAAGCAATGACTATTTTCGAATGCCAAGTACTTTTAAAAATAACTGTAAGAGGATACAGCTTTTGAACTATAACTATTTGTACTCATCCTCTTCCTACCCTTACCCTTATTTATGTCATATTAAGGATTTTTAGCCTGTTGAAATGGTGGGGAGGGTTTTTATTCATGCGGTTCAGTCTTTGTTCCTAAAAGATGAGTAAGCACAGGAAAAATAAACTTTTCCAAAGTTAGCAAATGGTGTTTGTCCTAATAAGCCCTAATATAGACAGCAGCCATAACTTCAGTCAATTCATTATCAAATTATAAACTTAAAAATGTACAGAGAAACAATCTACTAGTTTGCCAAGCCTTGAGGGACAACAACTGCTTAATGGACTGTAGTCATAACATATTAGATTAACTGAAATGGGTAAAACAGGATATTTATATATCAAATAATGTGCAAGCAGAAAATAACCTACTTTTCAACCTTCTCAGAAATGTGTTTTAGTATAACCTTTGTGCCTCATTTAGTAAGTATAATACATGTACATTGTGATTAATGTTTGCTTTATATAATAATTTAGAAAGCACATCCAGATCTTTCCGTGCCTCAGGCTCATCCTTTTCATACTATTTCTCTTCATCCTATGTGGTCAGTGTAGAAGGTTATCAGATACAGGGCTGAATCTCTACTGCCCTAAAAATACAATCTGTGACTTCTGCAATGTTTTTTTTTTTTTTTTCTCTAATTCCATGACAGATATTTTTTCCCCCGGAGTGTCTTTAAAATAAGTCTCACTTACTTGACTATTGCCTCTTTCTCTGAAAGTGTAATTTTAAAATTCCAGTTGACTTAAGGTGTGTTTACTGATGTTTTAGTGTGATTTAGGCTCATCAAATCCTGTAAAACTGAGAAAGAAATTGAAAGCCCTTAATTCTTACAGCTTTTACTCAAGGAAAGGAGTAAATCCAGTGCCTTTTAAATTTGAGTTCAAATAGGAATAAGGCACTAAATTTAACCTGGATTGTTGAATTTTATCATTGGTTGGCTGGAATATTGTCAGTGGGAACTTTTCAGATTAAGAGGAACTCTTTTCTGTTCCCATCTAAGTCAAAATTTGTATATACTCTTGTGCATTCAGACCCCGCTTCTCAATCTATAGAGAAATCAACTTAAAGTTTGAAAAGGAAGCATGGGCGTGCTGCATGGTTGTACTAAGTGTATAGCAATTCAAATTCAATTCAAATTGCAGCCCAGTTATTTACTAGCTTTGTGACTTCAGACATGTTTCCCAACCTCTCTGAATTTCACTTCTCTCATCTGTGAAAAGTATTTGCTTCTTAAAGTTGTTGTGAGGATCAAATGACTTAATACTTCTAAAACTCTCATAAATATTATGTATGATCTTATTTAAATATTCGAATTGCTGTGATCAAAATGTTTCACTCTGCACATTTATCAAGTACACTTGATTCTTTAAAGTATGTTCATTGCCAGTTTACATGATGTATGATGTATTTGGGATGTTCTTCCTATGAGAGAAAATGACCTTTTAAATCAGGGGTTGGGCCAGGTGTGGTGGCTCCCACCTGTAATCCCAGCACTTTGGGAGGTCGAGGCAGGATGATGGCGTGAGCCGTAGTGAGCTATGATGACACCATTGCACTCCAGCCTGGGCAATAGACCGAGACCCTGTTTCTAAAAAAATAATAAATCAGAGGTTGGCAAACGTTTTTGGTAAAAAGCCAGATAGTAAATATTTTAGGCTTTGCAGGCCATATGGTCTCTTGTTGTAACTACTCAACTATGCTGTTGTAGCATGAAAGAAACCATGGACAATACATAAACAAATAGTTGTATCTATATTCCAATAAAATTTTATTTGTGGACACTGGAATTTAAATTTCAAATAATTTTCAAGTATAACAAGATACTATTTTTCTTTGCTATTTGTCAACCATTTAAAAATGTAAAAACCACACTTAGCTCTAGGGCCATACAAAAACAAGCAGTGGGCCACAGTTTGCCAACCCCTGTTTTAAATAATTCAGTGATTCTTTAAAGTTGATAAATGCAGCAGAACCTTAGTTAGGGCAAAGCATTGTGAAGGAAAGAAATCAAGAGCCAATCTATCAACTAGTTAGCCCAGAGCACAGTTATATTAATCATTCCCTTGCCTAACACAATTCATGCAGCCCCTTTGATCTTAACTTTTTTATACATAAAAATGGAGTAATGGTGTATCTCTGACCCATAGCTACTTCTTCCTGGTGAAGGGAGTTTAATAATAATTATTACTCATTGAATTTCTATCCCTGTGCTGGATATTTGAATCATTTTAGTTCTAATCTTCCTATTCCCACTTTACAGATGAAGAATGGAGATTCAGGGAGACAAAAAAACCTACTCAACTTTGCAATACCAAAACCTTCCCAACTTTCTCAATTGAATGCAAGCCCCATGAGAGTAGAGACCTCACTGGACTCATTCTATTCTATACCCCCAATGCTCAGGCAAGTACCAGGTATCTAATAGGCACTCAGTAAATACTTGCTGAACAAATGAATTCATTTATGCCAGTGATTCTTAATCCTTTATTAGATCAAGGATGGTTTTGAGAAACATTTTGTAGTTATGAACCATCGTCTCTGCAGATAGTCAAATCTCAAACTGAGAAACCTTGCATTAAGGATTTGGCAGACTATTGAAAGAAGATGCTATTCACCACACTCTGAATAATACGGATTAGAATTCTTTTCATAGGCATGGAAACAGAATTTGTAGATGTCTTGTTTCTTTCCGTTTCTTGTATTCATATTGAGGGCATTAAACAAGGCCTAAAATGTTGCGGAGTTTGTCTCTACAGTCTGCTCATCATTCGTTTTAAAACTCTGGATTCCCTTAAAAGTTACCTTCTCAAAAATTATTTCTTAAAAAATGACTCTTATTGGATCCAAGCTGCTTCAGAATGAAAAGTGAGAAGCCACACTGACATACAATGTTTTGTCTTCAGAAATAACAGCTGTGAGGGAAAGATCCGCTCTTCATTGCCTGAAGGCCAACCAAGTCTGAATCTAGTGTGTTACTCAGAAGAGACCTACTACTGCCTCTGCTGCTTGTCACTTACTTACAACTTCACTTTCTACCCCGTGGCCCCTGTAAAAATCAGTGAGAAGGGGTTATCACTATTCAGGTGTTACTGGTTTTTATTCTTTTCTCCTATAAATCATCTGTTGTTTTCATGCCCTTGTCACTTACATCAGGACCTTGAGATCATGACTCAGTCCAGGTAAATAATAAGATTAAGGGGGGTTTGTTTTCACACATGATGTAAAAACAAAATCTGTTGCTTAGAAAACATTACGGTACTACTCTTACCTACGCCCCCTTTCCTTCTTTTACTACAACACTCCCTGTCCCCCCTGCCACACACACACACACAAAAGTTCTATTCTAAAACCTGAGTATTTTCTTTCAGTGACCCTGGGACTAGTCACTCTATTCAAACTTTGCTTTTGTCATGCCATTTAATTTTTCTCCATGGCACTTATTACCAGGTTCATTTTCAGCCACATCAATTGTTGAAATGCTGAAACATTTCCATGTGAGTTGATAAGTGGCTGTTGTCTTGTGCCCTCTAAGTGCCCTTTGCCACCCTCCTTCCTCCAGATTCCTTGGATCTCCCCGCAATCCAGCAACTGAAGGGTTAAGATCTCCTGTCCCTCCAGGACCCCACTCCAAGACATCACCTGTTCTGATTGGTCAGTGCCAGTGCCATACCAGTTTAGATATCACACCTATTTACCACCATAGGTATATATGAATTATGAATGACTAAGGGCGTAAACTTCCCTGTTTTGTTCATTTCATCATCCCCAATGTCTCCTTGAACAGTCCCGATGTCTCTCAAATAATTATTAAAATAACAAATGAAGTGTATTTACACATATGGTACCAAAAAGGTGAGATCTAAAGCAGGAGAACCGCTTGATCAACCAAGAATTGGGAATCACTTGATGAGTCATAAGAGCAGGGAAGACATATGAATTTAGTTATAATGCCTTTTTGTGGACAGCCAAGTGTGCAACCTTGCTTCATAGTGTTAACCTTTAGTACTTCATTTTTTTCGGGCAAGGTAAATATGTGTCAGTGTTGGGTTTCAGGTCCCAAATCGCTTCATTAATGACCAAATACTAGACTTGGAGATAGATACTAGTCATCTTACGCTGGACGCCAACAAGGCAGGGAAGCCTGTGGGAAGGCTGTGAGGTGACGTGGCAGTCTTGCTGAGGAGTTTTGTGCAGTTTTGTAATGGTGGAGACTGAATCACCCAGAATAACTAAAATATGCCGTGGAGCCTGAGGGGCCAGAGCTGTTCCTGTCCTTTCTGACAGCCAGGCCTCTGCACACACACAGGACAAAGAGTGAGCACCAATCAGTGCTTAGTATCTACCCAGGGAGCTGCCTTCAGGTAAAGCTCACCTACACAAACCTGGTCACTGTCATCAGCATTTCTCCATTCCCATGCTAGGAAACAGGGGAGAAGCATGCATTCCACATCACCTTAGCAGAATCCAAAAAATTCAGTGGGACACATTATTAAGAATTTCTCTTAACACGTCCTGCCTTTCCCTAATAGCCACCTATGAATATCCCTGAACTTCCTCTGAAGCTATTTCCAGCCTGTTTCATCTCTTCTTTATTTCTATTCTTTCTTATATAATCTATTTGTCCTAAATTTGCCTTTTTTAAGGTTCAAGTAGTACCTGCTAAACATAGCGTTTTACAGTTTGCTGATTATTTAGTTCCACAGTCATTTTCCTAATGTCTCCTGTCTTTAGGTAACCATCCAAAGATAAAAATAATTCTCCATCAAGCCCCGTTTTCTTGGGGAACTGCTGGGCATGTGGATGGTAACCATAAACCACCTTTTGGGTCCATTACTCCTCTTAATCACACCAGAGAATTTCTGTTTTGTCTTCCTCGGGACAGCAAAATAACTGAGGTAGAACAACGTGATGCTCTGCCTTCTTGTTTCAGCTCTCATTCTGTAAACAAGTTTCCTTTTCATGGTCTATTTAGTGCCATGTTTTTTGCATTTTTGTTCTTTTTTGGGTGATTTTGCCATTTAAAATGGTCCCAAGTGTTATGTCGAAGTGGTTCGGTGTTCCTATAAGAAGGCTGTGATGTGCCTTACAGAGAAAATACATGTGTTAGATAAACTTTGTTCAGGCATGAGTTATAGTGCTGTTCAGTTCAATGTTAATGAATCAGTAATATATGTTAAATAAGGTATGTTTGTTTGTTTATTTATTTAAGAGACAGAGTCTCTCTCTTTCTGTTGCCCAGGCTGGAGGGCAGTGGCATGATCATAGCTCACTGCAGCCTCCAACTCCTGGCTCAAGCCTCCCGAATAGCTAGCTGGGACTGCAGGCACATGCCAACATGCCAGGCTAATTTTTTTCTATTTTTTTGTAGAGATGGGGTCTCACTATGTTTCCCAGGCTGGTCTCCAACTCCTAGCCTCAAGCAATCTTCCTGCCTCGGCCTCCCAAGGTGCTGGGATTACAGGTGCAAGCTACCACACCTGGCCAAATAAGGTGTCTTTAAACAGAAACACACATAAAACAAGGTTAAGAATTGATCAGTGGATGAAAATGTATGACCAGAGGCTTACAGGAACCTCACTCTGTATTTGCTCTAGGAGCAATGTTTTAGTATGTACTAAATCAGTGTTTGACTTCATAGAATATAAGTGGTGACTTCATAGAATATAACTATTGCAAATAATAAGAATCAACTGTAGTTGTGAGCAGCCGAACCCACACTGCTGTGGTTTGTCTGACTAAAGGGCAGGTTTGCTCAAAAAATACTTGTTAAACAGTTACTATGCGCTGCACTGTAGGGATACAGTCTTGCATAAGATGGTCATAGTCCTTAGCTTCATGCATTTTATGGCCTGATGGGGATGTTAAATTTTTAAAATGTCTTGCACTAAACATCTGCCCTAAAATATAATCAGCTACCCGAAAGCTCCTCTTCACTCTGTCCTCCATCCAGTGAGAATCTAGATGGGCAGCATATTAGAAAGCCCTTCCCCACTCATAAGAGAAGTCTGGAAAAAGCCTAGTCCAGGTGTTGCAAAGAGGTCGTTTTGGATGCTAACTCTAATCATAGCTGCTTGTATCACTCTGATGAGAATGACTATCAGACCATCCTGGACTGAGCAGGGAAAAGTATGAAATCTAATAGTCACAGCTTATATGCCATATCTAATTCTCTATGGTGGCCCTATATCTAATATTTCAAAGTCTGAAAGAAGAGAGAGTTATTGGTCCACATATAGCATGATGATAGAGACTTTCTGCTTAATCAAGGCTAGACCACAATTCTAGACTTTCTGGCTGTGCATTTAACCACCTTTCCATATGATTCTGAGAATCATCCTTGTCTAGAATTTCCTATATTGTGCTCTGCAATCCTAATACTAACATCTGCCCTTGAATTTGTTTTGGGACCACTTACTCATCCTCAGAAGGGGAGCCACCAACTCCCCACTTGTATTTATGATGATTTAGTCCCTGCTCACCCCTCCCTCTTCCAGCAGAACATCATAATCAGGAGGCTAATATGTGATTTACACAAGCCTTGATTTTACTTAGATCTGTTCCCTTTCATCATGCTGGTCTGTATCATCCATCTGCTTATGCGATCCAGGTTGGTGTGGGCCCTCTCTGGTCTGCTAGGGACCAATAACCTCCCTGTGACACAGAAACTGATTTCAGAGAGTTATTTGTCCCCATGGGCAGTTGCTCCAAGGTTAGGCTTCAAAGTACAGAATCTTTAGCAGTTGTTTTTCTATTACTGCAGCCATTTCTCTACCAGTTACTTGGGCAATCTTTGCAGCAAGACTTGCCAGTCTTCTCCACATCTGTAAATAGACTCTTGGGTTATGCTAAAAAAAATGCTGTTTTTGCATTGCTACAGTAATAAGAGGAGTTTTATTAATCTTCCAGGTGGGTTTTGGTGAAAGACAACAACTTCCCACCTAGATTGTGCAGTGTCTGTTTTGAACACGGCCATATCCCACTGCCGTATTCACAGTGCTGCGCACAATACTCGTACTTAATACATTTTTTTCAATAACTGATGGGCTAAATACCACCTTGGATTCTCACATTAATTGGAAACACTGTCCTCTAAAGTTACATCTGATATGACTTTATAAATATGTATTACTTGACTACATTACTTTTTTTAAATGACCTATTTATTGCTGGGGGAATGGGTGGCATTTAACTTCCACACCCATTTTTATGTTTTTCTTGACTTTATACTGTATACCTTATAATGTAATATTAAAAATTATCAGTTTTCTCATGAAAAACAAGCCACGCATTACAAAGCCATTTCTTACAACTGGGGGGGTGGGGAAGATAGGAAGAAGAGAAGGCCAGAAAATCAGTATCTCACCCTTGCCTTGCCCTTGTCAGGAGAGGAGTTAATGTGTCCTCTGGTATTGAGTGAGTTCTTTGTAAAGAAGATATAAAGGGTGGATATATTTTCACTAAAAATGCATTCTTTGATGAGTCAAAGTGTCCCAATTTAGAAGAATGCGTTAATACTGTGCTATGTTTGAAGGGTTGAAGATTCTTTTTGTCTACTATTACTTGGATTTCTTATTTATAACATTTACCTTTATAGAGTGTTACAGAAAGAACACGGGCTCTAAAATCAGAAGACCCTAGCTTCTCAGTTTTCTTACCTATGTGGCCTTTATCTCTGAGTTTTATTCTTTTCTTATATTTTGTCCCCTCAAAATGCAGTTGAAGGTAAATTGTAAACTATAAAGCACTATATCCAACTCGTAAAGTATCATCATCACATCCTTTGTAAATAAAGACCAAATAACCCTGGGTATTTTAAAGATTTACCAAAATTATATCTTTTAGAAATGGCCTCTCTCAGCCCAAATCTAACAGAAGTGCAAGGACTTTGCCAAGGCAAATTCCTGAAGAGAACACAGTGCCACAGAGCACAGAAGCAGTTCCAGAGTCCTGTGAGTCTTGGTCAATGATTACATCCTGTTGCATGAAATGTTAACACAGGTTGGCAACCAACCTGGAGGTGGGAGATGGAAAAGAAGTGACAAAAATGTCAAGATTCCTCAAACAGATATGTCATGGAATGGAGTTGTAGTAGACCAGGACATTGTGTTCAGAGATAAAGACCAGGAGATTTGACCATCTCCATACCAGATTATTGCTGTCTTATGTGAAGAATCTCATTTTGCTGTGAAGAGTTGAAAACAAACACATTCCAATAGAGAATAGTTAGTCCTGACCTTTGTTCAGAACATAATATTCTTGGTGACCTATGGACAGAAATATTATACTATACTTTTTTGTCTTATAGTTAGAATACTTTTCAAATAAAAATTTTGCACATGTGGTATGACAGTTCCAAGTGAGCATCCGAGGACACTAGAACTTTATTTGCATTTGAGGCTATTCCAGGGAGGCTACCTGTTAATCACTGCACACAGGATGCTGTTCTTTTCCAACGTGGATGCCTAGGGGTACATACTACCTGTGTCTAGTCAGCCATCTTTATCCTGATCCTGAACTTTTAATTTTAATAGTAATCACCACTTGTCTCCCCTAGAGGATATTCAAACATACACTTCCGCTATTTTTTTTAAATATACCATTGCTGGCTTGACACTTCCACTAACTTTTGAGAGTGCTGGTTTCCTCAAACTCTTACCTACATGTATATTATGGAAATCTTTGATCATTTCCAGTCTGATAATTGAAAACATTGAATTTCTTTGTAGTATTAATTTGTATTGCTCTTTTTGTTTAAAAGGTGTCTATATTTTTATTTCTATAAACTGCTCATATCCTTCACCCTCTCTGTTGAATTACGGTTGAATTTTTTAGTTGCCTTGGAGGAGGTCTTTATATGTTAAGAAGTTAGCCTCTTGTCTGAGGTTTTTACAATATTTTGAGCTGGAAATAATAACCTTATAACAATCTAATTCAGCACGATCATCTTCCAAATCTTAACACTGACTTAAGGATGTTAAATGACTTGCAAATGTTAGAATGCAGCCTGGGATTTTGGCTCCTAGTTTAGTAATTTTTATACTGCATCTTGCCAGCTCTAGAACAGAAAGAGCCAATACCCATCCTCTCAAAATGTGTAAGCCCTGGGATCTCAGGACTTTGCCCCCTCAGCATCCCCGTTTCTCCTTGCTTATCCACTTAGGGGCACAGCTCCCTTTCCACCTTAATTTATACTTTCAGGATTCACCAGACTTGTCTTCATCAAATGTCTTACACCCCAGGAGCAAAATGACTTCTTGACTTTTCCCACAATTTCTCATTCTTGAGTCAGTCCTTCAACCTGGACTTACTGAGCTCGTGTTAAATAAAGATCCCTGCATTGTGCGTGATAAGAGGCAAAAGAAATGGAAAATTCAATCCCTGCCTTGCTGAACAGTCCATTTGAGGAGACAAAGCAAATACCAAATTTATTTGAAAATGAACTCATAATTACTTGCTAATGCTCAAGGCAAACAAATTAAGTGAGTAATTGAATGGGTTTATTTATTCTTCAGAAAAGGATTGCTGGAAGTTTTTACTTGAGATTTAGAAAGAAGTGATAATATCAGCTAATAGATACAGCACTTTTGAGTCCTCAGAGAGAATCACAGAACATCATCTCTTTTCATCTGAGTGATGGCACTTTTTTCTTAATGAATAAACTGTGGAATAGTAGACCAAATGACTTGTTCAAACAGTCTGGAAGGGGCCCTGGGCTTTTCTCTCCAGGACCTGTGGTTTAGCCGCTGCACCATACGCCTTCAGCTTGGCAGAGAAATGGGAAGGAATGGGGTGGCAGTTTGGGTGGAATGGATAGATACGGTACAGAGTCACAGATCTGACTTCTGTTAAGAGGCCCTGTAGTAAAGCGTAAAGACTATAATTTTGGAGTCAGACTAGATTTGAACCTGCCTTGCTACTTACAAATTGTGGCTTGGAAAGTTATGACACATACCCTCTTCACCTCCATTTTCTCAACTGCAAAATGGAGTTGATAATATCTACTCTTTAGGGGGTGCCTGACATATAGTAGGTGTCTGAGAAATGGTAGCGATTTTAGCAAATAGTGGGTCAGAGTGAAAATGTGATTTGGTTTTTTCTTGCATGTGTTGCTGACTGACTTGGTTGAAGCAGGGAGTTTGGGACAAAAGACACAAAAAACCCAAAGAGGCTTAGAGTCCTAAGAAGAGCATCACAATTTTTCCCTCAGACTGTTAATTTTTCCTGCACACTGACCTAGCGGGAAAGTCTTTGTGGGTGTCAGGAAGAACTTCCACAGAAAGGAGTTGAGAGGATCTTGTTGTCAGAAGAGCCGATCGCTCAGGCTGCAATCCTACTGGGCACAGCAGATGAGGTGGTGTGTGTACGAAGTGTACTGCAGACCATACAGCAAGCTCTGGGTCTGACATGCCGTTGCCACTTTCCAGGTGTATATTGTTAAGTGAATCCGCTCACTTCCTTGCTCCAGAGACACCTGCAGTTGGGCTAGTAATCCCTACTTCATGGGATTTCCAAGGATTAAATTAGATAATTCAAACAATTATGGTTCATTTTTTGTGTCAACTTGGAGGGCATTTTTGGATGAGATTAACATTTAAATTGGTAAACTCTGAGTAAGCAGATTGCCCTCTATAATGTGGGTGAGTCTCACCCAGTCAGCTGAAGGCCTGAACAGAACAGAAAGACCAGCCTCTCAAGCAAGAGGAGATTATTCAGCAGACTGTCATCAGCCCTCCTGGTCTCTGCCTGCTGGCCTTCGGACTAGAACGACACCGTTGATTCCCCTGGCTCTCCAGCGTGCCAGCCCACACTGCAGATTTTGGACTTTCCAGCCACAGCACAGGAGCCAATTCCCTATAATAAATCTCTTTCTATGTACAGTCAGCTCTCAGTATCCATGGGTCCCACATCTCTGGATTAAAACAACCGTAGATCAAAATGTCAAAAATATTCAAAAAAAAATTTCATCTCTACTGAACATGTACAGACTTTTTTTCCTTGTCATCATCCCCCATACAATACAGTATAACAACTATTTACATAGCATTTACGTCGTATTAGGTATTATAAGTAATCTAGGGATGATTTAAAATATGTGGGAGAATGTGTGTCTGTTCTATGTAAATACTGTGCCATTTTATGTTAGGGATCTGAGCATCCATGGGTTTTGGTTTCTGAGGGAGGTCCCAGAACCAATCCCCCATGGATACTGAGGGACAACTATTGATTTTGTTCTTCTAGAAAACCCTAATATACCTACTGTGAGTTAGGCACTGTTCTAGGCCCTGGGGATGCCTCAAAGGAGACAGGCAAGGTCCCTTAGGGAACAAATATTCTGGTGGGGAGGGAGTCAGACAATAAGTAGGCAAAGATGGCAACATTAGATAGTGATGTGAATAAAATAGAGTGGGGTACTGGTAGTGACTGGGTGGGAGCTTTGAATTGTGTGGATCTGGATGAAGCATATTACAGGGGAATGTAAAGTTTCTTAGTTAGGAACGAGCTCGATGTGCTTGGGCAGAGGGGGAGTCAGTGTGCCCGTGGACAGAGCAGGTGAGATAAAGAGTGATAGGAGATGAGGTAGGTAAGTTGCAAGGGCTACATCAGACAGACCTAGTATTCTCATGGTAAAGAATCTGGATTTCATTCTAAGTGCAATGGGAAACCACTGAAGGGTTTTGTGTAAGAACATGGCATTGGGCCTCCCTCTCTCTCTCTCTCCAGGTAGATAAATAGATATAGACATGTTAAATTGAGCTGAAATTCACATAACATGAAATTAGCAATTTTAAAGTAAACATTTCAGAGACATTTAGTACATTCACAATGTTTTGCAACCACCACTGATTTATAATTTTAAAAAATCTTTCTGGTTGCCATATGGAAAATGGGGTATTATGGCCTGAATGTCTGTGTCCCCTCAAAACTCATATGGAAACCCTAACCCCCAGTGTGCTGGTATCAGGAGGTGGGGCCTTTGGGAGGTCTTAGGCCAAGAGCACTACTGGAGCTGAGGCTGAGAAAAGCCTTCAGCATCACCTCTGACTAGAGCTAAGGGGCCAGCCATTGTGTCCCTACATTAGCCGGTTGTTGGCTGTGAGCCAACCCTGGGAGGAGCCTTAATCTGGGGCCAGGCAGTTCTCTGCCAAGGGCACTGCCTGGGAAGGGACACAGCTGTGAGCCATCAGCAGCAGGGTCCTGGGTACATCAGCCCTGCAGTGGAGATCTGGACAGAATATGAAAGTATTCTCTACAGAAAGCATTCCAGATTTGAGGAGGCAGGGTCAGAAAAATTCACCTGCTAAAAGTGAAGACATAAAAAAAAAAAAAAAACCCTTATAAAAGAGGCCCCAGAGAGCTGCCTTGCTCTTCTGCCATGTGAGGACACAGAGAGAAGGTTCCATCTATGAACCAGAAAATGGGACACTATTTCTGCTGGTGCCTTGATCTTGGACTTTCCATCCTCCAGAACTGCGAGAAGCAAATTTCTGTTGTGTATAAGCCATGCAGAGTACGGTATTTTGTTACAGCAGCCTGAGTGGACGAAGACAGTGGCGGCCACAGTACAAACAAGAAGGATGTTTGGAAGCTGGAGCTGAGTCCAAATAAGAGGTGATGGTGGCCAGGGCTCTCGCAGAAAAGATGAAGAGAAGTGGACAGAGCTCCAGGACATGTTTCTGAGGAAGGGTTAACAGGACTTTCTAACAGGTTCAGTGCAGTATGTGAGGGAAAACGTAATAGATACGAAAGCACTTCATGAACTTGACACACTGTAAAATGTTAGCATCATTGTTACGAATAGGACTTTATGATTATTAAAGAGAAATAGCTGGACTGGATGGTCTTTCAAAGTCTCTCTGAGTCCTGAGTTCCTCTGATGCTTTAAAGATGGCTAAACCGCCTTTGGGATAAAGGGGAAGGTTTATTTGAGGTTTCCCGGTCCCAGGCAGTGCCCGAGTGTTTCCAGAGGACACCCCAGGGCATTATTCACCCCTGCACTTGAGGAGAACAGGCGAAGCCGCCTTGCTCCAGCCAGCAGGGCTACGTCATGGGCTGGAGGCCAGCATGGGAACTGGCAGGCCTGGGTTCGGCATCCCAGACACTGCGCTCTTAAGGAGGAAGTGCCCCGACGCCTGGGCCCTCAGACCTCAGCAATGTCCAGCAAAAACACACTGGGTGGCGAGGCCGCAGGCCAGAGAAGGGAGAATGCTTCCAGCAGCCCTAGAAGATGACTCTTGCTGGCAGTGAGCATGCCTCAGAAGGCTACAGCACTTTCCCCTGAACGCTGGGGGCTGGCGCTGCGATCTTGCATATAGGTGAGGCTCAGCATCAGGCGCTGTCAGCACCCCGATCATGTTCAGGTGGCAGAGGTCTTCAAGGAGGACTCTCTCTCTCTCTTCCCTCCCTCCCTTCTTCTGCTTTGAGGAGCTTGTCATGAATCAAAATCTATTTGGTTTATGATCTTTGCAGCCTCCTCTGGAAAAAGTGACCTTTTTGTTTGCATAAGATTTAGCTTTAGATAGGCCTCCACTGGGCTGGGAACACTTTCCTTAACAGGCAGTTTCTCACTAAGCAAATAAAGAAGCTGAATTAACTCTTTAAGGTCACCTGAGTAGTAATACCACCGCTGTTATAATTTGTGAAATGGTCCTTCTTCCGTCAGAGAGAACAAACGATCCTTAGATACCACTAGAACGATGCTTCTCAGAGTGTGGACCCCAGACCAACAGCATTGCCATCTGCATCATCTAGGACCTGTTAAAGATGCAAATTCTAGGGCCCCGCCCCGACCTACTGAATGAGAAGCTCTGGGGGTGGGGCCCCGAAATCTGGGCTTTAAAAAGCCTTTAAAAAGGTTGTGGTACACACTCCAGTTTGAGAACACTTGCCTTAGAGAAACAGAAATGTGGAACCACAGGAAGTCTGAGTAGGGGAATTAGGTATCCACCTGATCATCTGATGGATGAGGAAAATAAAGCCCAGAGAGAAAGTGACCTGCCCTAGAAGACATGGAGGACAGGTAACCTTTTCTTCCCTCTGGGTTCTTCCTCCCTCCCACAGGAAAGCTCAGGTTTTTCTTTTGAATTCTTGTCTTTCCCGGAAGTTCTAGCTGTTCACTATCCCATTAACGCTTAATAGTTTATGTGTTTATATAAATCTGGTCATTTTATACTGTAAAAAGTATATGACACTAAATGTATCAAATGCTCAAAAGACCTCAAAGAGGGTGTGGTTTGGCTTGGGTTCCCTAGAAGCAGACTTGGGACAGAGAGTTGCATGCAGGTTTATTGGGTAAGCTTCCAGAAATAGACCTATAAGCATTGGTGAGAGGGAGAAACTGACCCTTGATATGTGATAAATGAAGCCTTAGCCAGTCCTACAGGGAGCTCTGGAGCTGAGATGAGCCTTCAGCATTATCTCTGACTACAGCAAAGGGGGCTGACCTTCGTGTCCCTACATTAGCCAGTCGTTGACCGTCAGCCACCCCTGGGAGGGGCATTAATGTAGGGACAGGCAGTTCCCTGCCAAGGACACTGCCTAGGGATGGACACAGCTGTGAGCCATCAGTAGCAGTAGGGGGCTGGGTGCATCAGCCCCACAGTGGGGATCTGGACAAAATATGAAAGTATTCTCTAAAGAAAGCATTCCAGATCTGGGAGGCAGGGTCAGAAAAATTCACCTGCTGAAAGTAAAGACAAAAAAAACCTCCAAGATACAACATCAAAAGAACCAGATCCTAAGAGAAGGTGTGTTGCTGATGAGACTGGAGTACTTCCCATCTCTACTAAATACTTCAAATCTAGTGACGACGACAATGGCCGTGCCAGAGCTTTCTAACAGATGTGCCCAGGTCCACTGATGGGCTACAATGAGTCGCAGATGTGTCGGGATTTTTCCTTCAGACTCAGGGTTGCAGTACAGGGCCTAGGCAGGCTGGAGCACCGTACAAATATTGCTGTGGCAGGAGTGCATGATGCACAAAAACCTGGGAAGCCCTAGCTTGCAAAGGAAGTTGCCAGGCACCTCGTTGTTCCCTGTTGTGTCTGAGGCAATGCTGGCCCGGGATTGAGATGGGCTGGAGATGGGCCGCATGGACTTACACAGCACTGGCTGGTGCTCCTCAAATACTGTGCCAGGGTGGGAGCCCTTGAATTCTGAGAACCAGTACATTTTATCCAGAAGCATCTTCAGGGTGCACAAGGGCAGTTGTTCATCCCGGTACTCTAGAATGATGAAATAGCCTTAAGGACAAGAACAGGCTTGAAGCTTTGCTCTACTCTTGTCTATGCCGAGCTTATCTGCTTCACCTTTCAGCATCCCAAGCAGGATTGCCCTCAGGAGCGTCCAAGGCAAGGCCAGGCACCGATCATCCTACCCGATACCCCACATTGGTAAGTCTGTATTCACTGTCAATCAGGCTCTTATTTAGAGAATCAGCTCCTCATGGCATGCTTATCTCTGAGGAACTTGTGGAATTAAGTTCCCAAACCAGCAAAACTGAGAGCCAATCCCTGGATGGCCCGGGATGGAGACCGAGGCAGTTCTGTCTCCCGACAGCATCCTTTAGTGAGTGCCCTCGGGAAACATCTCACACGGCAGACTAGCATTGTTTTGTCCCACGGCACATAAAAACTGTCTGTCTAGACCTGGGCAGGATGAAAAGGAGTCTGATGACAGACATCTGGTCAGTGAGCCTTAGGTTCTTGGCTCCCTGATGGAATATCTGAGTCCCTGTGGCACAGATATTTAGGTGGCACGCTCTGTAATCTCTGGGCTTGGGGCAGACTAGGGAAACACTAGAACCATGCTCAGAGGGTCAGTTGAGATGGGAAAATAACTATCTTAATCTAAGGTTAGGGGACAAAGGCTGCTCCCCACAGAGCCTGTCTCAAAGGTTTGGAACCTGCCAGGGCAAGAGGCCAGGGCACTTCAACCCTGAGCGCAAGACCACCTGGGGAGACTACGTGGATTTGGGATTTTACTCCTCCTCTCCATCTTCCCAGTCTCCCTTTTTGTGTAGGGAAGAAACACTAGATGGTTCCCCTGTGTGGCTGTGAGCTTCACCCTAACCCTTGGACAACCTGGCCCCAGAGCTGCCCCAGGATTGGGTCTCAGGTGGATTTCAGACCGGTTTTGCCTTCCCACTGGGCGATGGGAAACATGGTCCTCTGGATTTCCTTCCCGAGGAAAAAGGGAAGAGGTAGTAGTGTCCTGAAAACCTGGCACTCTGCCGGAGGATTCTCACCTACTGGCAGCACTCCCCACTGTACCCAACACGTACACAACAGGTGTGTTCTCTAACACTAGAGAAAGGTGTGCGGCCCCCTCTCGTGTGACACCGTGGAGGTTTCTCTGACAGAACAGGTCTGGGCAGGTCTGACCCATGTTCCACCTGCCCTGCTGGACCCAGGCCACTGAGCTGAGGGCAAAAGAAGCAGAAAGGGGAGAGAGCCAGACCTGACTACTGAAATTTAGCCTAAGTGCCTATCTCCAAGGAAGTTTTTCTGCTGTTTTCTGGGACCGTCCAGCCAAGCCGAGGGAGAGAGGTGTTGTCCCTGTCGGGAGTCAGCCGGAGCCCACACCCTAGCGCTTTGGTGCAGCCAACTGAACTCTGGCATCCCCTCCTCACTGTGCTTTAATACTCTGCCAATCAGCCCCACCCCGGCCCTGCTGGGAGATGGAGCAGCCACCGCCAAAGACTGTCTTTCTTAACCACAGTCCCATAGCATCCGAGGGCCTCCGGCTCTTAGGTCCCACCAAATCCCTGGCCTCTCTGGCACAGTGCCAGACAGTTCCTGCCACTGACTCGGACACTGACTTCCCCACAAGCTGTTGCTCTCATCTCCTTCTCCGTGCTCTCCTCTTTAAGGACAGGGATCATGACCTCTTCGTGCCACCAAGCTCAGTGATGTTTGCAAACTAAGGTCTCAGGAAATGTCTGGTAAATGAGCAAGTGCATGCACGCGTGAATAAATGTGTTCATGAAGATTTATGGAGGCCCTCATCCCACCAACCAGTCGAGTCAGGGTGCTGAGCTAGAGCACCCAATCCTGGAGCAGAAGGTAGGAGATGAGGTCTCAACACCCTCAACTCAGCAAATCCTGTGCCTTCCCACACAATATGTCCCTCCCCCCCACCCAACATTCTGATGACATAAGGATGCAGAGGGCATGAAGGCAGCCTTGGAGGGTGACAAGATGTCATAAAAGGGACCCCATGGTGGCTGTATGTAGGGAAGAGGAGGCTGTGCACTGTCCCCATCATGAAGCTAGTCCCTCGGGAGTGTAGACGTGAACACGGTTTTCATGGATGGCCTTTGAGGCTCTGGTCTTTCAGAGATTTACCTGTCAGGGCTCCATTTCTCTCCCACCTGTCCTCTGTCTCTCTGAGTCACTGCCCAAGCCACCATCCAATGCTCAGTGTGAGGCCTTTTCATGCAGGAGGCAGAGGCAATAGTGCTAGTTTCCAGATCGCTGCCCCAACCCCCAGGCAGCCTTGGTTACTCCTTGAGTCAGTGTGAAGGCCTTTCCACCTGGAGGCAGCTCCTGTCTCCTGTTGTCTTCTCCACATGGAGTCCCAGGTCTTCTCCCTGGAAGGCACATGCCTGCCAGCTGCTCTGACCTCCAGATTCATGGGCCCAGCTGGCAGAGGACTCACCAGCTGCCCCGGGAGCCCTCCCCTAGCTTGGAGAAGCAACTCAGTATCACTCTTAGTCACCAGAGACATCTTCGTACCACCCCAGCAAATCCCAGCCTTAATGGAGTGGGGCTGTATAATGGGGCTGGGTAATAAAAATGTGACAGAAAAATCTATATAAAGGATAATTATTTATAAACATTCTCCCTCTGCAGACTTCTGAGGATAAAAGAGGCTTTGTTTTCTGCAGGCTGACCAGGCATACTAGTTAAAGCAAAACTTGCTTCAATAACAGACAAATGCTGCAAAATAGTTTTGCTTCTTGCTCACGTTAATCCCAATCAGGTAAAAATCAATAGCTATTCTGAAGTTAGATAATGGTGATGGTCGAACAACTTTATGACTATACTAAAAACTACTAAACTGTACATTTTAAAAGGGTGAATTTTATGATATGTAAATTATACATCAATACAAAAAACTATATGAGAAAAAATAGCTACCGTTTCTTGAGCACTTCTTTTGTGCCAGGCACTTAACATATTTTGATAATCTCTAATCCTTGCTTTAACCTGAAAGGTAGATATTAATGTCCCTGTTTTACAGGTGAAGAAACTGAGATTCACCGAGGTTGAAGAGCCTGATGCCACACAAGTGGCGAAACCTGAATTCGCACCCACGTCTGCCTGGCCACGAGGCTGGTTGGCCTGGTCCACTGCCCCTCGCTGCTCTCTCATAACAATCACCGTCATTTACTGAGCACCAGGTACTGAGCTAGGGACTTTGCCTCCATGACTCAAGTTCCCACCACAATCCTACGAAGCTGGCAGTGTGTCCTTGACTTCCTAGATGAAGTCACCGAGGCTCGGAATAGTCAATAATGGCTCCAACTCAGCTACTAAGTGGCAAGGCTAGTTTTCAAATCTTTTCTGATTTCTGAGCCCTTCAATGTGCTTTCCCTGGAAATCCAATAACACTGCTCTATTTATAGTGTGAAACACGCTTCTCCGTCTTCTTAACCAACAAAGCCTGCTTTTCCCTGCCTGATTCAAATCCAGCTCACTTCAGGGAGTGTTTTTGAGGTGGCAAGTATTATGCTAAGATGCCTTGTCATTCCTTCTTCACTCGAGGTCCATTGCCCTTTTCAAAGTTGGATTCATAAGTTCTTTCTCTACAAAGTTTATACCAATTAATTCTCCTGACTATGTTCACATTTAATCCCTGAAACAGGAAGGTGATTGGTTTGATTATACCAGTGCTACTCAAAGTGTGGTCTTTGTATGTGGCTAGTCTGAGATGTTGTCAATTCACACAGGAAACTGAGTGTACTTAGAAACTTTTATAGCAATTTGAGATTGTCATAACATCCAATTACATAATCAGTGGGCTCATATTTTGTCTTTTCATTTCATTTTTTAGTGATTTATTTTTATTGTATTTTACAAAAGCATCAGTCTGCCACAGATCAGAAATGTAGTGATAGGATCATTTTAATTTGGAGCTTAATAACAATATTAATAATGATGTAATATCTACTACTACTGGTCTCTCATATATTGAAACATAGTATGTTCCTTACTCTGCCAGGAATTGTGTGCCAGATTCTTCCCGTTGCTTCTTTCCTTCAAGGCCCCCACCCACCCACCGCAGTGACTATCCCTGTGGTTGCTAGGGCGCCCCCCTGCGTCTGGCAACAGAGTGCAGGTCCACTGGGCGCCTACCAGTCCGGCCAAGGGAGCATCTCCGCGGCACCATAGTATCCAGATGTCCCGGGGGGCCCCTCCCACTGCCATGTGGAGGCCACGTCATAACTAAAACATGACTTCATCCTTGTTGCTCTAGAAGCTGCCTCTGAACGACTACACCATTCTGCGCATTCATTTTAACACCATGAGCCATCCTGGGGCCCCTCTCTCTTTCTCATCCTTGACCCGGATGGGAACTGTTGGTCCAGGGGTCCCTCCTGTCTGATGACACACCGTCTTCAGCACATCTCTGCTACGACGGCTGCTGCTCCTCCGAACCCCAGCATGCCGTTCATTTATTCATTTATTCAAAGGACATGTTGAGCAGCTCCTAGGTGGGCAGAGTGAACAAGAGCCAGGGCTGACTTCAAAGGAGCCCTCAGGCTAGGTAGGAGAGAGACAGAAACGTGACGCAGTACCAGAGCACAGGGCGCTGGGAAGCGATGGTTCACGAAAGCCTCCTAGACTAGTAACATTGAGACGCATTTTAAGATGAATCAGGGCCGGGCGAGGTGGCTCACGCCTGTAATCCTAGCACTCTGGGAGGCCGAGGCGGGTGGATTGTTTGAGCTCAGGAGTTCGAGACCAGCCTGAGCAAGAGCGAGACCCCGTCTCTACTAAAAATAGAAAGAAATTATATGGACAGCTAAAAATATATACAGAAAAATTAGCCGGGCATGGTGGCGCATGCCTGTAGTCCCAGCTACTTGGGAGGCTGAGGCAGTAGGATCGCTTGAGCCCAGGAGTTTGAGGTTGCTGTGAGCTAGGCTGATGCCACGGCACTCACTCTAGCCCGGGCAACAGAGTGAGGCTCTGTCTCAAAAAAAAAAGAAATAAAAAGATGGATCAGGGCCTGGCAAAGACACCTAGGATAGGGATGGAGTTCTAGGCAGAGGAGCAACATATACATTGTCCCAGAGAATTATGGGTTTTTAAAAAAGTACGTCTCTGTCTTCCTTGTGGGCCATGCCAACGTCCCTACAGTGCCCTCCAGGCCCTGTTGGAAGTCTAGCATCACAGGTGACAGCTGCCCTCCATGAGAACTCAGAATCCATGTGGGAGGGTACATTCCCGTGGCACCATTCCTTTCTCTTCCCGATGCCCTGGACACAGGCTGTGGGTCGCCTACCCCTGGCCTGGGCTGGCCTTCCATTCCTTGAGAAGTGTCTGTCTACACCACGCTGATGAGTTTCGTTCTCTTCAGGTAAGGAAACAGGTCTCAGAATTCCCTTCCGTTGTCTTTCTAGACGCTCTGTGGCCTCCAGTCGGATCACACCACCACATCGCCGTACCCGACGGCAACGGACCGGTTCCCCCAGCACCACGCCCGGACCCTTGGTCACTATCACTAGACCCTGCCGGGCCCTACGCTGTTCTTACACCATCGCGATGAACAACAGGTTGAAAGTCATGCTGTTTACTTGTCCCCACATAGCTTTAACTGAGAGAAGCATGAAGAAGATTGTCCCGGTTCTCAGCAAGAGAAAACATCTAAAGCAGTTAATCTGGGGTTTGTGCTTGGTTTTCTGATTTTCATGAGGTTTGTTCAAGTCATGCCAGCAACATCTGGAAGTGGGAGTGTGCCTGGTCACACTGCAATAAAAGGAGGCTCACTTGGCTGGGTTCCCTGCAGAGAGAGCTCCAAGAGGCAGGCGACAGAGAGCGGGCAAGGGCAGCAGAGGCAGAAAGTGCCCCGGGAGGGAGCAGCCATTTTATCGGCTTGTTTACTTAAGGAAGGACCCAGGAGGTAGAGATCTACCACCTCAAAGCAGGTACTTTGCATTGTTCTCTGCCTTAACCCAGCTAGTCCCTTTCCTCCCGCAGCCTCCCCACCTTTCACTTCTAGGCTTTTAGGGCTCTTGTGCCCACACATCCGTCAGCCGTAGTCCACCCACGCTCAGAGCCAGGTTGCTGACCCTATACCCATTCCCCCAGCCTCCTCCAATCAAAATATTTCTGACTACTATTATATCAAAAAAACAGAAAGCCCCAATGTGCAGAGGGACACATGCAGGAAGGGGATTATGTCGAAGTGAAACCAGTTTTTAAGACAATAGGGTAAGGGTGACTTTTCCTGCCATAAAAATTCTTTTACAGTTATTATGATCATGTTTTTTTAATAAAAATAATATTGTTTTTATTTCTTTCTCTTTCCTTCCAGATTTTTAAGGCTACTACATTGCCAATCTTTGATAAATTAGGTCAGGGTTATGTGCTAATTGCTGAAAGCTCAACTACTCCTGGAAGAAATTGTGCTTTTAAGATGAATTCCTGGAGTCATCTGATACACAAATAACGTATTTCTAAATGTCACAGTAGCCTCAGTAGCATGGCTGGGAGTTTTGTAAGGGGTAGGTATAGAATCCCTGAACCTTAACAGCTGGTAAAGATCTTGTGGTCGTCTAGTAAAACTTCCCACCCGGTGGTGGAATTCCTACAACACCCAGAACTACTCGATCACTTCCAGTTATGGGAACTCACTTCTACGAGAAACAGGCTATTCAGCCTTTGGATGGTTTTGATGGTGAGAAAATTCTCTTTTCTCTGAAAGAAAATCTGTGTTCCTGAAGATCCCTCTTACCTAACCAAGTTAGGCCCTTGGGAGCTACTCTAAATAAGCCTGATAATTGACATACTTATGATACTGAATCTTTCTATTCATGAACTAAGAAAATCTCTCCATTTATTTAAGTCTCCTTTCTTCCCATATAATTTTTTAAATTTCTACATACAAACCTTGTACAGTTTGTTACATATATTCTTAAGCATCTTTTTATTGCCATTACAAGTGATTTCCTCTTTAAAAGTTGTTGTGTTTCTTGCTGGCAGGCACATAGACATACAAATTTATCTTTTATTTTGTTTCTTAGCCAGTCACCTAGTTAAATTCTTTTATTTCTAATTCTATTGTTTGGAATTTTGGGTATAGACAAACTTATTATCTGAAATTATCAATTTTGTTTCTTTTTTCTATTCTTGTGCTTCTCATTGCTTTTTGTTGTCTTACCATGCAACTAGAATCTTCAGTACAATGTTGAATAAAAGCCATAACAGTGGACATCTTTGCGTTCTTTCTAATTTTAAAGGTAATATGTCTAACATTCCTCGTTAAGAATGATGTTTGATGTAAATTTTTGGTAGATAGTCTTTATTAGGGTAAGAATATTTCCTTTTATCCACATAATTTATTAAGAATTTTTATCATGAAATGAGTGTGGAATTCTATAAAGTCTCTTTTTTTAAAAAAGTCAGGTTTATTGAGATATATTTAATAATTTACACACAGGTTGGGTGCAATGGCTCATGCTTGTAATCCTAGCACTTTGGGAGACCAAGGAGTTTGAGACCAGCCTGAGCAAAATCGAGATCCCATCTCTACAAAAAATAGAAAAATTAGCAGGGGGTGGTGGTGCATGACTATAGTCCCAGTTATTCGGGAGGCTGAGACAGAAGGATTGCTTGAGCCCAGGAGTTTAAGCTTACAGTGAGCTATAATGAGGCCACTACACTCCATCCTGGGCAACAGAGCAAGACCCTATCTCAAAAAAAAAAAATTACATACAATAAAATTCATGTTTTAGAGTATACAGTTTAATGAATTTTGATAAATATATGCAATCTATGTACAAACAATACATAGATCATTTTTATCACCCTAAACATTCCCGTGCACCTCTTTGTAGTCAATCCCCTTGTATTCTCTTCTTTAAGAAATGAAAGAGTTGGCCGGGCGCGGTGGCTCACGCCTGTAATCCTAGCACTCTGGGAGGCCGAGGCGGGTGGATTGTTTGAGCTCAGGAGTTCGAGACCAGCCTGAGCAAGAGCGAGACCCCGTCTCTACTAAAAATAGAAAGAAATTATGGACAGCTAAAAATATATATAGAAAAAATTAGCCGGGCATGGTGGCGCATGCCTGTAGT
>CM052444.1:10835279-10855703 GCA_028533085.1 Varecia variegata | reverse complement strand
ACTCTGGGAGGCCGAGGCGGGTGGATTGTTTGAGCTCAGGAGTTCGAGACCAGCCTGAGCAAGAGCGAGACCCCGTCTCTACTAAAAATAGAAAGAAATTATGGACAGCTAAAAATATATATAGAAAAAATTAGCCGGGCATGGTGGCGCATGCCTGTAGTCCCAGCTACTTGGGAGGCTGAGGCAGAAGGATCGCTTGGCCCAGGAGTTTGAGGTTGCTGTGAGCTAGGCTGATGCCACGGCACTCACTCTAGCCCGGGCAATGGAGTGAGACTCTGTCTCAAAAAAAAAAAAAAAAAAGAAAGAAAGAAATGAAAGAGTTAAGTTTATTTAATTTTTTAAATTTTAAATTTTTTATTGAAATTTTTTGTGTGTACATTCACGAATGGTTTTCTTCTGCAGTTTTACTTCTTATATTGCAGTTGTCTGGTTTTGGCATTGAGATTATCTGGCCACACAGGATACAGTGGGAAATATTCCTTCTTATTGTATTTTATAGAAGAGCTTCCATAAGACTGGAATGATCAGTTTTTTTAAATTTGGTGGAATTCACCTATATTACTGTAGGCTATACTGCTTTCTTTATGGGAAAAGTTTTAAATATTGCTTCAACTTATTTTATAAGGATAGGACTATTACTGCTTACTGCTTCTGGGGTTTGTTTTTCATTTTGTTTTGTTTTGTTTTTGTTTTTTTGTTTTGTTTTGTTTTGTTTTTTGAGACAGAGTCTCGCTCTGTTGCCTGGGCTAGAGTGAGTGCCGTGGCGTCAGCCTAGCTCACAGCAACCTCAAACTCCTGGGCTCAAGCGATCCTACTGCCTCAGCCTCCCGAGTAGCTGGGACTACAGGCATGCAACACCATGCCTGGCTAATTTTTCTCTATATATTTTTAGCTGTCCATATAATTTCTTTCTATTTTTTTTAGTAGAGATGGGGTCTCGCTCTTGCTCAGGAGCTCGAACTCCTGAGCTCAAACAATCCGCCCGCCTCAGCCTCCCAGAGTGCTAGGATTACAGGTGTGAGCCACTGCGACCAGCCTTGTTTTTGTTTTTGAGACAAAGTCTTGCTCTGTCGCCTGGGCTAGAGTGCCATGGTGTCATCATAGCTCACTGGAAACCTCAAACTCCTGGACTCAAATGATCCTCTTGCCTCAGCCTCCCAAGTAGCTGGGACTATAGGCATGCACCACCATGCCCCGCTAATTTTTTTCTATTGTTTTTAGTAGAGATGGGGTCTCACTCTTGCTCAGGCTGGTCTCAAACTCCTGACTTCAAGTGATCCTCCCATCTTGGCCTCCCACAGTGCTAGGATTACAGGTGTGAGCCACTTTGCCCAGCTGCTTTCTGTTTCTTCTAGAGTCAGTTTTAAGTTCCAGGAATTTATCCATTTTCAAATTTTTGGCATAAAGTTTTCATATTATCTTTTCCTTTTAATCACTGCCATATGGAATATTTTTAATTGTGCAATTTCTTTTTTATTCCTTGTCAATATTGCCAGACATTTAGCAATTTTATTAGCTTTTTCAAAGATTTAACTGATGTCTTTCTTGATCCTCCCTATTGTATCTTCGTTTTCTATTTCATTGATTTCTACTCTGACCTTCATTATCTCTTTCCTGCCTTTGTGTGTATTCTCTTGTTCTGTTTCTAATTTCTTAAGCTCATTACATTTAAGTCATCTTTTCCAAAATAAACATGTAAGTCTACAAATTACTCTCCCAGTTCTGCTTTAGCTGCATGCCACAAGTTTTGATATATATTATTTTCATTATTATTCTGATCTAAGTAATTTAATATCCAATATGATTTGTTCTTTAACCCATAACTTATTTAGAAGGGTGTTTTAAATTTTTCAAAACTATGAGGATTTTTCATCATTTTGTTATTGACTTTTGCCTAATTGCACTCTTGTCAGAGAATGTGGTCTTTATTACCAAGTTTTTGATTTTTTGCAGCTTGCTCTACAAGATTACAATCACTTTTTGTGAATGTTGAGAAGGTGATTCTCTAGTCTTGAGGAGCAGAGTTCTATACTTGATCTATGTATTAGATCAAGTTCATTAATTGTGTTCAAATCATCTACATTTCTATGTTCTTTTGGCATGTGTGACCTATAATATTTGAGGGAGATATGTTAAAATCTACCTTAATGGAATAATTTGTCAATTTCATCTTTAAATTTTATCAGTATTTGTTTTATATATTTCTTTATATGCCTCGTTTGTTTTACCATCAGTCCAAGCTCAATATCTTCAGCTCAGTATCAGTGAGGCTGTTGTCATTTGTCCTCAGAGAAACCCTACCCCACCTGGCTGCCAAAGCTATAGCTCACTTTTTAAAAATTGTTTTATTTTTAATTATTATGGATACATAGCAGTTGTGCACATTTATGGGGTACCCGTGATATTTTGATACAAGCATACAGTGTGTAATAATCAAATCAGAGTAATTGGGATATCCATCACCTCAAGCATTTATCATTTCTTTGTGTGAGGAACATTCCAATTTCACTTTTTAATTATTTTGAAATATACTATTGTTAACCGTAGTTGCCCTATTGTGCTACTGAACACTAGATTTTATTCCTTCTATCTAACTACATTTTTGTACCCAATAACCATCCCTATTTATCCCCTACCTACTACTCGTGCCAGCCTCTGGTAACCATCATTCTACTCTCTACTCTATATCTCCATGAGTTCATCTTTTTTTTAGCTCCCACATGTCAGTGAGAATATGCAATATTTGTAAATATTTGTCTTTCTGTTCCTGGCTTATTTCACTTAACTTAATGTCCTCCAGTTCCATCCATGTTGTTGCAAATGACAGGATTTCATTCTTTTCATGGCTGAATAATATTCCATTGTGTATATGTAACACATTTCCAAAAGCATAGGAAACCGAAGCAAAAATGGATAAATGGGATCACATCAAGCTAAAAAGCTTCTGCACAGCAAAGGAAACAATCAGTAAAGTGAGAAGACAACCCACAGAATGGGAGAAAATATTTGCAAACTATCTACCTGACAAGGGATTAATAACTATAATATATAAAGAGCTCAAACAACAGGAAAAAAAAAACAACTCAATTTACAAATGGGCAAAATATCTGAATAGACATTTCTTAAAGGAAGTCATACAAATGGCCAACAGGTATATATAAAAATGTACAACATCACTAATCATCAGAGAAATGCAAATCAAAACCACATTTCAATATCATCTCACCCCAGTTAAAATGGCTTATATTAAAAAGACAGGCAATTATAGATGCAGGTAAAAATGTGGAGAAAGGGGACCCTCATACACTGTTGGTAGGAATGTCGATTAGTAGAGCCACTGTGGAGAACAGTGTGGAGTTTCCTCAAAAAACTAAAAATAGAACCACCATATGATCCAACAATCCCACTACTGGATATATGTCCAAAAGAAAGGAAATCAGTATATCAGAGATACCTGCACTCCCATGTTTATTGCAGCATTATTTGCAATAGCCAAGATATGGAACCAGTCAAAGTGTCCATCAATGAATGAATGGATAAAGAAAAAAAAATTTTTTTTAATTAATGGAGGACCCTTGGAAGACCTCCTTTCTTTCCTGAGAGATCAGCAGTATCTCTAAGAATGCCTTCTATTCAGGATCTAGTTATTCTAGGGAAAGAGTATCTCAGAATACGAGTAGTCATAAGTCCAGAAGTAAACATCTCTTAAATGGCTTCTTAACCATTTCAACCCTGTTACTTAGAACATTGTCTTTAGGGAAGAATGGAATCAATGAAAGAGTTGATTGGTTGTGTTTGCTTGTAACAACGCGGACTATGTTGCAAATTTGGGTTAGAAGAGCATTTGTGTGGACCGGTACCATGCCCTGATAGTTTTTTCCTCACCAGTTGAGTTCCTCTCAAATTACCAAAACAGCCATTGTGTCAGCTCTTCTCTGGTTCCTGTACCACCCCAGGCTCCTTTTTCTCAGATGATAGTCTCACCTTCTGCTTTACAAATAGCAATGTGCCCTTCATCCCTCTCCCAATCTTCTTTCCTGTCTCCTAGGAAGATGTGCTCTTTCTCTTCTCCAAGGCTAACTCTTTCATTCTGTTGTTGATCTCACCTGTGCCTGTTTTCTCCAGCACATGCCCTCTTAGCTATCCCCTCTCGAACTTCTCTCTTTCTAATATTCATACTTTCTTCTCCTCAGTTTACAAACATTCTCAGATGGTCTTAATTTTCCAGCTATCCAATTTTGACTTTCTTTTGCCCCTTCACATATAGGGATAGTAATGGCTTCTCATTTGTATTAGACTCTGGGTGTTTTGACATTCCTTCTTGGTGTTCTCAACCTTGCCCACACCTCTGGAAGTGGCAAATTCATTAAAATTTCTTTCCTTTGAACATCTGAGTGAAATTCTGCCTCCTGCAAGACCCCATCTCACACAATAGCTGGGAACCTTGGATGAGTTACTTAACTACTCTGACCACTAGACTCAATCTGTAAAATGTATGGAATTTGATAGAATTCTTGTGAGGGTTAGGTGGAAAGAGACAAGTAAAAAATAAAAAAATAAAAGAACTCAATAAATTCTAGTGATGATTATTGTGCCTCACAATCTATATTGTACCTCCTCGACTGAAATTGCTCTTTCAAAGGTCCCTATCCACCAAGTCCATTGGCATGCATACTTAGGGAAGCAATTTATGAAGCTATTGAAAAATTATAGTTAAGAGAAAATGAGGACATGAACTCAGGAAATCAGAATTATTAGCTTTAAATTCTTCACAGAGTTAACCTCATTAGTTCAGTCCCACCCAGATAGTATAGGGAGTCCAGGTGGATCTGCACTGCAGGCTTCTCCAGTTACACAGACAAAATGAACTCATCCCTGCTGACCTCATCTGGGCCATCTGGAGTTGTTTTATCTTTTGTTTTATTCTATAAAGATACTTTTATTGAGGTACAACTGACATATAATAAACTGCACATATACATAGTGTATAATTTTATAAGTTTTTTTTAATTAAGTGGTAAAATGCACATAACATAAAATTTACCATTTTAACACTTTTTAAATGTGTAGATTTACATTGTTGTGCAACCCATCTCCAAAATTCTTTCTTCCTGCAAAACTAAAACTCTATACTCACCAAACAACAATTCCCCATGTCACCCTCCCCTAGGCCCTGGCAACCACCTTTCTACTTTCTGTTTCTATAAATTTGACTACTCTCAATACCTTATATAAGTGGAATCACACAATATTTGGCTTTTGGGGACTGGCTCCTTTACTTAGTGTAATGTCCTCAAGGGTCATCCATGTTGTAGCATGTGTCAGAATTTCCTTCCCTATTAAGGCTGAATAATATTCTATTTTGTGTATATGCCACATTTTGTTTATTCATTTATCTGTCAGTGGACACTTGGGTTGTTTCCACCTTTTGGAGAGGATTTGAGTTAGCATATCTTTGCCCTATTCCTTAGTCTAGCCTGAACTTTATCAGTAAGACATAGCACATATCATCCAACAGACTCTTCATAAAAATTGACCAAAATATTGTGTTCATCTCCTACTGCCTACTTGTCACTGCTGAGTCTTCTGGGTGTGTCAGTCCTCAACAATCTGGAATTCTCTCATCGAGATGAATCTCACCGTCTTGGGCATGACAGTGCTGGCTTCAGGAAACCTCTCTGAGATCATTCTCATCTTAACTCTTGCTCTTCCGCATTGTTCTTTGAAGTCTGACAATAGCTCAGCACTGGTGGATACCTCTTTGGTCAGGCCTTTCTGAGTCAAATTAATCCCCTTTTCCACTGAGACTTGGCAGAACCTGTGACAGAATAGGAATGCTATTTTTTTCTAGCCAAAGTGATTTGCGTTTTAGCAGATTTCCTTTTAATTAATAGTGACTGGGGATGTTTTTATGTCTCTGGATGAATCCTTGCCATTCAAAGTCATCATGATTCACTTGGGAAAGCAAGCTAGAATTTTATGTTGCTCATAAATGTTTGAAAAGAAGTCACTTCATAGTCCAGGACAGGAAATCACAGGCATGCCATGTGGATGGTCTATTTGAGGGCTCTTGGCTTTGAAATAAATATTCATCCAGTTCAGCATCCGGGTGAGCAGCATTTGCATACCACTAGGTGAGACTGTGTATGAGCTCGTATCTGCAGAACACTGCTAGCCACTGCTCTCTGGACTGGTGGGCCTTACTAGTGTCACATGATCACCTCAAACAGGCCAAGTTGGTTTTGGTTTTTTTGATTTTTTTTTTTTTTTTGAGACAGAGTCTTGCTCTGTTGCTCTGGCTAGAGTGCAGTGGCATCATCATAGCTCACAGCACCTCAAACTCTTGGGCTCAAGAGATCCTCCTGCCTCAGCCTCCTGAGTAGCTGGGACTACAAGCGTGTGCCACCACGCCTCGCTATTTTTTTCTATTTTAGTATAGACAGGGGAGGGGGTGTCTCCCTGTTGCTCAGGCTGGTCTCGAACTCCTGAGCTCAAGTGATCCTCCCACCCCAGCCTCCCAGAGTGCTAAGATTACAGGCATGAGCCACCGCGCCTGGCCTGGTTTTGATTTTTAAGTCCTCTACATTTTTGTGGCTTATGCCATTCTACAAGAATCTAAATTTTATCTTAATAGAAGCTTTTATAGTGCCAAACACGAGAGCACATTTTGTATTTCACTGGTCCAAGTTTGAGTACCCAGTAATTTTGAATTACATGACTAATCAACCAGTTGTCCTGCTGTGAACTCTATCCCTTTCAGCCCTGAGAGTGGGTGGAGGGCAAGAGTTTCCTGCTAGGTTAGAGAGGGGACACAGATGTCCTGGAGGAAGCAAGGACTTCTCATAAATTTCTATTGGAAACAAAAGGAAGAATTGTACAAATCTCCTCAAGAGGACTCAGCTGAACAGGAAGGTCTGGAAATGCCTGAAGCTACCATCAAGAGGCAAGAGCAAAAAGAATGAAATTTTACTGCAATATTTCTAAAGGGCTTGATTTAGAAAACTTTGGAAAGCTCAGAACTGATTTAATTGGGGCCAAGACCTCAACCCAAGAGGGATCTGACATACAAAGCATGTAGTGAGGCTGCTTTGCCCACCTCTGCAGCTGGCTTCAATGTCGCAGGCAAAACAGTCTCATTCCCAAAGACAAACATTCCCTACATAGACACCATCGGAATATCATTTTCAGTATTTGTAGAGTATACCATAGTCTTCCTCACTGCCTAATCATTTCATTTTCACTCTCTGTCTTTAGGAGAGAATTATTCTCCTTTTCCTCTTACAAAGGATCTATTGATAAGCTGGTTCCAGGCTTGTCTGTTCCATTCTTCAGCAAGTGTGTCTTAATCTCCCAGTCCCTGATTTGACAAGAGCATTAAGGAAAAGGAAAACCAAAGGACAAACAAACAAACAAAAAACTCTACCTAGATGAGTTGACTGGTAAAAGAGAACAAGGTAGAACACTCCCCTCCATGACTCAAGAACTGGTCAAATTTAAATCTTATCATAAACTTCTTATGGCCTCCAGAATACCTGGGTATAATAAATACTGGCATCAGGTCACAGTGAGAGAGAGTGAGAACACATTTAAGGTCCAAGGCATCATTCTGATTGAAAGAGCTCATAGCAATACAGACATAAGACTATGCCCAAGAGGCCTAATTTTCTTGGCTATACAGTTCTAAGGCCATTGTCTTGACCCACCAACACTTCCTTACATATATTACTTGATTAAAATATCAAATTAAATTACCAGAACATATTTTTCAAGTAGTACTACCCAAAGTTTGTATTAACTGGTGGGCTCTGATTTTTGTCATTTAGTTTAACTCCACAAGTTTGAGTCCAACTCTATGGAACAAAGGCATAATCTATCATATTTTTTAAAAATGGACAGTTTTCTCCTATGGATCATTAGCTTCTCTGATATTTCAACTAAACCTCATGCAAGTTCACTGTAACAAATTGTAGGTCTTGATTTATCAATCTGATATTTTAACAGAGTAGAATCTGTTAAGAATGCAAGCATACCTCACTCTATTGTGCTTTGCTTTATTGTGCCTCACAGATAGTTCTTCAAAAATTGAAGGTTTGTGGCAACCCTGTGTTGAACAAGTCCATCAGTATCATTTTTCAAATAGCATGTACTTATTTTGTGTTTCTGTATCACATTTTGGTAATTCTCATAATATTTCAAACTTTTTCATTATTATTATTAAATATATCTGTTATGGTGATCATGATCAGTGATCTTTGATGTTACTATTGTAATTGTTTTGGGCACCACGAACTGTGCCCATATAAGATGGCAAACCTAATAGATAAATATTGCATGTGTTCTGACTGCTCCACTGACTGTTCCCCTTCTTTCTGCCTCTCTTTGGGCCTCCCTATTTTCTGAGACACAACAATATTGAAATTAGGCCAGTTAATAAGCCTGCAGTGGCCTCTAAGTATTCAAGTGAAAGGAAGAGTCACATGTCTCTCATTTTAAATCAAAATCTAGAAATGATTAAGCTTAGTGAGGAAGGCATATCAAAAGCCAACATATACTGAAAGTTAGGGCTTTTATGCCAAAGAGTTAGCTAAGCTGCGAATGCAAGGGAAAAGTTCTTGAAGGAAATTAAAAGTGCTACTCCAGTGAATACATGCATGATAAGAAAACAGAAAACTGTGGATATGGAAAAAGTTTATCAAACGGGCCATAACATTCTCTTCAGCCAAAGCCTAATCCAGAGCAAGGCTCTAACTTTCTTCAATTCTATTAAGGCTGAGACAGGTGCGAAAGCTGTAGAAGAAAAGCTTGAAGCTAGCAGAGGTTGGTTCATGAAGTTTAAGGAAAGAAGCCATCTCTATAACATAAAATTGCAAGGTGAAGCAGCAAAGACTGGTGTAGAAGCTATAGTAAGTGATCCAGATGATCTAGGTAAGATCATTGATAAAGGTGGCTACACTAAAAAGCAGATTTTCAATGTAGATGACACAGCCTTCTATTGGAAGAAGATGCCATCTAGGATTTCCATAGCTAGAGAAGAGAAGTCAATGCTTGTCTTCAAGCTTCAAAAAATAGGCTGACATTACTGCTAGAGGCTAATTGAAGCTGATGCACATTTATCATTTCAAAAATCCTAGGGCCCTTAAAAATTATGCTAACTCTACTCTGCTTATGCTCTAGAAATCTAACAACAAAGCCCAGATGACAGTATATCTGTTTACAGCATTGTTTACTGAATATTTTCAGCCCACTGTTGAGACCTACTGCTCAGAAAAAAAAGGTGTCTTTCAAAATATTACTGATTATTGACAATGCACCTGGTCACCCAAGAGCTCTAATGGACATGTACAAGGAGATGAATGTTGTTTTCATGCCTGCTAACACAATATCTACTCTGTAGCCCATGGATCAAACAAGGAGTGCTTTCAACTTTCAAGTCTTATTATTTAAGAAATACATTTTGTAAAGGTTATAGCTGGTATAGATAGTGATTTCTCTGATGGATCTGGGCAAAATAAATTGAAAACCCTCTGGAAAGTCTTCACCATTTTAGATGCCATTAAGAACATTTGTGATTCATGGGAGGATGTCAAAATATCAGTATTAACAGGAGTTTGGAAGAAGTGGATTCCAACCTTCATGGGTGACTTTTAAGGGTTCAAGACTTCAGTGGAGGAAATAATTGCGGATGTGGTAGAAATTGCAAGAGAACTAGAATTAGAAGGGGGGCCTGGAGATGTGACTGAATTGGTGCAATCTCATGATAAAACTTGAATGGATGAGGAGTTGCTTTATATGGGTGAGCAAAGAAAGTGCTTTCTGGGGATGGAATCTACTCCTAGTGAAGATAGGGTGAACATTGTTGAAATGACAACAGAGGATTTAGACTATTACATAAACTTAGTTGGTAAAGCAGCAGGGATTTGAGAGGATAGACTCCAATTTTAAATAAAGTTCTATGTGAGTAAAATGCTGTCAAACAGCATCTCATACTACAGAGAAAACTTTCATGACAGGAAGAGTCAATTGCTATGGCAAACTTCATTGTCAGATTTTAAGAAATTACCACAGCCACCCCTATCTTCAGCAACCCCTACCCTGATCAGTCAGCAGCCATCAACACTGAGGCAAGACCCTCCAACAGCAAAAGGATTATAACTTGTTGAAGGCTCAGATGATCGTTAGCATTTTTTTAGCAGGAAAGTATTTTTTAATTAAGGCATGTACATTGTTGTTTTAAACTTAATGCTATTGCACACTTATTAGACTAGAGTATAATGTAAACATAACTTTTATATTCACTAGGAAACCAAAAAATTCATATGCCGCACATTGTTGCAGTATTAATTAGCTTTATTGCAGTGATGGAACAAAACCCACCATACCTCCAAGGTGTGCCTGTAATATAAGACTGTTTACAGGCCTCCATCAACTATTGCCTTGAACACTATAACAATTCTAATTTTCACACAAAGAGTTGATTTTTCTGAAACTTGAGCCTGATTATGTCATTCCTCTTCTTAAAACCATTCAGTGTTTCCCACTGCCCTTGGGATGAAGTCCAAACTCCTTAACATGAGGTTGCAGAAGAGCAATTGGACCAGCTTAGCTAAATATCCCTTGGCCTATGCACAAGTTTCAAATGAATTAAACACTCTTTAGGCCACACACATTGGAAAGAGAGGAGGGAATTTACTTACCAAGAAAAGGAGGTAGTATACTGCTTGGCACTCTCATTCCTCTCCCACAGTGCCAGGGTGGAATGCTTTCAAAGTCTGAGCATTTTTCCAGCCAGGTGAACTAGGCTGACAGCAGACACTGTGCTCCTCCTAGACGATCGACAGCAGCAGGGTCCCCAAATGTCCATTTTGGGAGATTTAGAGGAGTGGGGTTGAGTCAGGGCATAATCCAAATATGATGTATTTACACCAACCAGTGAGAGCTGGTCAGTACCAGGCCTCGGATTTGCATCATGTAGTCTCTCCCTGTTTCCACTGTCCTCCGGCTGAACTAAGTCTTTCCTGGATCTTCTGTGCTGAGGCTATAACCTCACCAGTAGGTTTTATCTCTTACTGGTTTATTTCCTCCTAAGATCCAACCAAACCAGTAGGGGTCTAATTAGGATTGGCTCAAATATTACAACGTCAGACTTAGTAATTGCCAACATTCTTCTGACTAGGTCTCATCGACCCATGTAAAATTATCTCTTGTTTATTGTAGGTACCAAAACGTACTCATCTTCTGGACCTAAATGTGGTCAGAATGACTTTTATAATGTTTTTCCTGCCTTGCTTAAGTTACTGTGAGTTGTGTTTCTGTCAATTACAATGAAAGTCCTGACAGGTTGCAATCATTTAAAGCAGCTTTAGGATGACCTGGATGCAGGCTGTCTGCTATAAAGAGTTTATGGACGTGTGTTCTCCTATATACTGGCCTCTTCAGACAATTGGGCCTTCTATCTAACTGTTACCAAAAAAATAACAACCATTTTAAATTTAAAATCATTGTTTTGAACAGTTGGTCTCCAACTGTTAATTGGTTCAACCTGTAGGAAACATGTCATTTGCATGACAAAAAAAAATAAAAGTGCAATGTAATCAATCACCTAAGCGCGCAATTTGCTATTTGCTGACTACTGCATTTATTTACCCAGCACTAGTCAAAGCACAGTGCCCTTGTTAATTTATTTGATCTTTTCAGCAACCTATGAGATAAGCACAATTGTGAGCTACATTTTACTGATGAGTAAACTGAGGCACAGAACCATTAAGTAAAGAGCCCCAAATCACGCAGCTAGTAAGGGGTGGAGCTAGCTGCAGGGTCCTGCGTTCCCAGCCCCACTCTCCCGCACGGAAGCATCACTTTTGCTCTATAAAATAGCAGCAGCAACTGAACTCTGGCCAGCTGGCGCCATTTGGAATTTAGTGTTCAGTTTTACCTGCTCGTTCTTTGTTTATCTTTTAAGAGAAACTAGAAATCTGAATTTGTGTGTGGGTGGGGGTGGGGGTGAAATCTGTGGTTTTATCATGGCTCAATTTTTAAAATCACTGGATGAGTCAAAAAGAACACATCTTTGGGCCCCAAGCTTACGAGCTCTGCACAAACTCTGCATCCACCCTGGAGGTGGGGGAGGAAATGTAGTGGCCAGTCAGAATTATCTCTTCTGCAATGCCGCCTCACAAGTCAGCTGGTTTCGTGATTCTCCACAGCACCTTGTCCTTCAGCAGCCTCTGCTTTGAACCATAGCCTCCCAGCTCTGATTTCTGTCATGTTTCATGCCAAGGCCATAGAAATGCCTTGCTTGCCTGGGTTGTACCCGATTCTTCTCCACTGAAACATTGATCCTTCCCTCCTTAGGATGAATAATTATTACGGTTTCTAAAAGCACAAGAGAAAACAAAGTCAGTAGATACTACTGCCATAAAACTCATCCTTTGTCAATTCTTAAAAATTCCTTTGATTCTGATTTTTTTTTTATGTAAAATAATCACCTCCCTAAATTTTCAGTGCTTGAAATTTGAAGTTCTGGATAATGTGATCACTTAATGCAAGAAACACCTGAAGAGTGAGACCAGGAAATCCTGCTTCCAGCAGAAGAGCCACGCTGTGGTTTGAATCATGGCTTATGTATCTGGCCTGTCCAGTTGGAAACACTAAGGTTAGGTATGTGTCATGATGACATGTCATTAGTTTCCTAAAATAAATAGAGGCTATTTGTTTCAGCTGGATCCTATTAGTGGCTTTTCTATTTTGCGCTTGGTCAGCCCCCAGGCCAACCTCCCAGGCTGAGCTTCTGATAAGGCCAAGAAAGGCTTTTCCATGCACCAACCCTGCTAGGAGAACTCATTGATCATGACCACAAAGCACTGGTCAGGTGCATGGTGGAGGGGGAAGAGTTCCTCCTGCAGAAGTGTTATGAACAAGCTGCAGCCCCTGACCTGGAATCAGATCCTGAAAGCAAGTTTCTCAACATATGCTGAGTTAAACAACTTTTGTTTAAATTTCTATGGTTAGAAATGTGCAGCTTCATTTATAAATTTCAATCTTACTACTCCTGCGTGCAGAATTATTGCCACATTCAGAGATTGCATTTCCGTGTATGAAATATTTGCAGTGCTTTTTGAGTGTGGTGTGTTTGAGGACATCAGTAAAATACTCCCTGTGGAGGAACACATAGGACATCCATGCCTTGCATTTTGGTTTAACTCCTTAGAGCCAAATCTAGTCTCTTATGTTGAAGAGTTTAAAGGCATTTAATGTTGTGGAAGGGTTCACTGCAGCTGAGAGAAAAGACTGGAAGGAAGCAGGAAGACTAGGGAAAGGGGGAGGGAAGCTGCTTTCATGAGCTTGGAAAGGCCTAGAAATACAAAAGTACTGGCTGAAAATTCTAGCTGCTGCTGGCTTTTATTTCATTTGTATGTAATAATGACTTGGTTCTAGGTGCCCCACCATAGAAAATATCATTACATCATTAATTTTCACAATTTACTATGATGTAGTCAAATTTAATACAAAGACTTGGCACAAACTCATCAATTATTGAGTCTCTGCGTGAACTAGGGCTCACAAGGGCATTCAATTTAGAGGGAAGACCCAAAATTTCCTGGAGGAATCCTGCCATCTTGTTGTGGGAACCACAAGCCAGGTCTGGTCCTCAGCTTTACAGGGTCCAAACTCAAGCTTTTTCATTCACACAGAGGTGATTGGGCTCAGAAGGACTGATTGATGAGATCAACAACTCACAAGAAACCAGATCCCAATGCATGAAGTCTCTGTGAGAAAATCAAAATCTCCACATTAGCTGGCCAGTACAATCTCTCCTCTGGTGGAAAATCTACAGGGAAAGCCAAACTATTGTCAGAGAGTTATTTGACGAGCATGGAAGCCCAGCCAGGGAGCGGGCTGAGATCTTAGTGCTTGCTGCATCCATCTCGGTTGCCGCAGGAGACTAAGTGCTGGAGACGCCATGTCAGACACAGCTCCTGTCTTCTCTTCCTCTCCATTCTGTGCCTTCTCTAGCGCAGGGGTGAGGGGAGACCTCCCCTTTCTCCTGAAAGGTCAACTCACAATTAGGGCAGACTAATAAGAGAAGGGTTTATTTACCATGTGCACAGGGAGAATCACAGAGTGATTCCCCGATATCCCAATGGGATCCAGATATTTTTATCTGTCTTTTTGAAGGGGAGGGGGAGATGGGCAGTGTAGGTAACTCTGGTTAGGGGCAGTAAGTGGCTGCTAGGGAGGATGAACCAATGAGGAAACAGATTGGCTGGTAAGTTAACCTGAGAGACAGGTATTATGTTTAAAATGATTTGGGCCAGGTCTGGTTGCATTCTTGATTTTCTTTCCTGCAATATAGTGAGATAAGAGGGAGAGGGAGGGAAGTCAATTTCTCTTTTCCAAGGGCCTGCTAATCTCTAAGGGCCTTAATTCAAAATACCAAGGTGTCATATGTTGGGGTGAAATTTCCTGAGCTCCTTCACTAGACTCCTTCTGGTACCCTTTATTATCTCAGATTGGTAAATACCATTAGTAGGGCCGCAATCTACTTCCACATTGTTATGCCTCCATTGGATTTCCAGGTTCTGCTTTGCCTGTTTGAATTGGGAGATAAATAGTCCCTTGGGGACTTCTGAAGTTGTTATCCCATTATAATGCATTTATTAAATATTTTACTGGTTTGCACTTATTAGGAGGAAATACTAGGTCCCCGCTCCTCAAGTTCTTATGATTTCCATTAGGGTAACACTCCTGACCTTCCCCCTAGGGAGGAGAATTGACTTATCTTTTCGATAAATTTGAGAAATTGTTCTGAGTGTGGGTGATTCTGACTCTTGTAAGACCCCCTCTTCAGATCGGCAGGCTGGCAAAAAGATAGTATTCTGAGGTTCTCTCCTCCTTCACAACAGGCTCCTGTCCCTAAGAGGGAAGGCCCCCAAGTCAGTGAGCAGATGCATAAATCTGTCTCATTCAGAGGAAGAAAGGGGTGTAATTATTAGACCCCCCTGTGGGCACCCTCCTACAGCCACCTATACCAGCTACCAGGAATACGCCAGCAAGCACACGGTACCAGACGGATGGGCTTTGGGGAGTTCTACTCGCCCCGTAATTCCTATAGCACTTGCGTCCCTCATTCTCACTTGAGCCACAGAGAGAACTCTATTGTTGCTTTCTTATAATTTACTTTTTGTTAAACAATCACAGATCACCTTGCCTTGAGCAGGGATCAACTTGTGTTTGATGAGTCATTATTTCATTCTTATTTATCTTTTTCCCGTACTCATCTTACCACCTTTATGACATCAAGACCCTAAGAAACATTAAAGTTTCTTACAGAGTCCTAAAGATAGTTATTTCCATCTTGATACTTTTGGTCCCCTTGTCTACGCTTTCCTGCCTTCCGGTTGCTGCCCAGCTGTGTCTCCCCTGGGCGGTCTGTTATCTACTCACATTCAGCTCAGCTCTTCTCATTCCTTCCTCCTGGGCTTCCTGCCCAAAGAGACCTCCATTCCAGTTATTTTCATTCTACTCGTTTAACGCTTTCTTTCATTGCTTTAAACCTCTTCTCAATACTTCTCAGACATCCCTCTGCCCTCCCCGCAACGCCCTCAGCCATTTTCAAGACTGAGGTTGTTCTCCCAGCTCCAGCTCCCAGAGCTGGAAATCACAGTGGCATCTTCCTGCCTCCAGATGGCCCCTTCCAAACCAGTGTTCTTCCAAGCCTGATTCAAAACTCCACTTAAAGCTCATGACATCTTGTCTTCCTGTTCAGATCTTGCACCTTAAAGTCAAGCAGACCACATCTTCACTACTAGATCTTTCTTCTGATGCCTTTGTCTCACACTATTTTGAATTCTTATATAGTTCTTCGTCTATACCAGATGAAGCTAATCTTGTAGAACAGATTAAATTTACTGTTCCCAGAACTGAGCAATTCTTAGATTTAGTAGTTCTGCCAAACTTATACACAAAGGACACAGATTTGAAATAAACACACTGTACTCTTAATGAAGTATTCTTTGCTCCTCCTGAGGCAGACCTCACTGGATGAATTACTACAAAGCAGTGCAAACCGAACTGGCCACTAAGAACGTCAACAACACTTTCAGGTTTAAATTTGAAAGAGGAGAGATGCTGGCTGCCAAGCAGACAGTGAGGAAAACAAAATATCTAGTATCTTATGAAAAGTTACTCTATCATAAGGAAAAATAGATCATAGTCCTAAAGGCTCAGAGGAAGATTGTTTTTCTCAGAAACAAAAAAATTCTGGAAGTCCTCCAAAAGACACAAGAGGATGTGGCTTCTATAAGCTGCAAGCCAGAAAACCAAAAGAAAACTAGGCTAAAATGAAGGAGGAGACTGGAAGAGATAAAGGATAGATGTAAGGAAATAAAAAATGCAAGAGCAGAGTTTCACTTATTTTGGGGATGAAGATAGTTGCATTGCTACCGGCTAAATGGGAAAAAAAATACCAACTAAATGGGAAAAAAAAATCATACTTTTATTTAAAGCCATTGAAGAGGTGTGGGTGCAAAGAAGCCCAAATTAGTTAAATTCCAGAAAGAAAAGAGGCCAGAAAACACACACACACACACACACACACACACATACACATACACACACATCACAGGCTCAGATGGCTCTACTGGTGAATTCTACCAATTAAGGGAGAAATAATACCTATTCTATGTAAACTTTTCCAATAAGTAAAAGAGGAGGAAATAATACTTCCTAACTCATATTATAAGGCATTGCCCTGATACAAGACCAGTAAAATATGTTATAAGAAAACTCTCATGAACACAGATGGAAAACTCTTAACAAAATTTTAGCAACAGCATATAGAAATGATAATATAACATGACCATGTGAGATTCATCCCAGTACTGCAGGGTTGGTGTAGAATTTTAAAAATCAATCAATATAATTCACCATATTAACAGACTAAAACAAATTCATACATTTATCTCAATAGATGCAGAGTATGTGTTTGAAAATCTTAACATCCATCTATAATGAAAACTACAGAAAACTAGAAATAAAAGAGAACTCCCTCATCCTGATAAGGGACATCTACAAAATTCTGCAGCAAAACATCACAGCTAATGATGAAAGATCAAATGCTTCTCTCCTAAAATGGGGGAAAAGGTAAGAATGTCCACTCTCACCTCTTCTCTTCAACATTGTAGTGGAGGAGCTAGCCAGTTCTTATAAGAGAAGAAAAAAATTAAAAGACACAGAGATAGAAATAAAAATGTAAAACTGTCCTTATTAACAAAGTACATGATCATCCATGCATAAAATCCTAAAGAATCTATAAAAATAAAAAGCTACTGGAATAAAGTGAGTTTGGCTAGTTTGCAGGATACGAAGTTAATTTACAAAAATCAGTTTTATTTCCATATACTATAAACAAAAATCAGAAATTAAAATAAATTTTTCAATATTCAAATATTTCAATCAGAAATTTCCATTTACAATAGCATCAAAACTATGAAATACTTAGGAATAAATCTGACAAGAGATGTACAGATCTGTGCACTTAAAACCATAAAAAACTGCCAAGCAAAATTAAAGCCCTAAATAAAAGAAGAGATACATCATGCTCATGAATTGGTAGGCTCAATATTATATCAATGTCAATTCTCCCTAAACTGATTTGTAAGATTCAACACCATCACAAACAAAATCTTAGCAGGACTTGTAGAAACTGACAAACTGAATCAAAAATTGATATGCAGGCCAGGCGCGGTGGCTCACGCCTGTAATCCTAGCACTTGGGAGGCCGAGGCAGGTGGATCGTTTGAGCTCAGGAGTTCAAGACCAGCCTGAGCAAGAGCGAGATCCCGTCTCTACTAAAAATAGAAAGAAATTATCTGGCCAACTAAAAATATATAGAAAAAAATTAGCCGGGTATGGTGGCGCATGCCTGTAGTCCCAGCTACTCGGAGGCTGAGGCAGTAGGATTGCTTGAGCCCAGGAGTTTGAGGTTGCTGTGAGCTTGGAGGATGCCACGGCACTGACTCTAGCCCAGGCAACAGAGCGAGACTCTGTCTCAAAAAAAAAAAAAAATTGATATGCAACATTTTTCTCCTCTATATCCTGCCCCCCCCCAACTTGGACCACAAGTTTTGTTGCTGTTTTTATTTTTTCCTTTGATTTTCATTTCTGTATAATAGGAAGTCCATTGCATCCTATTATCCTCCTTTAGAAGGTAGCATTTGGCTTCCTCCTTTCCTTAGAACCATAATGATGATTGCAGTGAAACATAATTGTGTGATTAGAAATGAAGAAACATCAGTTTATCAGTTTCAAGATATGTTCACTATGAAAAAGAATGTATAAAAAAACATAGAACGGGCTGCCTTAGAAGGGATTGAACTCTAGACCCTGGAAGCATCCGAGAGAGGCTCATCTGTCTTCATTCAACACGTATTCACAGAACACCTACCATGAACCAGACACTGAGAACACAGCAATAAATAAAGAAGATATAGTCTCTGTTCTCATCAGTCTTGAGATCTAGTAGCATATTTAGCATACTGGGGATTTCTGCACAGAGTAAAGATTTGGGTTAGGTGACCCCAGAGCTCTCTTCTGGGGGAATCTATAAATTTATGATTCCAGAAAAACAAACAAACAAAACCCTCTTTGTCTTCTAATAAGACAAATGCTACTTTTGTGCCCTCTCTATCTGGGGCTTGGCCATGGTCCACGGAGGGCAAAATAATAAAGAACACCAACAAATCAAAGTACCCCTCCAGCCTGAAACAAAAGATTTGCCTACCTCTGTCATTAATCAGATCCATCTTGTTCACGAGAGCTCTTGTGGGCCTCTGCCAGAGGGAAATGTCAAACACATGCTCTCAGGCCACTCTCACTCCCAGGAAAGCTTGGAAGGGACTATGTCAGAAAATGCAAACCCATTTCCAGGAAAGTTCACCTTCTGGCATTGTCCCCTTCCTCTGGCTGCTTCAGGGACTCTCTGCTTTGGGAAAGTGGGGCAGCTGTGAGCCAACCCAAGCTAGCGTGAGCAGATGGCCTGGCATTCTGGGAACATTCTAGGAATATTTCTCCAAAAACTACCACAGAAATGAGGGACAGTTCCAGGAAAACAAGGAGTTGTTCCTAAATCCATGGCTTAGACACACTAGGCCAGCAAAGAGGCATCTATCCCCAAAGGCATGCTTGCTGGAGTCAGGGTGGAGGAGACGGTTGGCTTTTCCTGCAAGCTAATCAGTTTGATTCTCCCTGCCTTTATTGGACGTGATCCCCACCGCTCCTTCCCAAAGACACTCCTTGGTCTGCGGGCCAATGTCCAGTCCAATCGCAGCTCTGCTATCAGACTCCGGGAGCTTGGAGTGTTTCAGAAAAGGAGGACAATGGATGCCAAATCATCACCCCATTGACAGTTTTGCCCAAAGTGCTTTTTTGTAGCCTCCTTATCATTGTTTCTGCTTTTTCTTCTTCCTGGAGTGTTCTCTGCCTTCTCGCCTGCTGAATTTCCTACTTTTTGCTCCAGTGTTATCTCAAGTGCTACTTTTTTCATGAAGCTTTCCTTGATTCCTTTGGTTCCAAGTAATCTCTCTTCCAATTGCATTCTAAATTCCCTTATCGCAAATATTATACCTCTTATTGTAGCAATTTGTGTACACTTTATCTTTTTTCTTATCTTTAAAAAAATTAGATTCCAAGTACCTGTGGACTGGGACCATATCTTATTCTTCTTTACATCTCACCTTGCCCCTAAAACCCTGCATTTCCCCAATCACCCTGCATTTGCACATGGTGGGAGAAGAAAAGCTCGGGGGATACCGTCCTTACAGCAATCGCGGTAACACTCAGAACCTTCCTCCTCCTGCAAATGACAAGACCAGATCTCTTCCACAGCCTCTCTGAGGTCTATAATGGCCTTTCTGTCTCAATAAGCTAAAAAATTAGAAAAATCAAACTCTAAGTGATGCCTAATTCACCCTGAATTGTTGGGAAATAAAGCAGTTCCACCTAAGTGAATTTTCCAGATCATTGGAACTTATTTGTTAGAATTTAAAAATATTGAAATGATTTATAAAACACACACTTTTCTAAAGGCACTTAGAATATCTCTGTCAAAGTCCAAAAGAGATTGGTTGTAGTGGTTGTATTCACGGAAGATAACTGGGAGATTAGGGAATAGAGGTAGGAGGAAACTAACTTTTCACTATGTACCCTTTTGTACTTGTGAATTTTGGACCATGCACATCTATTATATATTAATTTAAAAATTAATGCCACATTTCCTTACTTCCTTAAATATAGTTGCTAAACCTAACTTTTCTTTCTGAATCAAGGCCATCATTATAAATATTATTGTCTTGTTCCTAAGTAGCATGATTCCGACAAAGGATATTAAAGTTATGCGGAGTTATTTGGCCCTATATTAAATAACTC
>CM052444.1:10786951-10834779 GCA_028533085.1 Varecia variegata | reverse complement strand
TCAACATCTGGAAAGGATAAAGTCACAAAGGATTTATGGAAAGAAGTGAGTTCAAGAGACTCGGCAGAGGAGAAAAACAGAGTGAGGCCAGGTCTTTAGTAAATGATTTGGAACTTGGGTAAAGGATTTTGCTCAGCCTGCCATGTCATTTCTACTCTAAGGCCAGCTTGGATTGCCTTGGATGAGAAGGGGGTCACATGGACTCAACAACTGGCCAGGAGATCCTAAGTAAAGGATAATGATATAAGTACCCAGAAACAGCTCCAGTGAGGGGAGTGGGGGCTGAGGGCACCTCCCCAGAGAGCAGGTCTGGTTTTATTTAGCATCTTTGCTAATGATTTGAAAGTGAGAACAAACAAATGTCAAGAAAATGCACAAATCACATCAACTAGTGTGTTGTTCCGAGACAAAGAACACACATCAATGAGGACGGTTACCCAAGAGGACTGAGATAATTATGAAAGGGAGCTGGAAATAATCTCGGTCAAAGCAGCCCAGGGAAATAATCTGCCATGGTTTGAATGATCCCCCAAAACTAAGGTTGAAATTTAATTGCCACTGTGACTGTATTAAGAGGTGGGACTTTTAAGAGGCGATTAAGTAGTAAGGGCTTTTCCCTTGTGAATGGATCAATGCATTATTGTGGCAGTGGGTTTGTTATTGGGGGAGTTCGGCCCCCTTTCCTCTATCCGTCTTTCACCGCACACCCCCTCACGACGTGCTGCCTTCTGCCGTGTTACAACACAGCAAGAAGGCCCTACCAGATGCAGCCCCTCCATCTTGGACTTCCCAGCCTCCAGAACTGTGAGCCAAATCAATCTCTTTTCTTTATAATCTACCCAGTCTGTGGTATTCTGTTATAGGAGTAGAAAGCAAACTAATACATGATCATAAATAAAAACCGGTGACTCTTTAAGGTTGTGTGGGGAAGGGGTGGTAGTTGGAGGGCAACAGTAGGAAATAAAAGTGCTGAAAGCAGCACCAGGGACAAATAATGTTTATCGTAACATAGCATGGTAACAAGGAAGCCCAGCAGAGCAGAGGTCCAGTTCTGTAAATGTGTAGCTGAGGTTCAATAAATGTGAAATGATAACTGACCCATTCATTCAGGGTTAGAAGGGGACTGAATAAGGCTAGAAGTGTGCAGATTGGACTTTAGATATTTATCCAGAACATTCAAGTCCTAAGGGTGCACATCTGTGCACTTCTGGGTCCGACTTCTAGTATGTTTGAAGTCCCATCACCTAGCACAGTACCTGGCACATAGTAAGTGCTCAGTGATTGTGGGACTAATGCAGAAAATGTGTCTGTGATCACTGAGTGAAAAGGGAGTGAGGGTTCCAGCTGAGGGCCCCTCTAGCCTTGAGATTTGGAGACTCTGCTATTGGAAGAATACAAACCAGGAGCCACTGGGTGTTTAAACAATCGGTGACACTGTCCCAGCTTCTGCCTGATCCCCTGCCTGTGAAAATGGAATTATGGTGCCTCCACTCCCCCTCTGTTTCTGCCTCTTGTGCTCCTGGCCTTGCCTAAGTGACTAGTCACCTATGACCAAACATAACTTTCTTGTGCTCTATACCTGCCCCTACAGTGTTCCCGCTCTGTCCAGGACCAAGCCTGGATTCATGAGTGCTGTCTTCCTTTTCCCTAACTCTGAGCTGGTAGCACAGAAGAAAGGCCCAGGACTCTTGTCCTGCCATCACCAAATGTGACACTCAATCCTCCTATAGTTTAAAATCTATCATGTCTCTAAGACTGTCTAGGGGTTCTCAAACTTAATGTGTATAAACGCCCCTGGGAAGGGAGACTCTACATTTCTGACAAGTTCCCAGGTAACATCAATGTTGGTACAGGGACCACACATTTGAAAAGCAAAGCTCCAGAGCAGCAGTGCCCAATAGAACTTTCTGCAGAGGTGAAAATGTTCTTTATCTGAACTGTCCAATACAGTAGCCACTAGCCCTATGTGACTATCGAATACTAGCATGACTTTAAAAACGAACTTTTAAATTTTATTTAATTTAAATTTAAATAATCACACGTGGCTAGTGGCTACTGTATTAGACAACGTGGTTATAGAGCAGTCATGCATGTTAAATTTTGAGGAGCACTGGTCTGGAAAACACCAGGTCATGCAATCCCTTCCTCCTAAAACATCAATCATGCAGTCCTCTGGGCTGTACAACACTGCACATTCAGCTGACCAGTTTCACTGGAAATAACTGTTTAATTTATATGATGGTTACTATTTATTATAAAATTGTACTCCACTTACAGAGATTAAAAGAAAGATGAAAAGACATTTAAAAGGAGAAATTAAAATATTTGCTACATTTGAATTTTGTTGAATAGTATTATGGAGTTATAATTGACACACAATCAGCTGCATATATTTAAAGTGTGAAGTTTGACATCTTTTCAATCACCGCAATTGCTACAATCAAGATAACCAACATATCCATTACCCCTAAAAGTTTCCTTGCACCCCTTTGTAATGCCTTCTTCCTGTCTTCCGCTACCCCTCATTCATCAACAGGCAACAGCTGCTCTGCTTCCTGTTACAATACATTAGTTTGCATTTCCTAGAATTTTGTATAAATGGAATCATAGAGTATGCACTATTTTATTTGCCTGGCTTCTTTTATTCAACTTAATTGTTTTAAAATTACCCACATGTTTGCATGTATCAATAGTTCATGCCTTTTTATTGCTGAGTAGAATAACGCAATGTGTTTACCCATTCATCTGTTCATGGACATTTTAGTTGTTTCCAGTTTTTTGCTATTACCAATCATGCTGTTATGAACATTTGTGTCCAAGATTTTGCATGGATATATGCTTTTATTTCTCTTGGATAAATACCTAGGAGTGGAATGGTTGGATGCTCTTTAGACATGTATTTAAATCTTCAAGAAACTGCGAATGGCTGGGCATGGTGGCTCATACCTGTAATCCCAGCACTTTGGGAGGCCAAGGCAGGAGGTTGCTCAAGGCCAGGAGTTTGAAACCAACCTGGGCAGCATACTGAGACCTCATCTCCACAAAAAAAATTTAAAAAAATAGCCAGATGTGGTGGCTATTTCAAGTCCACCTATTCCAACTATTTCAATTTCATCTGTTGAAAAGACAATCCTTTCTCCACTGAATTCCTTTCCATCTTTGCTGAAACTCAATTGACAATATGCAGTGGATCTATTTCTGGACACTGTTTTTTCCATTGATCTATTTGTCTATCTTAACACCAATATCATAGTATCTTGATTGCTGCAAGCTTTGTAAGAAGTCTGGAAGTCAGGTAGTGCTAATCCTCTGACTTTGTTCTTTTATGAAGATGTCTTAGCTATTCACCATAATTTTCATTTTCAAATAAATTTTATAATTGCCTTGTCAATTTCTACCCCCCCAAAAAAAGCTTGCTGGGATTTTGATTGAGTTTGCTTTGATTCTATAGTTGAATTTAGGAAAAATTCACATCTTAACAATATTGAATCTTCTAATCCATAAATTCAGCATCTCTCTGCATTTATTTAGATCTTAATTTCTCTCAGCAATGATTTTTAGTTTTCAGTGTATAGATCTTGTCAGATTTATCTCTAAATATTTAATATTTCTTTTATTATAAACAGTAATTTTAAAATTTCAGTTTAAGTTATTTATTGCTGTTATACAGAAATACAATTGATATTTATATTGATCTTGTGCCCTGCATTCTTGATAAACTCATTGATGAATTCTAGTAGCTTTTTTGGAAATTCTACCAGATATTCTACACAATCATGTCATCAGCAAATAAAGACAATTTTGCTTTTTTTCTCTCCAATCCTGGTGTTTTTTATGTCTTTTTCTTACCTTATTACACTCACTGGAACCTCCAGTAAAATGTTGAATAGGAGTAATGAAAGTAGACAATCATTGTCTGGTTCTTGATCTTAAAAGGAAAGAATTAGGTCTTCCACTATTAAGTATGATGTTAGCCATTGACTTATCATAGATGTTCCTTGCCAGGTTGGGGAAGTTCTCTTTTGTTATGAGTTTCTGAGACTTTTTGTCAGGAATAGATGTTGGATTTTGTCAAATATTTCCTCTTTATCTGTTGAGATAATCCTGTGGATTTTCTTTTTCAGTCTGTTAGTATGGTAAATTATATTGATGTTCAAATGTTAAACCAATGCTGAATTCCTGGAATAAACCTTATTTTGTTATGTTGTATTATCCTCTTTACGTATTGTTGGATTCACTTTGCTAAAAAATTTATTAGGAATTTTTGCATTTATGTTTATGAGTGATATCAGTCTATAATTTTTTTTATTATAATATCTTTGTCTGTCTTAGGTATTAAGGTAATGCCAGGTCATAGAATAATTTGGGAAGCATTCTCTTCTTTTCAACTTTCTGGAAGAGTTTGCATGGAATTAGTATTACTTCCTCCTTAAATATTTAATAGGCTTCCCCCAGTGAAGACATTTTGGCCTTGAATTTGCTTTGTGGAAAAGTTTTTAACTACAGATCCAAGTACTTCAATAGGTATTGGACTATTCAAGTTAACAATTTCTTCTTGAATAAGCTTTGGTAGTTTGTATTTTTCAAGGAATTAATTCATTTCATCTAAGTTATAAAATTTCTTGACATAAAATTGTTCAAAAGATTTTCTTATTATCATTTTAGTATCTGTAGAATTGATAGTGATATACCATTTCTAATTTCTGATATTGATAATTTGTGTCTTCATAATTTCCTGATAAGTCTAGATAGAATTTTATCACTTTTATTGAATAATTTTCTTTCTTAGACTTAGGTACTATGGGCAATGTCAACATTTTTATTAAGCAAACAAACAAAAGCTTTGAACCTGTTTGAGTATCAATAAGACTAAATTGGCTACTTTTTCATGGTCATGCTTTACCATCCTTTCCCACCCAACCCTGATCCAGTCCCCCACTCCTTGCCCAAAGGAAAGTGCAGCAATTCAGACAGGTTTCAAACCCATTTTATCAAAACCTTCATAGACTCTTTCAGTGATATCCCTCTGTTAAACCCATTAAACAGCCTTTCTCCCCAACATAGTGGTAGTTAAAAGGAACCTGTTATGGTTCTGCCCTCACAAGTCAACCTCTTACTCCTACTTGACGCATTCACTGTAAGTGAATGAGGTGTGAGGTGTAGCAGAAACATTTCTCTGAGCTGTAGCCACAGAGAAGCAAGAGTGCCAGGCCCAGGAGTGGATAAATGGAAGAGTCGTCAACATTGTTCTTTAGTTATAATTTTTATAACCTATTATTTTATAAGACTGCAGGTTGTTAAGTAGGAAATAGTGGGCAATTCTTAAAACTGGAGGCCAAAAAGAGATGGAAAAGGAATAAAAATAGGTTATAGAAACCAAACTTCACCCTGTGGGTAATGAACAGTTGTCATCAAGGTTTTTAACGAGAGGAGTGATGATATCCAATCTATTTTTTCAGAAAGTCCTCTCAGGAGGCAATGTGGACGATGGGCTGAAAGGGGCCAGGACTGGAAAAGGAAGATTATTTAGGAGGATACTGATATGAGTCAGGTCTGGATCACAGAAATAGTTGTGGGATATTGATTAAGTATAGAGTGAAGGTAAAAACAAGAAAGAGGAAGGCTTAAGGGCTCTCTCATAGCTTACACCCTTGCTGGCAGAACTTCACAGAACCACATAAATGTATCCCATCAAACCCACACTAAATGTTTCACCCATTCAACTTCCACTTAGTTGAACCCCCAAATTCTCATGGTCATGCCAATGTCACCTGTCATGAGGGCAAGTGTGATGGAGGATGAATTAGAGGGTAAGAGACTGCAGTTTTATCTTACTCTCACAAATTCTGCAAAAACATTTGAACAAGAGAACACAATGTTGGTCTCCCTCTCAGGGTATATAATAAATTTGTGCTAGTAAAGGGTCTTAAAAGTAAGCTTCACAAGCATGATGGTAAATCTATTTTGCCTGGAGTCTTCCAATAGCTTCCTAACCAACCATCTCACTTCTAGTCTTTTCTCATCCATCCTAATTCATTTTCCACATAGCAGCCAGAGTAGTCTTAAAAAATAAACTAGATGATATCAGCAAAATGGCAAAATAGGAGGTGTCCAGCTTACACCACTTTTCTTACATACATAATTAAATATTTTGCAGCCTTCCATGAACAAAAGTTGAAATTAAGGAATTCCTTAACTCCTTGATGGAGTTAAGGAATACAGGTTAGAGGTTGCAAAACCCTGGTGGAGCCGAAGGCTGAGGAAGGATGCTCTGAGAAGGCAGGCAGTGGCAGTCTCACTGACCATGGTCCTAGCTGTGGACTGAAGTAGCCTCATCTCCCTATGGACTCAGCTCCAGTCCCATTTTTCCATAGTCCTTCCACTAGCCCCTTCCACCAAGGGACGGAGGAGGAGCCACACCAATTTATGCTCCCCATAAATGGCCTGCCATCCTTGGAGCAGACTGTGGTCCCTGACTCAGTCCCAGTATCTGGATTCAGCTCCACTCTACTGTGGTCCAAGGCACTCTTTCTGATCTTGGAACCTGCCCAGGTAACTGATAGAAGCCATACCAAAAGAAACCCCAGGCAACAGATCGAACTGTGGTCACCTAAGCAGTCCTGTGACTTGGCTCCACCCCCACTTTACTGCAGTCTAGAGGCAGTTTTGCCCATGCAGAGACCAGTCCACATTCCAGCTACCTAACATTAGTATGCTTAGGGACCTACATTAGCCACACCTTACCATATCCCTGGTAACAGGCCTGCCATCCACAGACCTGCCTGTGAACCTGGCAACAGCCAAGAGAGTTGGCTCAAGGCCCATCCAACCAGGGGCAGTCCATAAGTCAAGGGACCTGGCAGGAAAAGATCTTTACCTACTAAAACCAGTCTATAAAGACAGGAGGAAATGTCTGCTCCTTCAAATGCACAGACACCAATGTAAATCTACACAGAACATGGAGAATCAGGCAAACATGACACCAGCAAAGAAAACTAATAAACCTCCATTAACAAACCTTAAAGAAATAAAGATCCATGAACTGTTTGAATAAGAATTCAAAATAATCATTTCAAAGAAGCCCAATGAGCTAAAAGAGAACACAGATAGACAACCAAACAAAAAACAATATATGAATAAAATTAGAAGCTTAACAAACACATAGAAACCATAAAAAAAGAACCAAACAGAAATCCTGGAGCAAACCAATATGCATATTATGTTAGTCACAGAAGGATAAGAGAATGAGAAAGTGGAAGAAAGATTATTTAAGGAAATAATGACAGAAAACTTTCCATATCTGGGAAGGGAAATATGCAGAACCATGATGTCCAGCGAACCCCAAATAAACTGAACACCAAGAGATCTTCACTGAGCCAGATTGTAATTAAACAGTCAAAAGTCAAAACCAAAGAAAGAATTTTGAAAGCAACAAGAGAAATATGACTGACTCGTCAGGTACAAGGGAACCACCATAAGACCATAAGCAGATTTCTCAGCATAAATCTTGCAGGCCAGGAGAGACTGGGATGATATACTCAAAGTACTAAAAGAAAAACAAAAATTACCAACTAAGAATACTATACCCAGCAAAGCTATCTTTCAGAAATGAAGGAGAGATAAAGACTTTCCCACACTAACAAAAGCTGAGGGAGTTCATCACCACTAGACCTTCCTTACAAGAAATACTAATAGGAGTTCTTCAAGTTGAAATGAAAAGATGCTAATTATCAACATGAAAGTATACAATTCACAGGTAAAGGTAAGCATATAGTCAAATTCAGAATACTCTAATACTATAATTATGGTGCACAAATCAATTTTAACTGGAATATAAAATTTAAATGACAAAAGTATTAAAAATAACTATATCTACAATCATTTGTTAATGGATACATAATGTAAAATGATGTAAATTGTGACATCAATAACATAAAATATTGCAGGGAGAGTAAAAGTGTAGAGTTTTTGTATGCAATTGAAGTTAGGTTGTTATCAGCTTAGAATGGACTGTTATAAGACATTTTATGTAAGCATCATGTTAATCACAAGGAAACAAATCTGTAATTGATACACAAAAGATCAAAAGAAAAGAATCAAAGCACACTAATACAAAAAATGATGAAATCACAAAGGAAGACCTCAAGAGAGAAAGGAATAAAAGAACTACAAAGCAGTCAGAAAACAATTAACAAAATGGCAATAGTAAGTCCTTACCTATCATAATAATTTTAAGAGTAAGTGGATTAAATTCTCCATTCAAAGATGTAAAATGGTTGAATAGGTAAAAGAACAAGGTCCAACCATATACTGTTTACAAGAGACTCACTTTTGATTTAAGAACATACATAAGCTGAAAGTGAAGGGTTGGAAAAAGATATTTCATGCAAATCTTAACTAGAAAAAACTTACATTAAGCAAAATAGATATTAAGGAAAAAAACTGTCACAAGAGACAAATAAAGTCATTATACAATGATAAAGGCATCAATTCATCAAGAGGATACATCAACAATCATAAATATATATGTACCCAACATTGGAATACCTAAATATATAAAGCAAATATTAACATAAAGGAAGGGAGAAATACATGGCAATACAAAAATAATGGGACAGTTCAACACTTCACTTTCAACAATGTATAGATCACCCAATCAGAAAATCAATAAGAAAATAGCAAACTTAAACAACACTTTAGACCAAATGAACCTAACAAATGTATACAGAAAATTTTATCCAACAACAGCATAATATACATCATATACATTTTTCTTAAGTGCACACAGAAAATTTTCTTTTTGAGATAGGGTCTCACTCTGTTCTCTGGGCTAGAGTGCAGGGGTGTCATCATAGCTCACTGCAACCTCAAAAATCCTAGGCTCAAGTGATCCTGCTCCTTCAGCCTCCCAAGTAGCTGGGAGTACAGGCATGTGCCCCCACATCCAGCTGATTTTTATTTATCTATTTTCTTTTTGTAGAGACGGTGTCTTGCTTTTGCTCAGGCTACTCTTGAACTCCTGGCCTCAAGCAATCCTCGGCTTCCCAGAGTGCTAGGATTACAGGCGTGAGCCACTGCACCCAGCCCACACAGAACATTATTCAGGATAGATCATGTGTTAGACCACAAAACAAGTCTTAACAAAAATTATATAAAGTATCTTTTCCAACCACAATGGTATGAAACTAGAAATCAGTAACAGGAAGAAAACTGAAAAATTCACAAATTACAAGGCCAGCATCACTCTGATACCAAAGCTAGACAAGGACAATACAAGAAAAGAAAATTACAGGCCAGTATCTCTAATAAACATAGATGCAAAAATCCTCAACAAAATACTAGTAAACTGAATTCTACAGCATATTAAAGAGATCATACACCATGATCAAGTGGGATTTATCTCTGGAACACAGGATTATTCAACATATATAAACAATAAATGTGATACACCACATTAACAGAATGAAAGACAAAAATCATGTGATCATCTCAAATAGATACACAAAAAGCATCAGACAAAATTCAACATCTTTTCATGATAAAAACTCTCAATAAGTTATGTGTACCAGGAATGTATTTTAACATAATAAAGGCCATATATGACAAGTCCACAGTGAATATCATACGGATGTCAACTCTTGCCACTTCTATTCAACATAGTACTGGAAATCATAGCCAGAGAATTTAGGCAAGGCAAAGAAATAAAAAGCATCCAAATCAGAAAGGGAGAAGTAAAATGTCCCTGCAGATGACAAGATTCTATACATAGAGAACCCTAAAAACTCCACCAAAAACCTGTTAGAACTAATAAACAAATTTAGTAAATTTGGATACCAGATCAACATACAAACTTGGTTGCATTTCTATACACTAACAATGAACTATCTGAAAAAGAAATTAAGAAAACAATCTCATTTATAATACCACCAAAAATAATAAAATACTTATGAATAAATGTAAACAAGAAAAGTAAAGATCTATACACTAAAAACTAAAAAATATTGATGGAAGAAACGGAAAAAAGATACAAATAAATGGAAATACATCCCATGTTCTTGGATTAGAAGAATTACATTGTTAAAAGGTGCAAACTACCTAGAGCAATCTACAGATTCATTGAAATCTTTACGAAAATTCCAATGGAATTTTCCACAAATATAGAAAAAACAATCCTAAAATTCATATGGAACCACAGAAGAACTCAAATAGCCAAAGCAATCTTGAACAAGAAGAGCAAAGTTGGAGGCATTACATATTATGATTTAAAATGTATTACAAAACTACAAGTCCCAGCTACTCGGGAGGCTGAGGCAGTAGGATCGCTTGAGCCCAGGAGTTTGAGGTTGCTGTGAGCTAGGCTGATGCCATGGCACTCACTCTAGCCCGGGCAACAGAGTGAGACTCTGTCTCAAAAAAAAAAAAAAAAACAAAAAAAACCCAAAACTACAGTAATCAAAATAGTATGACTCTGGTATAAAAACAGCAGACAGACCAATAATGAAAAGAATAGAAGGCCCCAAAATAAATCCATATGTTCATGGTTAACTGATCTTTGGCAAGGGTGCCAAGAACACACAATGGAAAAAGAATAGTCTGTGATAAACGGTCTTGAGAAAATCGGATATCTACATACAGTAGGATGAAACTGGACCCTTATCTCAGACGAAATACTAAAATCAACTCAAAATGTATTACAGTCTTAAACATAAGATCTGAAACTATAAAAACTACTAGAAGAAAACATAGGGAAAAAGCTTCTTGACATGATCTAGGCAATGATTTTTTTGGCTATGACTCCCAAAGAACAAGAAGCAAAAGCAAAAATAGACATGTGGGATTGACTCAAGCTAAAAAACTTCTTCACAGCAAAGGAAACAATTAACAGAGTGAAAGGACAAATTACAGAATGGGAGAAAATATTTGCAGACCATACATCTGATAAGGGGTTAATATCAAAAATATATAAGGAAGTCAAACAACTCAATAGCAAAATTTTAAAAAAGCAAAAACCAAATGGAAATGAGCAAAGGATCCAAATAGACATTCTTCAAAAGAAGACATACAAATGGCCAAAAATTGTATGAAAAATGCCCAGTATCACTAATCATCAGAGAACTACAAATCATACCACAATGAGATATCACCTCAACTTGTTACAATGGCTATTATCAAAAAAAAAAAAAAAAAAGATAGGTGTGGGTAAGGATATGGAAAAAGGGGAACCCTGGTACACTGTTGGTGGGAATGTAAATTGGCACAGCCATTATGGAAAACAGTATGGAGCTTCCTCAAAAAACTAAAAATAGAACTACCATATGATCTAGCAATCCCATATGATCTAGCAATCCCATTTCTGGGTATGTATCCAAAGGAAATGACACAAGTATTTTGAAGAGATATCTGCACTCCCATGTTCATTGCAGTATTATTCACAAAAGCCAAGATATGGAAACAATCTGTGTCCACTGATAGATGAATGGATAAAAATGTGATATGCGCATGTACACACACACACACACACACACACAGAGGAATATTATTCAGCCTTAAAAAGAAAGGAAATCCTGCCATTTGCAACAATGTCCTAGAGGAAATTATGCTAAATGAAATAAGCCAGACACCAAAAGACACATACTGTATGATATTACTTATATTTGGAATCTAAAAAAGTTGAACTCACAGTAGAGACCAGAATTGTAGCTGCCAAGAGTAGGAAATGGGGGAAATAGATAGATGTTAGTCAAAGGGTACAAAGTTTCAGTTACACAGGATGAATAAGTTCTGGAGATCTAAGGTACAGCATGGTGATTATAGTTAATAATACTGTATTGTATACATAAAGTTTGCTGATAGTAGATCTTACGTGTTCTAACCACACACACAAAAAAGGTAAGTCTGTGAGATGACAGAAATGTGAATTAACTTGATTATATTAATCATTTCAAAACATATACTTTAATGAGGTATCTACTATGGGCCAGGATTATAATATCTTCCTTTCTTCCCTACTTAAGAGAGTTGTTTTGAGGATCAAATGAGATTATTTAGGAGAAATCATTGTATAAAACAAAAATGTATGCAGTTAGTTATAGTTTTATTTTCTTGCATTTATCTCTCCCCTTTTAAGCCAGAAAAATCCCGCACATCTGGAAGACCTGGCCCAGAGGTCTTTCTCATACCTCCCCTCTGTATTCCCATAGCACCCCTCTATAAGTCTAAACAGGTCCTCTCATTGCCCAAAGGGCACAAGATAGGCAAAGCCGGGGTTGGTGTCTAGCACAGTGCCTGGCACACAGTAGGTGAACAAAGTGAAGGTTTGCTACTGGTGGATCTGAAGGCTACAGGTGAGGAACATGAGGCCTGAGAGAACAGGATGGGGAAGTCCTACATTCCTTCCCCAGCTGATGATTTGTTTGAGCCCGGCATTGCTGGCCCCTCCCACTGCTGGCCTCTACCCACATGACAATCCACTTAAAACCACAGCAACAGCAAGACATGAATCTGTTCTGCAAACTGTAACTGAGTTTGGGCTTCTCTTCTCCATAATTTCTTCTCTGGAAGTCACTGAGAAAGTTGATGTTGCTTTCATCTTTGAGGCCAGCAGTGCCTGCTCCAAGGCCCAGCACAGTGACAGTGGTGGCTCCCTGGTCTTTTCAGGACCACTGGGAGGGCCGTGCCCCAGGGCTGGCTTTATCTGCTGAGAGCTGGAGGACTAGAGGACTGGGTTTGCAGCAGCCCTCCCAGGAAGGGAAGAAGGGTGAGCAGGGGAAGGACTAGATTTTCTGAATCTCGCTGGCCTGTTCCCTGAGCCAAGGGTGGGGTAGGGTGGAGAGAGAGCAGCCACTCCACACTAGGCTAAGCCCAGATGGTGGGTTCGTGAGAACCATTTAATTGTCCACACAGAGAGGACATCTCACTTTGGCAGAGGACTTAGGCTAATCAGAAGCAGCCCCCAGCCTCCCTTCTTCTCTCCCTCCCTCTGTAAATTCAGCTTGACGGGTACAAGGAGAGGTTCCAGGACTTTGATCCCTAGCCACACTGCCCAGCCTCAAGTATGGGACATTCAGAAACATCCCAGGGAAATTTGTGATCTTGGGGTCAAGAGGGAGGTTCCTGTGTCAGCCCACCTTGGCCAGGGCCCTCCCATGAACTATCAGCTAACCCAACCCTCCCTGTATCCAGCCAGAAAACTTTTTTTCTTTGTGCTAGAAAACTTCATGCTGGGAAAGCTTGAAAAAAAGCAAGAGGGAATAGAGACACTTGGGGTTTGGGAGGTAAACATGTCGAGATGCCAATGAAATAATTTAGGATTGTACCATTTCATAGAGCGCTTCTATCATGTGATAGCTGAATGACCTCGGGAAAGGCAAATAACCCCACAAGCCTCAGTTTCCTCCTCTACAAAATGAAGATGATGTCTACCTGATAGAAAGTTACGTAATAACATATGAAATGCCTGGTGCTTATTCAGGGCTGGACAAGTGGCAGTTTTTTTCTTTCCCAAGCCGATGAGGTGCTAAGACCAAAGATTAGTCTCAACCTTATAGTCCTCCTCTGCCCAAAGTTGTGCAGTTTAATATACAGATTTTCTACCTTCTCTTTTATTATCTAGTAGTCCCTGTTTTGTTTTTTTTTTGACTGTGTCAATCCTAGTAGTCTTACTGTTTCTATGATTTTTATTGTAAAGTCCATTCTGCATTAGCTGCTAGGTATAAAACAATAGTGTGTGTATAATATATTTGAAAAATATGTTCTATATGCAAGCACCATGCATTATGCACACATATACACACAGTGTATATATGGAGTTTAACTGGGATGGCTGATTGCAAGGACAAGTTGAAGCCACAGTGGATTTTGTAACACCAGATGGGCTTCTGAAACATGTTCCATGTAAATTGTCACCTTGAACAGAGAATCATATTTGAATGCACTTTTTTTTTTACATTCAGCAGCTGACAGGTGTTTATAGAAGCCTCTAGCCCTGTCCCTGGGATTCAGCTATTATTCTCCTTTACCTGTGGCCGGGGGACTCACCTACCCCAAGCCAATCCTCAGAAAGGAGATGGCTGCAGTGCTCCCTCCTCCTCTCTTGACATGGCAGCTGGCCAACGCCTGAAGTGGACACACTCTATCCATCCCCAGAACATCCTTAGCCACTTTTGCCCATTGCTGAGAGATGGGTTCAGGGCGGGACCAGGGGGGAGTGAGGTGGGAAGAATATATTATACATCTTCTTTGTTCCTCTCTGGCTCAGCTACTTACTCCCGTGTTCCTGCTGTCCTAAGCGTCCTCACCCCTAAAGCCTAGGAGGGGATTTGAAGCACATTCCAGAGGCGGTCACCAAGTTGAGTCTCACTCGACCTTCAACATCAGCCTGCCAGAGCCAGAGTGTGGCCAGGGACAAACCAGCTCATACCAGACCTAGTCCTGGAGTCACAAGAGCTAGGTTCTGTTCTAGCCCCAGCCTCACAAACTGTGTGCTACTAGAGAAGTCACTTGTCGGCTGTATGTGTACACCGTTTTGCCAACTGTCAGTGGGAAGACAGATGACCCCAGGCTCCAGGGGAAACGTGGGAATTGAACAATGCCACTAGGTGGCAGTATTCAGAAGGACACGGTGCTGGAGCCCCTGACGGTCACAAAGGGCTCTGAAGTACCTTGGCCTCGGGCTGTGCCTGGGCATCTCTTCACTCACTCAGCTCTTCCACACACGTCCTCCCCAGCCCTTCCCTCCCCGCCCCTGCTCCAGCGTAGGAATGGCGCACAGCCTTTGTCCTCCTTCTCCTGGCCGACCCCTACACAGTCTGGAGGACTCAGCTCAAACAGGTCTTGGGATGCTTTCCCTGACAAATCCTCTCTCCCATGTCTCAGACAACGTTGATCCTTGTCACCTTTGTCTCTCTACCCTCCCCAGTCCACACCCTGATTGGGACCCTCGCCACCCAGAGAGTGATCATTCCCCTGTCTGTCTTCCCGAGAGGTCCTTGAGAGCAGAGACCAAGTTTTCTTCACCTCTGTCTCCCCAACCTGGGACTTGCACTATGCCTGCTGCTATATATTTGTTTTTCGAGTGAATTACTTCATGAAAGGAGTTTGGGAAGACCAAATTAACCCCTTTATTCAATGATTTTTGATCTGCTTTTTTAGTAACTCTTAGTATTAAAAATAACACTTTTCCTGATTTTGATCAGCACACATTACTTTGGTGAAGTTTTAAGCCTCTCTTAGCAGTGGGACTCTTGGTTCAAACAAAAATCTATGACAACCCAAATCTATAAACGAATGAAAGTAAAGCTACTTGAGTTGGAGCTGGTTTGCCTCTTCCTTCTTTGGCTACTTTTTCTCAACTCTCTTCTTGGTTTGATCTTCAGCCAACGCTCCATCTTCTTTTCATATTACCCCACCTACTCTCCCTGGGCCACCTCTCCACTCTTTGTTTTCGATTACTAAACATTATCCTTTATGTTGTCATTAGCATCAGGCTCTTTTGCTTATCTCTTGTATCCAATCCATAGCAAAACCATGTCAATTCCATCTCCTAAAATCATCCAAGCTGGCTCCCTCTTCTCCATCCTTTGCCACTCCCTAGTTTACGTCTTATCTCTGTTGGATTTCTGCCACCCCTTCACCACTGGTCTCTCTGCTAGCAGTTATGATCCTATAAAATTCACCCCACACGATGCCACATCTAAAATATAAATCAGACCATGGCACTCCCCTGATCCCTGACTTTTCTATGGTGCCCGCTGGCTGCAGAATAACACCCAAGCTCACGAGCGTGAGCCTTACACAAGGCTCTCCTCATAGAAGGCAGCCCAACCTCTGGTCCCCTCCCTGCCTCTGCAGCCTCCTTCTTCTTCATTCCTTAATTTGAATTCAGTTTTAGAGAAAGTTAAATTGTCTCAATGTTCCACTATGATATCTTTCAGACATTCTATTTCTTTAGAATGGTACCCCCTTCTTACCTAGTAACTTCCAGGCACGTATTCTTCAAAACTCAGCTCAGCTCTCACCTCCGCTGGGAGCTTCCCCTGCCTCTTCCCAATCTGGCCAGGTGCCTCTCACAGGTCTTCCACAGCAGCCTGAGCACACTTTGTCTTAGCAGTAACAAAACTATATTGAATTGCATGTTTGAGACAGTCATCGCCATAACCTATACTCTGTGAGCTTAGGGGGTCCTTTAAGACAAGGCCCTTTTTGTAGAAATTTCTGTTTCCCATGTATTAATATATAGCATAGAGCTTGGAAAGCAGTAAGTGCTCAATAATACCTGGAGTAAATTACTATGATCAACAACACTCCTACTGTTTTCTTCTTTATGGGTTTAATTTGTGATTATAGAATTTCATTTTGAAGAACACTATTTGAAGTACTGACTGATGCGCACAGTATTCCTGTCTCTTGTGATTATAACTTGGGCAATGACATAGCCATTTTCTCCCAAAGTTCCTCCCATTTTTACAGCACCAACCTGTCCCTCTTTGCTGGTGAAAATGAAGTCCAATGTATTCTTAACTTTGCTAATACATTCACAGTCTACACAATAAAAATGCCAGGGAAATAAGTTGAAAACGTATCAGATGCTCTCCTTTTAGCAAAATGAGATATCCAGTAGAGTCTAGAGCACATATCTCCCAATCATATCGAATGTCTTAGCTTCTATATGTTGACTAGGAAAATACCATCTAGATCTATCTCCTGGCTACACAGTATGGAGAATATCCTCACAATATCACTCCTGTTTCTCCCTCTCTTTGTTATCAAATAAGTGCTCCATCCCTGTGTCAGTAGCCTCCTGAGGGCTGCTCTGGGAAGTAATGTTTATGTATCCACATAACCCTGCCCTATGCTCTGCTCTACATTTTTCTACATGGAGAACTGGTAACTAACAGAGTTTAGAGGTCAACTTCTGCATTTCACTGATGAGAAAATGTAGGCCCATAGCAATAAAATGATTTGCTTAATATGAGCAATATGAATAGCTAACATTTATTGTGTGCTTTCTATGCTACACACTTTACATATATTACCTTATTTAATCCTCATGGCAAATCTGTGTGCGAAGTACACAGATTGGAATTAGCATTCCAATTTACAGGTGAGGAAAAAGAAGCTGGGAGAAATGAATTAATATGCCCACAGTCACACATCAAGTGAGAAGTAAATCGAGGATTCCTGCTAAGGCAGTTTAACTCAAAAGCCATTTCATTCGACCACCAGGCTCTGCTGCCTACTACCACAAAGCTACTTATTTTCCCATTGACTTGAAATATATTTTGTCTTCTATTCGGATTGCTCTTCATTTGGCAATAGCTAGAGGATGCTGGCCACATGGTTAATGGACTTGATGGTTCATAAACAAACTCCACAGTGTACAAGAGAGAACCTATTTTAGATGTTAAGGATTTTATGTGATTCAAATTATCTGTACGGTGAGCCTGGGTTTTTATATATTGACATTCTTAGAATAAGAGCCACCTGTTTCAGAAAGGAGTAGTACAGAAGATAGGAAGCACTATTTGCAATTAAGTGGAAAATTCCCCCATGGGTGTGAAGTTAAATTAAAAAGACACTGATTAAGGAAAGTAAATTGAGTACATTAGTGCTTTGAGTGCAAACTCTTTGTTTGTCCAAGCCAAACAGTTGCCATTCCTGAACAGAAGTGAAACACCTGTTGCTTCATAAAGGAAAATTTCAGGCCTGGCTTTTTAGAGCTATTACTGATAAGGGCTGACCATGAAAAGCTTCCAAAAATTGACATCTGGGCCCAAAAGTTTATCATCCCCTTTGCTTATTTTCTTTATTTGTCCATGTGCCCTAGCTGGAAATGTAGCTTGTGACTCCGGTCCAGGACTCACTCCCGTCTTCATTTCTGGAAGGGGCACTGCTTTGGATGTGGCTGCTCTAGACCAACAGTGAGGCTCCCCCTGGCCTGGTGAGCCCTGGTCTCTAGGGCAATAAAGAAGGGGAGAGGCTCCGCTGGCCCAGCCTCCCCTCTCATCTGCCCAAGGGCTTTGACAGTTGGATTCTGTGGACCCTCCTCTGTACCTAGTGGGCAGTGATTTTAGAGAAATACCATTTGCATAAATCAGTTAATGTCCAGCCTCAGCCCAGGTGCTACTGCTCAGCTGAATGTATCCTCTTAAAGGGCCACATTGACCATGTGCTCATGCCATGTAGAGTGGCACATTTGGGTACATCTTCCTTCCTGCCTTGCGAGCAAACCATCTGACATACAAATGTGACTTCAGCACTCTCTTGCCCGTAGATGGTGCCACATCACCTGTAGCTCTCCCAACCCCAGTAGATTTTGATTCCTTGAGTCAGGAGCTGGATCAGGAATCTGGATTTTTAACAAGGTTTCTAGGTGAACAACTGTCCTGGTTTACCCGGGGCTCAGGGGTTTTCTAGGACTTGGGACTCTCAGGGCTAAAGTTGGAGAAGTCCTGAGCAAACCGGAATGAGCTGGTCAGCCTATTTCTGGGTGATTGTGATTTACAGCCGGGGTCTACAGACTATAGCCCACAGGCCAATCCGGCACACCACCTGCTTTTGTAAATAAAGTTTTATTAGAACACCGCTGTGCTTATTGATTTCTTTATTGGCTATGGTTACATTTGTACTCTTAATAGCAGAGTTGAGTAGTTGCAACAGAGACTATGTGACTCAAGAAATCTAAAATATGTATTATTTGGCTTCTTTACAGAAAACATTTGCTGACTCCAAATAAAATCCAACAGTCTAATCCCTTCCTTGTGAGCTGGCTGCCCTCCTCTCCAGCCTTGTCCCTACTCTTTCCCTCCTCACTCTGATGGCTCAGGGCACACTGATCTATTTAGAGCTCCTGAAAAGTGCCAAATGCCCTCCCTTTTACTTATTTCTGTTTTTCACATGCTGCTCCCTCTACTGGGATGCCCGCCTCCCCACTCTGCTTGGCTAATTCCTTTTGGTCCAACAGGATACCGCTCAGGCAGACCTTCTCTGAAGTCTTCCCTGACTCTGCCCCCACACCCCAGCCAGGCTCACAGGCAGGTGAAGCTTCCTGTGCACACCACTATCATTGCACTCACCACATTGTGCCAGAACTGATTGTCCGCTTGTTAATTTCTCCCATTAAGCTATGAGATCCTTAGGGAAAGCACTGTAGCATCTTCATCTTTATACCTCCATTCCTTAGTTTGATTCCTAGTGTGGAAGAGACCCAGGAAATATTTGTTGAATCATGAATCTGTAAAACAGGGATAAGAATTTCCCCAGGACACTTATCTAGTGTCTTAGCTGGAAACTTAGATTATGGCTCTGGTCCAGAACTCATATCCCCTGCACTTCTGGAAGAGGCACTGGTTTGGGTGTGACTGCTCTGGATAAACAGTGGGGTTCCTCTTAGCCTGATGAGGGGTGGGGTAGAGGGATGTGGATAATATACTATTTCCTCCAGTTCGGAAATATATGGTAGGTATTGACCAGGAGAGATGGCTTTTGTGAGCATATTTTTCTGGGTCACAATAAGAGTTGGAAAAAAATCTGGGAATTGGTGGAATTTTTTTTTCTGAAAATTATTTTTGTTTTTTTTTTTAGAAAACTCAGGGGAAATATGGGAATCCCCTTTTCTTCCCTATATTTTATCTAGTTTTTCCCCCAAGCCTGCTTGTCTCCAAATATGCCAAATGCGATAATTTTTGGAGCAAACTGAGTCATAATGTGTTTTATGGCTCTAAACTAATAAAATGGCTTTAGATCAGCAATGGCATCCAAAAAGTACTTGAAGGCATACTCATTTTTCAAAAAATTTGTTTTTTTCTTAAAAGTACTTTTTTTTTTTTTTTTGGTCTGTTGCTTTTAAATTTCCAGAAACTTTGCTTTTCCTGATGAATGATTCTACTCACAGAATTAGGAAAAGAATCCCAAGTGCAGTTCAACTTAGAGTGCTACATCTCTGTTTTCTATGGTCTTCCAGGGGGAAACCAAGGAAAGTCACTGAGGATCCGCTCAGCCAGGGGGCAGAGAGAAGCCCTGGAAAGCTACAGAGAAGGTAGGCCTTGTGGGGGACCAGCCCCAAACAAGGGCCCCTGGATGTTATCATAGAGATCTAGCTGGTAGCACCAAAGAGAGAGATTCCAGCATGGGGTGGATTTGCGGGCCTTGACGTCAATCTCCTATGAGAAGTGGGTTTGGCAAGAGTTGGCAGTTGGTTAATGTTCAGGCTGCTGACTTTGCCCTCTGGGACCTTTTGTTCCTATGGCTCCCGTGTGACAGATCTATTCTTTCTCTCTATAAGGCACAAACCTATGATGAAGAGAAAGCCTGTAATGGAAACTTCATGGCACTGGAGTCCTGGCCTGGTTATTTCTCAGATGTCGGATCCAAGGCAAGTTGTTTACCTTTCCAAGTCTCCACTCTGTCTTCTATAAAAAGGTCATAATAGTAATTTATACAAAGATTAATGATTAAATGAGATCATATATAGAAAAGTTTTTCAAAAGTTCCTGGCACATATTAGATGCCCTAAGACAGTCCCCAGGTGGAGGATGCACGGTTCTAAGCAGATAGACAGAGGTTGTGTCTAGGTGGGAAGTTCTGCCTTGCTCTGGATGGCATAAAGGTCAAAGATGCTGGACTCAGCCTTGAACTACCTTCTTCCCAGACTCCCCTAAATCCAAAACTAGACTTCTTGGCCAGTAGCTTTTCAGGCTCAGCTGGAAGACAGGAATTAAGCAGACCCTGAGGATGACTGGACAGCTCTGAGCCTACACCAACCTGAGGTGTTTTTCTGCAGGGCCCTCTCCTCAGTCATCAGTTCTCTCCCATTTCATGTTCCTGGGTGAATCTCATCTGACCCCAAGGTTTCCAACACTCTCTATAATCTAAGGCCTTCTGAATCAGTTTTCCAACTCAGTCCTCCTCTGTGCTGGACACAGACAGACCCCTATTTGCTGGAAAGCTCCACTCTCTATACCATGAGAACCCCAAACTCATGTCCAAAACTCAACTCGTGTTCTTCCTCTCTCACAGGGTTGCCTCTTCTTATGTTCCTAGTACGAATCAATAAATTCATCTTCTACTCCCTTGGCAAAGCCAGAAAATGTGGAATCATTTTAAGCCTCTTCCCTCTCTGGGTCTCCCCTCATATCTAGTCAACACAAACTCATTAATTTAATAAATATATATGGAGTGTCTGCTATGAGTAAAGCACTACCCTGTGTGCTGGATAAAAAGTGGTGAACAAAATAAACATGATCTCTCTCATCTATGAGGAGACAGACATTAAATAAATAAATATACAAATGAATACATACTGATAAATTCTGATAAGCGTTAGGAAGGAAAAGCATAGCATGTTTTAAGGATTATGACAAGATGACCTAATTTAAATTGGGTGGTCAAGGAATGTATATTAGTCAGGAAATCTTTCGATTACAAACAACATAAGCCCAACCTAAACAAATTTAAGTAAAAAGGAGGAATTCATTGAAAAGATATCGGTGTAGCTCACAGAAGCAAGGAAGAGGTGACAGTGCAGGTTTGAGAAGGGCTCAAGAATGGATGACGAGAGCCAGAGACTGACACAGCATCAGACATCTCACTGTCTTTGTTTCTCCTCTTCATCTTTCTCTAAGTTGGCCTCATTCTCTCCTACTCCAGAGAAGCTTTCTCCACACATGATGTGAACATGCTTCACAGCTGAGTAGCTCTCTGGCTAAGGGGTCTTGCCACTTCCTCATAGGAAAATCTGAGGAGATGACTTAGCTGGTGAGAGGAATGGGACACTGTGAAGCTGGCCCAGCCTGGACCAGTGCCTACCCCTAAAGCCAGGAAGGGGGGTGGCCTAAAGAGAGAAGGGTGGGATGAGATGGGGGTGGCAGAAGACTTCTTTGAGGAAGTGACATTTAAAATGACATGAGGTAATGAACTGCACACTTGAAATAGGCATATTTTATTACATATAAATTATATCTGAATAAAGTTGACTTTTAAAAAGAAAAACAAATAAATAAAATGATACAAGACCTAAAAGATAAATAATATTTAGCCAGATAATAAGTGGAGGAAGAACATTTTAAATAGAGAAAACACCATTCATTGATTCATTTATATGGGAAATATTTTTTGACTACTTACCCAGGCCTGGACTGGGTATATAACTAGGAACAAGAAAGATACAGTCCCTGCCCTCTGGTAGTTTATAAGTGCAAAAATCTTAGGCAGGAAAATCTGGGCCTCTCGGAGGACTACAAGAAGGTCCAAGTGGCTAGAGGACAGTGAGTGGGGAGATGAGTGGCCCAAGGTTAAGCTGGAGGGGAAGGAGGACATCATAGCATGTAGGTCCTTGTAGGCCATCCTAGGGTTTGGGATTTTACTCCTAGTGCAATAAGAAGTCATGGAAGGGTCTTACACTGAAGAGCAATGCGATCTGGTTTATATTTCTAAACTATCACTTTAATTGCTTTTTCTAAGGCATTGTAAGGAAATAAAAGTTGAAGGATACTAGTGAGAAGGCTCTTGCCATAAGGCAGGTAAGAAAGAATGGTTGTTTAAACTAAAAAGACATTAAAAGGAAAGTGAATATGTGATATATCTTAGAGTTTGAATAAATAGTAATTTGTAATAGATTGTATGTGGGAGATGAAAGAGAAGACAGAGATAAGATGATTCCCAGATTTATGGTTTGAGTAACTGGTGTGATTGAAGCCTCCATTTACTGAGATGAGGAGATTACAGGAGGATTAAATTTGAGGAGTGAAGATGAAGAGTTTAGTCTTGAACATGTTAATTTTGAGACGTCTAAGCAAAATGTCCAGTTGGCAGGTATGTGTGTGTGTGTGTTATCAAGCAGATGTCATATAGAGACATGGAGTGGATAATTTCAATCACAAAGAGTATGGAGTAAAAGAAGAGGCCCAGGATGGAGGCCTGGGGAGCTTCTACATTTAGAGGACAATCAATGCTAAGGAAAAGCAGCAGAGAAGGAGCAGAAAAAATAAGGAAGAGCATGGTAGTGGTATTGGGGAGCCAAAAGACGAGAATGTTTCAAGAATAGAGATGATCAATGATGTCAAATGCAACTGAGGTCAAACAAAACTATCATTTAAAAATGTCTATTGAATTTAGCAGCATAGAGAGCATTAATAGCCTTAGCAAGAGCAGTTTTAAGGGAGTGAGATGTGGAGGTGGTAGAGAATGAATGGGGACTCTTTAAAATCAGGAATAAGGCAAAGATGACTGCTAATACTACATCAAGTCACTATTGTATTGGAGGTCATGATCAGTGAAACAATACATGAAAAATAAATTAAAGTTATAAGAATTTTAAAGGAAGAAACAAGTTGCTCATTAATTGCAGGTGATATTACATCTGCATGTAAAATTGAAAGTAATTTAGTAATTACTGGGATAAGAAAAGTTAGCAAGGTGGCTGGATATATGAACAATATACAAAAGCCTATTGCATTTTTCTACTCAATCCAAATAGAAATAATAATTCTTTAAAAGTTAATATCTATAATGGCAACAATCACAACAACCAAAACCAGAAGATACCCAAACGTGTGTGAGATCTTTGTGGGAAAAACCACAAAAATTTACTAAGAGACAATAAAGAAGGTCCAAATGAGTGGATAGATATACCATGTTAATGATAAAAAACTCAATATCAGAGAGATGTCAGTTTCCCTAAGGCATATTTGTTCTATCTTAAAAGGAGACTAGAAAATAAAATGAATGCAGATACAGGTATGTATATAAATATGGTGATAGACAATAGATATTCCTTAAAACTCCATGTGGTAACAACCATCTTCATTTTTTCAGGCTGTTCCCACTGTTTGGAATTTTCTTTCACCTTATCTATTTGACAAACTTCTTTTCATCCTTCAAAACCCTAAGCAGACCTGATTTTCCATGCTTTTCTCAGCCTATACAAATAAAATCACTCATTCTCTCTAATAGGCTGCTTCTGAATCTCATGCTTACTTCTATTATTGCTTGGGACACAGTGTATTCTACGTATGTGTTTATATGTCTACCTGAAGTTAGACTTTCACCAGTAGAGTTCATGTCTTGCAAAATAATCAGAGAAGAAGATCAGCTATGGAGTATCCAAAAGGCCTGAGTAAATTCTCAATAAATATCTTTTGAATAATAGAGAGTCATCCAAGGCCCATGGGGAGGATCCTGAGAGGATCCTGTACTCTCCACCTGTTTTCCCCCACCATTCTAATCTGGCCCCTGGGAGATTCTGGAAATAACCTGAGGATCTGAGTGTCTGGACGTTGGAAACCCAGGTGTAGGAGCACTCTCGGGGGGAAAAGTCACAGGGTAACCTGCTATAAAGCCTCTGGTCAGGTACTTCAGTGCCTTTTTTATACCAAACAGACTGTACAGAGAATGACCATTTTCTTCCTCAAAGGCTCTGCAGCCTCCACAGAGGATTCCCCCCAAAAGGAGTGACCAGGCATTGTTTGCAGATTGAAGGAAATGTTGGACTGGCAGGAAACTTAGAACTAGAGTCCCAAGAACTGCCATCAAGTCACAATAAATCAGAAATGTAGGAAAGGGATCTTTGAGATAGCAGTATTAAGCAATGAAGGAATATGATTTATTTGACAAAATAATTTCTGGCTTAGTTTTTAGGAAATCCATGAATTGTATCAAGGCAAAGAAACCCATATATTCTCTAGAGTTTTTGTAGTATAAATTCTGTATGTAACAACTTTGGCTTCCACATTTGAGGACAGTTTATAATCTCTTTGAGGACAGGAACATAATTTACAAAATTATGCGTTTACACAGACCTTGACACATACTAGGTCTTACTAAGGACAACCTGTTGGATGAATGAGGTGTACATAAGGATAAAAACCTCATGTTTCAGTGAAGGAAGAAAGGGTTCTCCCAGTCATTACCAATACCATTTGCTAGCATCGCATACTTACATGTATAAAGAGGATTTAAGAATTTTTTTAAAAATGATCCTAATGAGTCTCTCTCTGCACCAGTTCCAAGGGCTGGGACACAATTGATGATGTTATACTGGACATAACTGCTCTCCAGGGAAATAACGAGATTTGTGTTTTAAAAGCAAATATTCTCTGAGCATCTACATGTGCCAGGTTATTGTTCAAGGCATTGGAGGTGAGCCATAGATAGTTCTTCAAGGGGACCTACAATTTGTTGTGGAAATAAATGTGCACAAAAATAAAACCAGAAAGGGATAGAGAGGAAACTGGGAATGTTGAACGAGAGCTGAGCTTGTAACTTGTGGTCCTGGGCTTCAAAAGTGGCCCCTATATTTAGAAATATTGAAGAAGGGCCTAACTAGAAGGGAAAGAACAGAGAAGATGGAGAGGCCACAGTTTTGTTTTATTTGGGTAATAGTAGCTTTTGGCTAAATTTTTACCAAATACATGGACATGGCTAAAATGGTAAGGAGAGGTTCATAATGAAAAGCAACATACTTCCCACCTCTATTGACCCTTCCTAGGGATACCCACTGTTAACTATTTTAGGCATTTATTCTGAATATATAATCTGCTTCTATCACTATTTATTAATTTACCAATTTGAAATAGTACCCATTGACTTTCTACTTTCCTGGATGAGATTTAAGTCTCTAGCTCCATCTTTGCCAATCCAGGTCCTCCAACATAGTTAAGTTACTATCTGAAGTTTCTCAATCAAATTCCTTACATTAACATTCATGATTTTATTTCTATTCCATTCACCATGGGCAGTATTTTTCAATTCCCCCCTGTTATGGACTGAATTGTGTTTCCCTCAAATTCATATGTTGAAGCCCTAACCCGCTGTGACTATATATTTGGAGATAGGGCCCTTAAGGAGGTAATTAAGGTAAATGAGGTCATAAGGGTGGGAACCTAGTCCAATAGGACTGGTGTCCTTATAAGAAGAGGAAGAGACACCACAGATGTGCATGCACAGAAGAACAGCCATGTGAAGACATGGTACAAAGACAGCCATCTGCAAGCCAAGGAGAGAGGCCTCAGGAGAAACCAAGTCTGCAGACACTTTGATCATGTCAGTTCCAACCTCCAGAACTGTGGGAAATAAATTTCTGTTTTCCAAGTGACCCAGCTTGTAGTATTTGTTATGGCAGCCCTAACCAACTAATACACCCACTTCATAATATTAGGGTCATTTATTTGCATTATTATAATGATATTTTTATTTTCCATGACTTTTTTTCTGTTCCATGACTGTGCCTTTTCCATTTGATTCTTATCTTGTCTGCTGGATGTGGTATGTTCTCAAATCACTATGAGAATAATAATCAGAACTTCTTAAAAGTGTGTTCTTTTCTGCAACTATTTTCTCTAGAAGCCCTGTTCTCTATTTGTTTATTTTTATGCCTCTCTTTCTTATTGGAGGCTTTCCTCAAATGTCTAGAGATCCTTAATTCCACTCATGAGAAATCACTATTAAAATTTGGTAAATTTCTATCCTATTTTTTCTTTATCTATGTAATTTTATGTATAAAATTATATAAAACATTGATATGAAGATCCTAGGTTCTAAAATTTTATGAGTGTCGAAGACATACTCAAAGCACTCAGAGAGTCTAAGTTTTTCTCTTTGCCTTCACCCATAAAGAGTAAATGGACAAAACACTAATTGTATTAAACCTGCCCCAAAATAAGTTAGTACAACAAGGAAACTACAGAACAGTATCTCTCATAAACATAGATGCAAAATTGCTAAATAAAATTTGAGCAAATCAAACTCAACATAAAAAAGATAATAATCAACTCAATATAAAAAAGATAATGCATTATGATCAAGTAGAGTTTAATCCTAAGAGTGCAAAGTTGGCTTAGCATTCAAAAACCAATCAAGGTAACTGATCATACTATACAAATTAAAAAATAAAAACGGTGTGATCATTTCCACAGACATCGAAAAAGCATTAGACAAAAATCAATACCCATTCAGGATAAAAATTCTCAACAATCTAGACATAAAAAGGAACGTATTAAACCTGATAAAGGGTGTCCACAGGAAAAAAAACCCTGTAGCTCATATCATATTTCATGTAGAAAAACTTAATAATTTTTTCCTAAGATAGTGAAAAAGGCAACAATGTCCATTCCCACCACTTCTATTCAACACATTGGAGGTCCTAGACAATGCAATAAGGCAAGAAAAAGAATGAAAGCCATACAGCTTGAAGAAGTAAAGCCAGATTTATTCACAGACAACATAATCATTTACATTGGAAATTGTCTATGTTGGAAGTCCTAAGGATCTACAAAAATGCTGCTATAAATAATAAGCTCAGCAAGGTTATAGAATATAATGTCAATATATAAAAATCAATTACATTTCTATGTATTAGAAATAAGCCATTGAAAATGGAAATTAAAAACAATACAATTTACAGTAGCATAAAGATATGAAATACTTAAGGGAAAAGTTAATAATGTATGTACTCTGAAAACTACAAAATGTTGAAATGAGAAATTAAAGAAGATCTAAATAAATGGAGAGATACACGAGGCTCTTGTATTGAAACATTCAATATTGTTAAGATGTCAGTTCTCCCCAAATTGATGTATAGATTTAACATAAGCCCAATCAAAATGCCACTAGGTTTTATATATAAAAGTTAACAAGCTGATTATAAAATTTATTTGAAAATACCAAACACCTAGGATATCAAAACAATTTTGAGAAGATGAGGACAAAGTTGGAGAGCTTACATTCCTGACTTCAAGACTTATTATAAAACTATAGTCATCAAGATAATACCGTATTGACATCCAGATACACAAATAAGTCAATGGAATCCCATATAGAATCCAGAAATATTAATAAATCCAAATATATATGGTAAATTGACTTTCAACAAAAATGCAAAGACAATTTAGTGGAGAAAGGGTATTTCTTCAACAAATGATGCTGAAACAATCGGATATCTATATAACAACAACAAAGATCTTCAATCCGTAACTCACATCATATTCAGAATTAATTCAAAAATTAACTCAAAATCTAAATGATTTAAATCTAAAAAATACAAATCTAAAATATCTAAAAGATCTAAAGTTAAACCTAAAACTATGAAACTCCCAGAAGAAAACATAGGAGAAAATCTTTGTGACATTGATTAGACCTACATTTCTTAGGTACAACACCAAAGTAAATCCAACTGGTAAACTGACTTTGTCAAAATTAAGAAGTTTGCTCTTCAAAAGACAATACTAAAAGAATAAAAAGGCCAGGTACATTGGCTCACTCCTATAATCCCAGCCAAGGCAGGAGGATCACCTGAGACCAAGAGTTCAAGACCAGCCTGGGCAACATAGTGAGACTCTATCTCTACAAAAATTTAAAAATTAGCCAACATGGTGATATATGCCTGTATTTCCAACTACTTTAGCCCAGGATTTTAAGGCTACGGTGAGCTATGGTTGTACCATTGCATTCTAGCCTGGGTGACAGGTTCAGATCCTGTCTCTAAAAAACCCAAATAAATAAAAGAATAAAAAGATAAGCCACAGACTGGGAGAAAATATTTGGAAATAACATATCTGATACAAGACTAGTATCTAGATATATAAGGAACTTTAAAACTCAGTAATAAGAAAACAAACAACCTAATTTTTAAAAAAATGGGCAAAAGGTTTGAACAGACATTTCACCAAAAAATATATGGGGATGGCAAATAAACATATAAAAAGATACTCAACAGCACTAGTGATGAGAGAAAAGCAAAGTAAAACCACAGAGATACCACTATGTACCTATTAAAATGTCTAAAATTAAAGAAACTGACCATACTACGCGTTGGTGAGGACATGGAAGAACTGGGACTCTCATACATTGCTGGTGGGAATGGAAATGGTACAACCACTTTAGAAAACACTTTGGCAGTTTAAAGAGTTAAACATAGACCTATCATATGATCTATTCCATTCCTAGGTATTTGCCGTAGAGAAAGCCCACACAAAGACTTGTGCACAGATTTTAATAGCAGCTTTATTTGTAATAACCTTTAATAACCCCAAACTGGAAACAAATACGGTAAATTCCTAAAATGGAATACTCTTCAGCAATAAAAAGGAATGTGCCATTGATACACTCAACAACGTGGATAAATCTTAAAATAATTATGCTGAGTAAAAGAAGCCAGACAGAAAGGAGTACATACTGTGTGATCTCATTCATATAAAATTCTAGAACACGCAAAATAATCTATAGTAACAGGAGGCAAATCAGTGGTTGTTTGGACCGTGAGGGTCAGGGTAGGTGAGAGAGAGAGATTACAAAGGGGAACAAGGAGATCTGTGGGCAAGACCACTGTGTTCATAATTTTGATTGTGGTGATGGTTTCACGGGTGTGTCTATATGTTAAAACTCAGCAAATATGTACATCTTATTGTTTCTTATACCTTAACGAACTGTTGAAAATACATTGTATTCATAATGTTTTTACATATAGGAAACAAAGAAGAGAACAAAACAATCACTGACAAACTCCCAGCCTCTGTTGGCACCAACTTTTACAAAAGGAAGAGTAATACAAATGTAAGGCTAGATCACGTGAACAGCAGGAAATGAAGAGTGAAAGTAGAACAGGTAGACCTCAGCTCCTCCTCACACGGGCCCCTCCCTCACTAAATCCCTCTCCTCCAAGGCAGACACCATGAACTAATTCTAATGTTGGAGTATAGTATCTTTTTTTTTTTTTTTTTTTTTGGGAGACAGAGTCTCACTCTGTTGCCTGGGCTAGAGTGCCTTGGCATCAGCCTAGCTCACAGCAACCTCAAACTCCTGGGCTAAAGCGATCCTACTGCCTCAGCCTCCCGAGTAGCTGGGACTACAGGTGTGTTCCACTGGTCCCAGCTAATTTTTTCTATTTTTAGTAGAGACAGGGTCTCGCTCTTGCTCAGGCTGGTTTCGAACTCCTGACCTCAAGGGATCCTCCCACCTCAGCTTCCCAGAGTGCTAGGATTACAAGCGTGAGCCACCCTGCCCAGCGTGGTATGATTCTTTATGCCTCTATTTACTGCTCAGAAATTTTATCAAATGAAAACAGTTCAAACATCCTTAGATAGCTTTTTTTTTTTTTTTTTTTTTTTTTGAGACAGAGTCTCGCTTTGTTGCCCGGGCTAGAGTGAGTGCCGTGGCGTCAGCCTAGCTCACAGCAACCTCAAACTCCTGGGCTTAAGCAATCCTACTGCCTCAGCCTCCCGAGTAGCTGGGACTACAGGCATGCACCACCATGACCGGCTAATTTTTTTTTCTATATATATTTTTAGTTGGTCAGATAATTTCTTTCTATTTTTAGTAGAGACGGGGTCTCGCTTTTGCTCAGGCTGATCTCGAGCTCCTGACCTCGAGCTATCCTCCTGCCTCGGCCTCCCAGAGTGCTAGGATTACAGGCGTGAGCCACCACGCCTGGCCTAGATAGCTTTTTAATGAGACCTGAGCCATCCAAATTTTGTGCAAACATCTTTTAACGTTCTAAATAGTCCAGTAAAAACAGTTGTTTTTTAGACATTGAAATAAAGATTATTATAGCTAATACATTCATTTTAGGTCAAATGTATGCAGAATGAAACTGCATCTTTAAATGCCATATATATAACGTTATAGGATCGTGAGCATCCCACCCTCTGCCACATAGGAATACAGAATATTTGCACTCGTTTTATAGGTCTCAAAGCAAAGTTGCATCACCTCGTATGAACAAAGAAACATGGAATTTTGGAACTCAAAGACATTGTTACTCTGACAGGCTTAGGCTGAAAGCGAGATGGGACAAGGAAGAAGGACACTTGACCCAGGGTGGAGTACGAGCCTAGCCTGGGTGCAGCGGTCATCCTCTGCGGGGGAGGCAGTGTCCAGTGAGGGCACTATGCCCTGTGCCGGCTCCCCCAGGGTCCGTATCAGCATATTCATTCAGGGGGAAGGGGCTAATACTCAGGCCTCCAAACAGCAGTAGAACCCCAGCGTGAAAGAAAGGAGGCACCCCCCTGCATCGATCGTCTTCTGGATGCTGGACATCTTGCTAGACACTCCAGAGCAAGCGTGGGGCCAGTTACTATGGCCTCTGCTTTATCGATCAGAAGACTGGGGCTCGGAGGCAAGGAGTTAACTGTGAACACTTGAGGTCTACCTGAGCCCAATACACAGGCCTTGCTCCAGGAGCACAAGTTTGAGGTCTGGCTGGCTGCAAAGGGGAGAGGCAGAGAGATAAAGGGGCCCAGTGCTCATGTCAGAGCCCCTGGGAGAGCCCCTGGGGTCTGCTGGACCCACTGGGTGTAAGAGTGGGAGACATATGGTGAGGATGAGGAGACCATGACCATAAACCCAGATGCTGTCAGGCTCGACCCAGTGACTGGCCCAGGGGGTTCATGTGGAGGAAGTTGGAAAAAGGACCAGGGCAAGCTTAGTGAGGTTGACCTAATGGCCTTCTAGCTCCTCATTCAGCAAAAGAAGGAATGAGGAACAGCAGAGAGGAAGAGGCCTTGCCTGACATGTGACAGGGCTGGGACCCTGAACTTGGGCTCCTCAGCCTCACCTGGCACACGGCCTAAAAGGGCACACTGAATGGACAGACGGGACTGCTACTGCTAAGAGCACCACACAGGGAGGCTTGTCACTGGAGACCTACTTATGTACTGAGTACCGAGTCCCATCAATGATTTTTCTTGCCCTTATCAATGGTTTGTTTGTCATTCTGTCCTTGGCAGGGACGTGAAGCCTATTTTTCTCCTGTGGGGAACTTGAACAAGTCTGCCATAGGTCAGTGGCTTCCAAGAACACTTTGAGCCCAAGAGCCCTGCCTTTCTTTACCTGTGTCCCCTGCCCCTTCTGTTGGGTGGGACTATGGGGACTTGGTTTCTGCAACCTCCTTACACCTCAGCGTGCACTTGAGCCTTCTCTGCCCCCAGAGAACAGAACATTCTCCCCAGTTCACAGTAAAAAGACACCAAGACCATGGAGGAGCAGCAGAATCTGCCTTCTCAGGTCAGAGCTCGGCAGATTCAGTAGCTCTCTGCACCCTCTCTCCCCGCCCCCACGGAGCTCACCTTTGCTCAGCACCTGGATTACCTTTCTGTCCTTGGCCCTTGTACTCAAGGCCTGGCGGGAATGCGTGGCACCCTCAGAGGACACTGATGAGAGCTTAATGAAGGGACTGTTTACAGAGGTCTGGGCAGGGTCACAGGAAATACCTAGGGACAAGCAGCAGGAGGGGCTGTCACCACCCTTAGGCCTGAAGACTCCAAAGGAGAGAAGGGTGTTTTCTGAGCCCAGCTGTGGGAAAGCGGATGTCCGACAGGAGCTGTGGCCGTGCAGGAGCATGGCATGGCCAGAATTGCAGCAAGGCCGGGCAGAGGTGGGACGCTGAATCCTCTGTCCTTCTGCTCCCCCACCTGCTGCTGGTGCCACCGACTGGCTGAGCCCAGCGTGAAGCCAGAGGGCAAAGGGACGCAGGAACTGCAGCCCACGGAGATCAGCCTCCCAGGGCACATGGCAGGGCAGGAAAGGGTGAGAAAGAGGAAAATAACCCACACATTTTCACATCAGCCCTGTGAGTTGAAGGCAGTAGGCACCATCATTCCCATTTTCCAGAAGAGAGAAAAAAAAAAAACTGAAGCCCAGTGTCAAAGTCAAAATAGGAATGTAAATTTTATGTTTTATTTGGGAAGAAAGAATTACAATTCAGTACATACACGCAGGCTGGGTGGTCTTCGGTATATCCAAAGAACAAGGGGAGGATCAGAGGTTTTATGAAATGAAGAAATGTTGCCTATTGCTCTTTGAGAAAGCTCCCTGGCACTGGTAACGTTTTGGGGCACTGGCAAGCTCTGTTGGGTGAGCCACTGCGGTGGACAAAATCAGTCCTCGAGTTGCAGCAAATTATCTCCGAAGCTAAGATAAAACTGGTTTTAGGTTACAGCAAGCAGTTTCAGCGGTCAAGCCTGCAGAGTGACGAATACATTCTTGGAGCAATGTTTTGTAGGCTGAGTGCTTTTCCCCACTGGCTCTTCAACGCTGCTTTAGTTGAGTATAACAAGAATGATCCAATTCTTAGGATCAACTTTCACACCAGAAAGGAGTTTACAGGAACCGGCACAATGGATATGGTGGAGCCAGATCTATAAACCAGGTCCCTGGCTCTCAAATCTAGTGCTCTTTAAAAAAAAAAAAAAAATTAATTCTTGATCTAGTTGACCCAATCTAGTGTTCTTTGGATTCTGTCGTCCAGGCCCAAGCCTCTGCCCAGCCCCCCACAGCAGTCCATGCCCTGCTCTGCCGGTCACTTGGCAAGTGCTCAACGAGCACCTGCTGGGACCAGGCTCTGTGTTCGCAAAGCTAGTCTGAGTTTTGTATTGTATCACTTAAGACTATTTCATGCCTTATTTCCTGGCCTCAGAACTCCAACACCTTCTCCCCCGTGCTCCCTCAACCCCGCTCTCAGCTGATGACCCCACCTCACATTTTATTGAACAGATGGAAGTCTCTAGCACCAAACTCGGCCCTCCTCTCTCTTGCTATTCTTGTGTCAGCACCTTCTCCCTCCTCCACCCGTTAGAACTGCAGATGTGTCTCTTCACATGCATGACCAATCTTCCCACGTGGGCTGTGGATCGCACCCCTCTCATCTGGGCCCTTAGACATACCCTTCCTCTCCCTTCCCCACCGTAAATCTCCCCCGCTCTACTGGACTGTCCCCAGCAGCATAACCTGCCCTTGTGGCTCTCCCATCCTAAAGTCCTCCCTCGGTCCCACGGTCCCCTCCAGCTACCACTCTGTCTCCCTGTCCCCTTCACGGCCATCCTTCTTTGTCTGTTGGTTGGTTTGACCACAGGATCAGAGGGTGGAGTTAATCCTAGTCTTCATTTCATGTCATCCTATAATTATAGGTTTGAGCAAGGCACTTCCCTGCTCTGAGACCACAAGGCCACCTTGCTATTTTTCCTTCTTTTTTTCAGGACCAAAAATGCTACTGGTCTTTATCAGGTGATCTTGTATCTAACAGCCTTGCTGAACTCTCCTAAGTTTTAATGTTTGTTGATTCCATTAGTTCTTCTCTGTAGGAAATCAAGTCATCTGCAAAGAGTAGCAGTTTCATTTCTTCCCTTTCAATCTATATGTGTTATTTGTTTTCTTTCTTTAAAGCATTGGCAAGGGCATCCAGTTCTATGTTAAACAGGGGTTGATAGTCAGCATTTGTCTTATTCCTGATCTAATTAAGTATAATATTAATATTTTATACTAATATACTATATAGTATGTTTTGGTGTATATAATATTAACGTTATATAAATTTCACCAAGTTGAGGAAATTCTCTTCTCTTCCTACTTTCTAAGAGTTTTTAACAAACAAGTGATGAGTTTTATCAAAGTTTTTCTACATCATTGAGATATTCAAATGATTTTCTCCATGTATAATATGGAAAATTACACTGATAGAATTTTCTAAGATTGAACCATTCTTGCATTCCTAAGATAAATCATATTTGGTGATTATGATGTACTTTTTTCCTAAAACGCTATTGGATTTGTTTAAAACTAATATTTGATTTACAATTTACACATCTATACTCAAGGTAAAATAGCCCTATATATATTTTTATTTTTCTGAACTTTCTTATCTAGTTTTGGAAACAAGAGTACACAGTCTTCATGATAAAACAATTTTATTCTTTTTCTATTTTCTGGAACTCATCTAAAATAGGAATTATCTGCTCTCTGGAAATTTGATAAAATTCATATAGAAAACCACCTGGGCCCAGGGATTTTTAGAAAGAGAGATCTTTGATTACCATTTAATTTTATTTAGTATTTCTTGGTCTATTCAAGTTTGAATTTCTCCCTTAATCAAATTTTGTGTTTTATATTTTTCAGAAACATTTTCATTTCATCTAGATTTTCAAATTTATTATCATAGTTTTCATAACATATCTTAAAACTTCTGTTACATTTATATTTACTTTTCTGTGTTGTGTTTATTTGTGTATTATCTTTTTTCTTGCTCTGTCTTGACAGAGACCTATCTTATTAATCTTTTGAAAGAACCAGGTTTTAGCTTTATTAGTCATCTTTTTTGTTGTTGTAACTGGTACTCTCTATTTCTCTGCTTTCTTCCCTGCTTTTTATTATTTCCTACTATCTTATTTCTTTGAAGTTTTCTCTGTTGCTTCATTTCTAAATTTTTGAGTTTGGTGGTGTAGCTCACTTGTTTTCAATCTTTCTTGTATCTTGATAAATGTGTTTTAAACTACACATTTTCCCTTAAGTCCCATAGTGCTTTCATTGTCATTTGATTCTAATTATTTTGTAATTACTCATATGAGTTAGTTTTTAACTCAAGTGATACTATTTAGTTTCAGACCTACAGTTTTTTTTAAATGAAATCCTTTTGTTACTTATTTCTAATTTTCTTTCATATGTTAGAGAACATAGTCTGAACGATCTGGATTAATTTGATTTATTGAGGCTTCGTTAATGACTTAGTACCTAGGCCGTTTGTAAATGTTCCATGTGTACTCGAAAACAATACATATATTTAAATATATGTATATTTACCTATTTATTGTATTTTTAGATCCTGTATATCTCTGAATATTTTACAATTTTCATCTTTTTGTTCTATCAGTTTCTAAAAGGGATGTGTTCAAATCTCCAATTGTTGGATTATCCATTTCTCCCTGTAGTTCAGGTAGCTGTTGTTTTTTGTATTTTGAGGGTTTTTTGTTTGTTTGTTGTTTGTTTGTTTTGGTGTTTCTCTCAAATGGCCCCGCTCATCCTCCAGAATTCAGTTTAAATGTCACCTCTTCAGGGAAGTCTTCCAGGATCCACCATTCTCTATCACAGCACCTAAATTTTCTTCATTATATTCATTACACACTACAGTTATTTTTCTCACTTGTTTTATTTTAAATTATCTATTTCTGCCCCAGACTGTAAGCTCCTTAAGGGTAAAGATTGTTACCCAGATAGTGCACTGCTCTATTCCCACGACCAGGAACAATGCTTGGCACATAGCGGATGCTCAAGAAACATTGCCAAATGAATGGACGGCTGAACAAATGAATGAAAGGGGAAGGATCACTAAAACTTTTCATGCTAGGAAGAGTGCTGGGTGCCATTTGTACATTTGCTCCCTTTTTGACCCTCCCGGCGCCCCCAGGAGTGTTAAGGACGCTTCTATTAATACAAGCACACAGTCAGCAGGTGGCAGAACCTCTCAGAGTGCCAATGTGCCTCTAGTTTGCAGCCTCTGCCTCTCAGTCTCCCATGCCTGCAGGTTGGGAGTGAGGCCTCCTGGGTGCATCAATGCCATGACAGCAGGAGGAAGAAAGAGCTGAAAAACGTGGCCTGGGAAGACTTGTACGTGGGTGCTATGAGTGGTGGTGCTTCGTACAGTAGAGGGCAAGGGGTTGACGTGGCAAGATCTGAACTGTCCTCATCCCCACCAGCAGGGCATGCAGGCTTATTGGGAGCTGTGGAGCTGGGCTCGGTTGGCACCTGGCATCACTTTTGCCTTCACACTCCTCCAACCTTCTAGTGGGCAGGAGTGTAGGCTGGGGGACACATCTTCAGTGGAGGTCAGAAGCGAGAGGTCAGAGTAGGAGAGCTCGGAAGACCCAGGGTTGAGTTCTGGGTCCCTTTTGTTCTCAAGAGGGTCCCCACTCACTTATAACCTCTGGCAAGTTTTTTTTAAATCTAACTTATAAAACAGGGATAATTGTATCTGCCAACATAGCTCCCAGGGTGGCTGTGGGTCCCAAAGGATGGAATGTGTGTGAAAGAACCAAAAATGCTGCTAGACTCTTGCAGACTAGAGTCTGCAAAAATGCTGCAGACTCTTGATGTGTGTTAGTTTCAGGAATCCAGTTTAAGAGGTGCTACATGGATTTTAGACACTGTTTGGTGAAAATACAAGCCTGATTATGGAGCTTTGGGGACTTTTATGGATTTGAGGCCATCTGCTGCCTTCCCACTGGCTTTCAGTTTGGTTCTGCTCAACTATGCTGAGTAAGGTCTTCTTTGAATGATTATCATGTTTGAAGGATTTTTTACTTAATGAAGTGTGAGCTGAACTGGGATTTAGCTGTTAATGTTTCCAATTTCTTTCCAATTACTGTAAGAATTTTATAAGCAGTTTTATACTTATAATAATATTCCTTCTCTACATCAGGAAAAAAAGCCCAATATCTGATTTCAAGCCTTGTGTTCATCTAAGTCTTGGGGAAAGACAGAGAGAGAGAACGAAAGAGAGGGAGACCGATTGGATCTTTGTGGAACTCCTGTGATTCATATCAGGTTGATTGCAGGCAAATTCTCAGGTTCTACAGAAGAAAAGGCTGACACACAATAGCCCTTTGTGCTACTTCTCTAAGTGAATGTGCTTAGAAGTTAGCTTGCTGTGGAGTTTGGGAGTATGATAAGGTTAATTCAGGCAGCCCCTGACATGTAATTTATAAACAACCCTACATAGGAAAAAATGTCACAGCTTCTAGCTGCAGTCCTATTGCTCCAGAAACTTCTGAACTCCTTTTCCGATTCCATGTCAATCACTTATCCGCTCAACAAACAGCTTTCAAGAGCTCAGGGTGGGAGGCTGTATCTGAGAATGTGGGCTCTGGAGCCATGTGGTTGGGGGTTAAATTCTGGCTGAGCAGCTGTGAGACCTTGGACAAGTGGCTCTTAAAGACTAACTGGAGGCAATTCTTTTCTATCTTCGTTCCACAAATAATTATGCTTCTCTCCAGATCCTTGAACTTTATACCTTACAGACACTGGAAATCTTGAAAATGGTTGTGATTTCGTTCTTCCTGTGGATTGCAGAAAAGGTCAGAACTAACTATGCATGTGGCTTGTCTGTGGTCTATAGGATGTCATGGCAAGCATTTTGTTACCAGTATGACTTGCGGCTCTACTTTACTTTCCTTCTCTTATTTTCTCCTTGCCTTGCTTGAATTTTCTTAAACATCTTCCATTTCTCATTTTGGGCCTTCACTTGACCCATTGGGCCTGCTCTGCTGCAGTGAATCTCCACATCTTGCAGGACAGCAGGTGGTTAAGAGAACATCCTCAGCTCCACCGTTCCTGTGCTAACCTTGGCAAGTTGCTGTGTTTCCTCCCCTGTGAAGAGCGGTTGTAAAGATCAAATGAGACTTACATAAAGTGCCTAGATTTGTGCCTGCTATCACCAATTCTGTCACTATAACAATGTCATAATAGGACAAAGGCATCCATGTTCTAGAACATTCTTTTTCAAAATGTGAGGCTGTGCTGGGGCACACATCTGAGGAGGCAACGGGCTGAAATCCAACTGCACTTTACTCCCCAAATCTGGGATCGGGCTACACCCACTTGGGCAAAGGAGTGCCTTTTAAAAGTAGCTCCTGACCTCACACCTCTTCCCTATTTCTTTATGAATCGAACAGCCACGAAAGAAAGGCATTAACAAAATGGAACAAGATTTTCCATTTGGAAGAAGTTTAATCTGGTGTTGAAAGAACTTGAATCAAAAAAGCTCAGAACTTGCAAGGGCCCTGGGAGAAGAGGTGTTGCAGTTATAACCTCTTGTCCTAGACTTTCAAAATATGGCTTATGTAGGTGGGCTTGGCTGAGGCCAAAAGAAATCCAATCTGGTGTCAACTTGTATCCAAATGGACAGTTCCTTCCATGTATGCATCTCCCAGAAGTCTTGATCTCACCAACCCTTGACTACAAAAAAGGTCTCATTTCCTCTAGTAACCAAATTATAACTCTGAGCCTCTACCTGCCAAATTGGAATTCAGTCATTTGCCCAGGTTGTTCTTCCCAAATGTTCATAAAAATGGCACATGCGCACACACACACACATCCCCCTCCACCATCTGTGACCCTTATCCCCACCTCAGTCCTTCTCTTTGCTCTCCTGCTGCCATCTACTGGAAGAGAAGGAACTCCAACAAGGGAGTTGGCTGACCACTGAGGTCTGACCCCCTGTCTCCAGCTCAGCTGCTTCCAATCTGCAGGAAGGGCTGAGTAGGCCAAGGTCTTGGCCAATCTCCAGGGAGAAGGGCTGACTGAGCCACCACTCCAGCGGATCCCAGGGCCCAGCTGCCCGTACAGATCATGCTCATTTTTTCCCCCAGTCTTGGTGCTCCTCAAGGAATGAGAGAAGATATCCCACAATGAGGCTGCCTAGTAGAAAGACCACGTGGGCCCTAAGTGTCCACCCCTAATGGCACAGCTGTGTTGGTTCACACACGTAACCTTTCTCCCTCCGCCCCTAGGATGCCCCACTGGGCCATGGCCCAGTGTTCCCAGGTCAGCTGCACACTGTGTCTACGGGGGGCAGTCTCCTTCCTGAGCCCCGCTTCTTCGTGGAGCGTTTCCTCTTGGGGTCCTCCATTGCCTTTTCTGCTGTCTGGCCTCAGCCAAGCCCACCTACTTCACCACATGAGCCTTATTTTGAAAGTCTAGGACAAGACATTATAACCACAACACCTTTCCTCCCAGGGCCCTTGCAAATTCCTGGATACAAATAGATACCTGAGGCTCCACAGGCTACTTTAGCCAGTGCCAAAGATACATGGCAGAAAGGGTAATGGCCGATCTTCCCCCTGCAGCACGACAGCAGCAGGTACTGCCCAGCCAAAAGCCCTGGGGCCACAGTAGTGTTTTCTGTGTCTCTTCAAAACCGTGCAAAATTCACCAGTTGCATCGCCTCCCAACCCCACATGTAGCTCTCTCATCTGCTTGCTAAGCATAGGCCTAACTAGTTCTAGACCTTGGAGCTGGTTCTTCTGGAGCCCACCAGAGAATGCCTGGGCACCTACTGAGCCATGCAGCAGGGCCCAGGAACACAAGGCCGGACCCAGAAATCTCCACGGGCAATGAAAGACATGGTCCTATTCCATTCAGGAAGCAGAAAGAAAAAAAAAAAAAAAAAAAACAGATTGAGCAATGGGCTCCCAAGTTAGGATGGCCAGACTTAGCAGATAAAAGTGCAGGATGCCCAGTTACACTTGAATTTCAGATAAACAACAAATCAACCTGTTTTGTAGAAGTATGTCCCACGCACTATTTGGGCATCCTGTGTTTTCTCTGGCAACCCCATCCCAAGGCCGTAAGAGCTACTGTCACACCATTGCAGCACTTGCTGCAGCCACAGAACCACACCGCTGCCCCGGCCGCTCAGGATTGTATGGCACAGCCTAGGCTCCCGGGAGGTAGCCGCGGGTCACACGTGGCCTTTGTGCTGGCTGTGTGCCCGGAGGTAAACCAGAGTACACAGCCCTGGGCTGGAAGAGAAAAGGACAGTTTCCAGGAAGAGATTTAGAAGAGAGGATTCAAGGCTCCTGCTTTTACAAGGCGGGCGCCGCCCAGTGTGCTTGCCTCCTGGCTTTAACAGCTCCCATGTGTTTTTCCTGGAGCAACACATCGGGAAGCCCTGCGCTGGGGCATGCATGCTCTCTAAAGCAAGGAGAAGCTTTTCTCCCTCAGACGAGCATTTTATAGAATGCTTTCATTCCTCTAAACTCCAAATGTGTTTATTCCCCCAGGGAAAGGAAAAGGAGGTGCGAGCTGGGGAGGAGACAGCCAGACCAGGAGGTCACTGTTCAAATAGGCCTGGCGGCTGTGCCTGGCACACGCATGGCAGGGAAGGGACCACGGCAGTGACCTGGGGCAGCCTCCTAGGACAGCCACCTGCATCCTCTCTAGGGCCCTGTGGGGATTTCCAGTATTTCCAGACCTAAATGATCCAGAAAGGAATGGTAATAAAAATACCTTATACTTCAAAGTTTACAAAAGCATGTTTATAGATATTATCTTATTAGCCCTTGCAACAGCCATGTGAGGCGGGAGGTCTGTTAAGGGACGAGAAGAGTGTGTTAATATGTACCCAGGATTTGTTTTAATCAGGCATGGTAAGACATGGAAATGACTGTTATGAAGGAAGAAATTTATGCTCACAGATCCTTGGAAACAAGAGGTACGGCGTGTACGCAGGGCCCTGCGGGGAAGTGGCAGTGCCAGGCAGGAGGCAGGTGCCGGGGAGCGGAGAACTTGGCCCAGAGCCTTTACTGGGGTTCTTGCAGGAAAGAATGGGTGAGGCAGGGCAGGTGTGCTGAGTAAATTTAGGATTGGGTAGTTGAATCATTTCGGCAGGCTCTGGGCTCTAGGGGTGGTCACTGGTTGTCCAGTACCTGGCCCTGGGGTGGATTAGGCCAGGGGGAATATTGGCTTGTGTGTGAGAGTTTGATAAAGGAGATGGCTGAGGGTGTGGGCCCTGGATTGGCTGGTTTGCAGAGGAGAGTCATTTGCTATCTCTAGGAATTAGCTAGCCCGAGGAGGGGCGGTCTCTCTAGGATCAAGGCCCAAATGCCAGAATATCAAGAATACAGAAGATAAAACATGGTCATGGTCAATACAGAGAGGCCAGAGACATAACTTTCCCAGAATTACAAGGCTGGTGAGGAAGGGAACTGGGACTCAAACCCGGTGTCCTGGCCCCAGTCCAGGGATCATTCCAAGACAGTCCTAGTCCTCCTTCCAGGTGAGTGGACGACCATGAACAAACCCATTGAGCAAGTTGACCAACAGGGACCAAGGGGTTTCCAGGATGTGGGACTTTTAGCACTAAAGCCAGTACGGTCCCAGGCAGACAGGAATGGCTGGTCACCCTATGCATGAGCCAGCAGGGGCTCCCTTCCTGCCTCTACTCCTTCCTCCTCCTGACAGGGAGCACTTAAGCAAGGCCTTAGCCAAGGACAGACAGGAGTGGGGAAGGAGAAGGCCGAGGAGTGAGAGAGGAAGAGCTTCGAGGACTGTGCAGTCTCACCTCTAAGTCTTTGCCCACGCTGATCCTTCTAGCTGGAGCCCCCCACTCTCCCTAGTGCCCTCCTAATCCCTCATTCATTTAGTTCTTAAATGCCCCTCAGATGTCCTGACAGGAACTGGAATGTCACCACCTCCAGAAGCACCCCAACCTCTGCAAGCCTGGGTTAGGTACTCCGTGTGCTCCCAACGTATAATTACTTCATCACGGAAGTTTGTGTCATTGCTTGTTTACTTACCTATCTCCTCCCCTAGAAAGCAGCAACATGAGGGAGAGGGCTGTATCGTCATGCATTTATCAGTTCAACAAATATTCATTGATTGATTGCTGTATGTCAGATACTAGGTTAGACACTTCATAACCTGGGGATAGAACGATGATGGAAACAAATCCAGCTCCTGCTCTCAGGGAGCTTACGGTCCGTGGAGCGTGACTGATGTTAATCAAATAATCACACAAGATAAAATAAAATTACAACAATATCGGTAATCATTTGTTTTGATTAGCATGTAAAAAGCACCATGCAGGAGCAGTGCCCAGTGTGAGGAGAGCTTATAGTAGGGGAGCGGGGAGGCAGAGAAGCTTCCCTTGTGGAAGCGATGATGGAGTGGACGTTCTGAGGCCAAGAAGGGGTTAACTAGGAACAAGGGCAAAAGGAGCAGTATGTTCCCTTACTGGGGAGGGAAGTCAGCCCTTCTTCGCAAGCCAAGGTTCTCAGTGGGGGTGATTTCCTGCCCTATGCTTGGTGCTAGGTGGATGAGAAAGTTGAAAGATAGACCTTGCCCTGCGGCTTCGTAGACCTGGGAGAAACATAAGAACTTGCAGGTTCCGCAACTCCTCAGCCTTAAACTCAGCCATCCTTCTGTGTCCCACCTCCCCCGCGAGGTGTCTTGGGAGGCAAAATCCATTGTCTTGTGAGGAAACTCTCTGGGCTTCCCAGACTCCAGGAAGCCAGAATTCAGCTGTCAAGATGTCTCTAGTCAATCTGCAACAAACCAGCAAATTGGGGGAAAAAACAAACGTGAGGCTTGTCTGCATATGTGCACATGTGCACAACCAACACCCACCCCGCCACCTGCGTTCTACCCACCTGGGCCTCTGGCTTTCTATACTGCAGAATCAAATCCACAGGAAACCACAAAGTGAAAAGACAACCCCTACAGAATGGGAAAAAATCCTTGAAAAGTACTCATCCACCAAGGGATTGATTACTAGAACATACAAGGAGCTCAAGCAGCTCAGTACCACAAACAATCTGATTTTAAAAACGGGCCAGGCCGGGTGCAATGGCTCACGCCAGCAAACCCATCACTTTGGGACAGGGAGGCTGAGGATTGCTTGATCCCAGGAATTCGAGACCAGCCTGGGCAACACAGCAGGATACTGTCTCTGTTTTAAAAAGTGGGGAGAGGGGTGCCAAAGATCTGAGCAGACATTTCTTAAAAGAAGACATGCAAATAGCCAACAGGTATGTGAAAAAGTGCTCAACATCATTAACCATCAGAGAAATGCAAACCAAAACCACATTGCACTATCATCCCGGTTAAAATGGCTTGCATCTAAAAGACAGGTGATAGCAGGTGCTGAGAAGGGTGTGGAGAAAGGGGAATCCTCCTGCACTGTTGGTGGGAATGTAAAGTAGTACAACCATAGTGGAGAACAGTACAGAGGGTCCTCAAAAACCTGAAACTAGAACTACCATATGATCCAGCAATCCCACTGCTGGGTATAAATCCAAAAAAAAGGAAATCAATATATGAAAGAGATATCTGCACTTCCATGTTTATTGCAGCACTATTCACAACAGCCAAGATGTGAAATCAGCCTAAGTGTCCATCCATGGATAAATGGATACAGAAAATGTGGTATATATACACAACGAAATATTATTCACTCACAAAAAAGAATGAATTCATGTCTTTTGCAGTAACATGGATGGAACTGGAGGCCATTATGTTAAGTGAGATAAGCCAAACACAGAAAGACAAATGATCACATGTTCTCAGTAACATGTGGGGGCTAAAGAAGCCAGAGAGTAAAATGGTGATTACTAGGGGCCAGGAAGTGTAGGAGAATGAAGAGAAAAAAAAAAAAGAATATAAATGTATTATTACCACTGAACTGTGCACTTAAAAATGGTAAAGATGATAAATTATATATATATGCATAGTTTACTTCAATAAAAAAATAAATGAAAACTCAAAAATAAAAAAAATTTTTAAAAATATCTGAGGTGTGTATGCATTTGTGCACAGGTGCACCCTCCCCCTGCATTCCACCCACCTAGGCCTCTGGGGGTTGCTCTCTGTCCTGGAGAATCATAAATCCGCCTACTGCTTCCTTTCTGCTCTGGGATACAAAACCAGATCCTGGGAGGAGCAGGCCGACTCCAACAGCAAAGTCAATGGCAGCCACAGAAGAGCAACTTTCGGTGGCTGATGCAAGGGCAGACCTCTTTTTCCTGAGTTATATAAGAGAAAGTGACACCGAAGAGGGGGGACAGGTCCTTCTCCACTCCCCCAGCTTCCAGCCTCAAGTCCCCACAGCCAGGGAACCCCTCTCTAACTCTCTTCCTCATGCTACCTGTTTGGACTTTCTTACCTTGGAATGCTACTCCTGTTGTCCATTGTGTCTTCTTTCATCACTAGAAGTCCAATGCGCTATCCATTGCACCACAGAGCCACCTCATTTTGTCGTTTTCATTTAGTTAATTAAACAAGTATTTGTCAAGTGCCTATTTGCCTGGCACAGCTCTAGCCCCTAGTGCTACAGTGGTATGTACTAATGCAGCCATTCGAGTTGAAATCCTGGAAGTCATCCCCACCAGATGGTAAATAGCTGTGACCCTAAGTCCTCCCCTGTCTCCTCACACCCCAGTCTTGGCCACCCCAGACCCAGGATCCAGGATCCAGGTCTCCAGGGTCTCCCAAAGATCAAACAACTAAAAGGCTTGCTCTAGAGCTATGGGCTGTAGCAACTCTGATTGGTTGGGGAGCAAAGGTGAGAGATCTCTTTTGGTGTCTAGGGAAGACCTCTTGCAGAAAGTGACATCAGCGCAGAGACCTGAGCGACATGAGGGAGTGACACGGGAAGAACCAAAGCGAGAAGATTCTAGGCAGGAGGAACAGCAGATGTGACAGGCCCTGAAGTGGGATCAGGTGCCAAGTTCAAGGACACAAGAGGCATGTATGGCTGAAGCAAGGGGAAGAGGTTAGGTTGACCAAAAGCCCGGGAGCACATCCTGAAGGCCTTGGACCTCAGAGTCTGGAATTTGGGTTTCATTTTAGGCGTGGTGGGAAACCAGGGAGGGCTTCAGGCAGAAGAGTGACAGGAAATGCATTACATTTTAACAGATTATGCTGGCTGCCATGAGTGCAAAGACAGAGCCAGTCAGGGGGACAGCCCAATGGTCCCATAAGAAGCTCCTCATCCCGCTGGAGGCACATGCTGGAGCTTCAGAGAGAGGGATGGCGCCCAGGAAACTTGGCTCTCGGCTCCCAGTCTCCTAGGCGGAGTCTCACACTGAGAGGACAGTTATTGCGGGAACGCTAAGCTCTGTGTAGGGAGGCTGTGGCTCGGTGGGAGAGCACAGGTTTGGAAGCTCGAGTGTCAGGTGTCCCTGCCTCAGGGGGTCGACTTAGCTGAGCATCCTTGGAAATGTGACTTGGTTTCTCTGAGCCTCTCTTTCCCCTTCTGTGAAAAGAGAGTTAACTAATTATAACACCTACATAGCATTCATTATGTGCCAGGCATTGTTCTGAGTGTTTTATGTGCAATAACTCACTCAACCCTCCCCATAACCCTACAAAGAGACACAGTTAGCACTTTATTTTGTAGAGAAGGACCCGAGGCACCTAGATGTTCAGTGGTTTTCTTGAAGCCTTACAGCTGGTGCGCGGAGAAGCTGGAATTTGCAAACAGATATTTGGCACCAGAATCCTTGCTCTTAGTCATCCTGCTCTGCCACCTCCTTTACAGGATCACTGAGAGGATCAGTTACAGATCAAAGACGCTTGCCTGACTCTCGTTGAACCGGAGCAAAATAGGTCAAGAATAGTTAGAAAATCACGGAAGCCTCAGAATCAGATGCTTCAATGAGGGCGCGCCCACGGAGACGCTCTGTGTTCGCTATACAGTGTGGCAGAGACTAGAAGCAATGTCCATCCTGTTGAGAATGGGTTCCTGAACTCTGGCTTATTCATGCAATGGAGTACAATGCAGCGGTGAACAAGGATGAGCTAGAACATAGATAAATCTCAGAAACAAAGTTGGACAAGGGGAGAAGCCACGTTGCAGGTGAATATATACAGTATGACACCACGTATGAAAATCTGAAAACATAGAAACAGATCTATGCTTTGCTTATGGCTATGCATCTGCCTATTTTAACATAGAATATTTATACATCCTAGAGCAAGATAATGTGAAAGAAGCAAAGCAGGGACAGGAAGGAGACTCACCATTGTCAGAGAGTGGGTAGCTCGGGTGACAAGCTGAGGGGATGAGAAGAGGAGATGCAGGTCCCATGTTAGTTCTAACATTTTATTCAATTGAAAAAAGGATCTGAAGCAAATATGACAAAATGCCCTCACCTGTTAAGACTGAGTGAAGGGACAGAGTTTCTATTTCATAATAATGGCTCATGTTTGTTGGGAGCTTACTGTGTCCCAGAACTATTGTAGGAGCTTTATGGGTGAGAACACACTTGATCCTTTAAAGCAATCCTATGAGGCTGTTGTTCTAATATAACCTATAGTGTTATGGATAAGGGGATTGAAGCACAGAAAGATTAAATAACTTGCTCAAGATTACACGGTCGGCAGGTGGTGGTGCTAGATGTGACTCACATGCCGGCAGCTTGACCACAAGCTACGCCATGGTGCTTGCAGGAAAGCAGAACCATGTGCCCACTGTGTGCCAGCCCTGCTCGGAAGGCATTATGGACAGTAGCCCGCATCCTCACCGCAACCTCCCAAATGGGTGTCATTGTCCCTGTTTGACCGAGGAGGGCGCTGCGGTGCAGAGTGGTACAATAACGGTGGTAGGAGGGGGTGCCGATGTTTGGACTCCATCAGTTTAGTCCTAGGGCGTGTGCTCTTAACTGTCACAAAAAAGACACCACTTGAGGAGCCAGCTATTATATTATTCTCAGTATTTTGATGCATGTTTGAAATGCTTCATAATTTAAGTGTTTTCATTAAAACAAGATTAATTGAAAATGGAAATGGTGTCATCAATAGTGTTTAACACTGTGGAGAGAATGAAGATCTGGAAATACCATTGTGTGATCTCAAAGAAGTCATGGTGGCCCTTTCTGTTGGCCCTTGTCACTGCTCCCTTCCTTCCCTGGGACAACCTCCCAACCTCCGATGCTACCTCCAATTATACTGGGTTAAAATTATGTTTCTGTCTTTCTCCCCCATAGACTATGAGATCTTTGAAGGTAAATCTATGTTTCTTGGATATATCTTTGTGCCCCCAAGGGCAGTGCTTACTAAACAATTGATGTAAAATAATTCTTGTTGGATGAATAGTGAGGCCCAAAAAAGAAGCCAATTGTCTCCCACTCCCACCACCCACCGCGTCCCAACCCATACAGGAGCTGACAGCTCTGCCGGTCCTCACGAAAGTTGGATGAGGCCCCAGCTCTGGTCTGACCACTGCTTAGACGTAGGGGTCAAGATATAGGATGGTGGAGGAAGAGTGAGAGGGACAAAACTCAACCAAAGTCAGCCCGTTGGAAGCAGGTGCTGGGGTGGGCCGGGTGCCAATCTGACGAGATCGACACTGCGGGCGAATGGGCAGTCAGGCACAGAGGGACAGAGGAGCTTGGGTTTGATGACAGTGCTTGGCTCTAGGACAAGCTGCCTTACGCGGATGCTGCAGCACCACTGAATGAGTTTTCCAAACCTGAGCAAGACACAGAATCTATGAAAAAGTGAGAAATGAAGTGGACGAACTCAGCCTTACATTCCCTCCATGAGAACTTCCCCCGATCGGAAACAGACACTGGACT
>CM052444.1:10748878-10786451 GCA_028533085.1 Varecia variegata | reverse complement strand
ATAGAATGGGTTCCAACTCTCTCCAGGAGAACCAAAGAGATTCTATATCACCGTTATTTCTTATAGCTGAGTAATACTTAATACCTTCTCATGTTACTCCCAGTTTGAGAAGCCTTCGAAGTGGACGTGCATGAAGCCTTCTGAGTGCATGTGTATGTTATGGACACATGAATATCCCATTCAGAGATTTCTGAGATTCCTAAGATTCCCCAAGGCATTTTCAAACTTCAGATATATTTACAAATTAAAAAAGTTATCTGGCAGTTAAGAAAACTATATCACCCGGAGCCACACACCAGGCCCTTGATAACATTGCTCGTGGTCTTCTCAGCTGTGACAGCTTTGAGATAAAGCATGAATCCTGGTCTTCAGAAGTGGAGGGCTGGAGGACCATTAATCCTAATTCTTTTCCAGCACTTTCATCTTCAGAGAAACAGAATGTTCTGTGACCAGGCCTCTTTGACAGAGCTCACTGTAAGCTGTTCCTTAGAAAAGGGAGGCCTTTTTAGCTTAGTGTAGATGTCTCATTCACTGTGTTAATTAAGAAAAAAGCTAGTCAGAGTATCTTCAAGTAATTTTCTTCCCTTCAAGTTTCTAGATGAAAACAAGCCTCCGAGTTATCTTGGGTCCCTGTCTCTCCCTTACCGCCCCCACCCAGCCGCTGCCAGGCCTGCCCTCCAACCTCCCCTAAGTTGTCCCCACCCCTCTCTCTTGCTGCCACTTCTCTAGCCAGCCTCCTCGCTGGCCTTCTGCTTTCCTGTCATCCTCCTTCACTCTGTCGTCCCTGTTAGTGACAGATTCGTCTTCGTCCAGTGCCCGGGGCACAGTCACGGCTCAGACGTGCTCACCAACTCTGAGGCTCTGACTTTTCCAACATCTTACTCAGAACTCTACAGGCCTCCCTTGACCCCGAACATGAAGTCTGAATTCTCTAGCCTGCCACTCCAGGCCCTCCCTGATCTCACCAGCCCACCTGTCCTTGTCACCCATCTGCTCTCGTTGTCCTTGACAGCCACATGTCCTTGTCACCCATGCGACGTCATCGTGGAGCTCACATCCCAGCCATGCTGAGGGGCCGCTTCCGGTGCTCTGCTGCTCCTTGTCCTTTGCTCATGCTGTTCTCTCCACTTGCAGTGCCCTGTCCCCCAAATACTGCTTGCTCTGCAAGACCCAAGCCCAGTGCCACCTTCTCCTTAAAGCTGTTCAGATGCCCCACAGCCACGTGTACCCTCTCTTTCCTCTGCATCCACTTAGCACTCTTTGCACTCCCCCTTCCTCCCTCCCTCCCTCCCTCCCTCTCTCTCTGACATATCATTTAAGTACAAGTCATCTTAGATTGTGCCTAGTTTGAGAGCAGCATCTTCAATGCAATATCATATGGAAAGTGTACACCAGGATGCCCGGCACACAGTAGGTATTCAGTAAATGTTCGTCTCCTCCTTTCTGTCAAGCTTTTATAAGGTGAACCACTAAAATGTCATGGTAGCCACAATACAACTCCTTTTCTTGAGGAGCCCGGGGGCTTCACAACTGTGTCTGTCTGCTTGTTTTAAGGAAGATGGTGTGACGTATCAAAGCACAACAGTCCTGAGTCTGGATCTGGATTCTGCCATATAGTACCTTAGTGATTTTAGAAAATTTGTATAACTCCTTCATTTTTTCATCATTCGGGTAAGTTTCCTATCCATTATACTAACATTAGAACTGTAGAAATCGGATTTATAAAGAGAAGAGATCCCAGAAACCTGGGTGGATGTGTATATTATTTGCATAAGATGGAAGTTTGTTGTTCTTTGACATAATGGCACAGGCAGATGAGGACAGCTAGGAGACTCTGTTTTCTAAAGCCTCCCAGGGTCCCACGTTCTTTTTGTCTCGTTGCTCTGCCATTGCCCAGATGAACTAACACTCACCAGCCCCACAAATACATCTCTTTCCAGTTCCCAGGAAGGTGGAGCAGAGAAAAACAGCTCTTTGTGTAAGGACTTCACCCCAAAGTTGCACATACCTTTTTTTTTTCATTTCAATAGATTTGGGGGGTACAAATTTTTTTTGTTGTTGTTACATGGATGAATTGTATAGTGGTGAAGTCTGGGCTTTTAGTGCACTCATTACCTGAGTCATGTACATTGTACCCAACAGGTAACTTTTCATCCCTCACGCTCCCTCCCACCCTTCCCCTTCAGAGTCTCCAATGACCATTGTGTCACATGATGTCTGACACATCACTTTCCTTCAAATCCTATTGTCTAACTATGTGACTGTAGCTAGCTGCAAAGGAGGCAGGAAATGTTTAGCAACCTTGAGCCTCTGATTCCTTAGTCATCCTATTCAGGAATAGCTGGGCAGCTCCTACACTGCTAAAACTCAGAGTAGGGAAGGTTCTGTTACCAAAAGAAGGCTAAGAGGTGCTGGCACCTGTAATCCCAGCTCTTTGGGAGGCTGAGGTGGGAAGACTGTTTGAGGCCAGGAGTTTGAGACCAACCTGGGCAACATAGTGAGACCCCCCATCTCTACAAATAATAATAGTTTTTAAAAAATTGGCCAGGCATGGTGGCAAGTGCCTTTATTCCTAGTTACTTGGGAGTCTGAAGTGGGAGGATCACTTGAGCCCAGGAGTTCGAGGTTGCAGTGAGCTAGGATCACACCATTGTACTCCAGCCTCGGTGACAGAGTGAGACTCTGTCTCTAAAAATGATATAAAATAAAAATAAAAGAAGGCTAAGAATAGATATGGGGGGGGGGACAAGTGCCAGTCTTTGCCACACCTGTCTTACAAAGTTGTTACAAAGATTAAATGCAAAGATTGAGAAAGCACCTTACATTATGTGCAGCAAAATAAATATTAATTCCTCCTAATTTATACCAGCGTTTCTCACCTGCCTAACAGCCTTCCACATAGCAAGCTTCTACCGTGTTCTTGATGAATGAATGCCTAAATGAATGAGCTTATTTTGAAGGCCCACCATCGCTAACTAGATAAAACCATTTGTGATTTGCTTATAACTGTTGTATGAAAGCCTGCTGCTAAAGTAGTTTACTATTGAAAAGGACAAAGAGCTCTCATTCTACATCATCAATTTGCTAAACTAATGGAATTATGCCGAGTATCCCTAAGCCTCAAAAATTCTCAAATGAGGAGGACTAACGTTATTAGGGATCTACAGGCTTTGCATGTGATTGCTACACTACATTTTATGTGGATCCCTGCTGTTTCTCCAGAGAGCAGATAGCGTGTGAAGTGATCCATGCCAGCCCCTCACATTTTTTGGTTTGAGCACTGATGCTTAGACTGTCTCCAGGGACACCAGGATAGAGAAGTGGATGGGAGGGGCAGTGGGGGTTCTGCCTTTCAGGAAGCCCCAGGAGAAGCCGAGCAGATCAGGGGAGCCCTCCAGCTGGAGGTCCCCACAGCCTGTGACTGCAGGAGAAAAGCATATAGAGAAAGGCCTGTACCAGACAGAGAGTAGGTGGCTCCTCTGTCAGGGATACCTGGGATTCTCTCCACCCACGTTAAGCACGTAGCAGCCTCAAAATCGATTTCTGTTTAGTTTGGGCCTGATGCTAGGGCTGTAGTGCTGCAGGCAGCCTGTCAGTGGAGTCAGCTCAGTTAGTGGAGTCTCAGTCTCTCCTCTGCAGGGAAATTCTTAAGCAGTGACTCAGCAAAGGACTTAAAATGTCCAGGAATTGTCATTTAAAGCAATTCCCCTCTGGGAAACTGAGCAAACTCACCTAAATAGAAAAGCAACTTTTGGATGGTTAGAGAAGCGAGTACTGCTTCTCTAGATGCAGGGTCCAGAGGAAGCGCTGGGTATGACAGGCAAAGGGTGCAAAGCGCCCCAGGAGCAAACCCTGCGGGAACCCAGAGCCGCCTCCCTGGGGGGGAGGAGTCAGAGGTGGGCGTGGCCGCAGACACTCGTCCAACCAGGTTCCCCAGCTCTAGGTTGGCCACTTTCTCTCCCTCTGCTCTGCTCTGCATCATCTCCTCACTGGGAACAACTTCCCACTCCTTCCTCTCTGATTCCTTCTGAGTTGCAGGGTTAACCTCTTCTCTACCTTCTTAAAACTCTCAGAATTTATATACTAAAATATTTCCTGAAATTGGATTGTACTAACTAAATTGCTCACGACCTGCTCTTTGTTAGCTAATCATACTCTAGTCTAATATCAAGATTCCTGGCAAGAAAACATATTTCTAATTTTGTGTGTCTGTGTTTGTGTGTAATCATAGGGGTATATGTAGACACGTGTGTGTGTCTGTAATTCTGTGTGTGAATATGGATGTGTGTATGCACATATATATATGTATATATATGTTTAGGGATTTCTCTAAACAGTCATTTATTCAAATAATATTTGGGGATGTCTACTATGTCCCAGGCATTGTTCCAGATACAAGAACCTTGAGCAGTAAATAAAACAGACTAAGTACCTTTCTTGATGAAGATTGGGACAGATCCACAATAAATAAATAAATATTACATAGTATGTGAGTTTCTGTACACACACACACACACACACACACAAGTGGCTGGCACATAGCAAGTACCTAAAAATTAGATGCCTATTAAAAATAATGAAAGTTAATATTTATTGAGTACTTATGGTGTGTCAGTTGCTTTTTAAATTCCTAATACTTATAAGATAGGAGCTATTATTATCACCATTTACAGACAGAAAGCTGAGGCACAGAGAGAACATAGAGCTGGGGGGTATTAATAGTAAGGTGAGATTTGAGCCCAGACACTACCTCCAGAGCCTGCTTCCTCATTCTTCCTTTTGAAAATGGGCTGCCTTTATAAAAAGGCAAGCTATAAACTGCTCTATGTCAATGCTATTCTAAGAAGAGCAAGTTTCAAGGAAAAAGGCTAGGGGAAAGAGAAACTTCGAGCTGGGTTAGCAACACAACTGTGGAACTATTTTGACCGCATTGCCCTGCAATGTGAGTTTCCTTTCCAATTATGCTTTTATCTGACAGCAAGAAAAAGGAAAAAAAAAAAAAAGACAGCCTTTTCTCAGGTAAATCATAAACATACAGTTTCAAATGTTTCTTGTTTAGAAAAAGAAAAGAAAGAAAAGATAAAACTAAGTGATCTCAATACATTTTTGCACCATGGAGCACCTCAGAAAGAGGATAATTCCTGTGGAAGAAATTGCTGCAAAAGATTGAAAGGAAGAGGTGAGGAGAGGAATGAGAAAAAATACTTCCATGGGGGGATTCTGACTGTTGGTCCCTCTGCCTCAACCCTTTGAGATCCGCTAGGCTAAAGAAACATTTCTTATAAGGGTTTCAGGAATGAAGATGTTAAAAAGTTCCAAAGGGCCTTAGATGGAAGGTTTAGTCTAAAAATGATTCAAGGTGTGTTGTTTTTATAACCACTATATTTTAGTTACTATTTATTGAGTGCCTACTCTGTACAAAGCAGCTTGCTACATCTCTCATAGACATTATGTCATTTAGAGTTAGGAACACGTCACCTGCTTGAGCTTGAAAGAGAACCAACAATTAAGCATATATTAATAATGAATGAAAAATGGACCAAACTCTACTTATGTAATGTAATTATTTAAATCTCATTCTAAACAGCATATTAATTTTATATAGTTATTGCTATGTGAAGTGAACGGGTTTTTGAAAAATAAAGGTATAAATAAGAAAACTTATGCTATTCTCTCTCCCATTCATGCCTATGACAAACCTCTCTGCACTGCTTATCATAATTGTCATGGTCCAAATATATTCATTGCATGTTTAGTGTATGAGGGAACAGCAGGCTTGATACTTGCTAGCTAGATAGGAAAGTGAGACATGAGCAGAGGAAGTACGGAACGGGCTGTGTGAACAAACCGGGTACCAAGTAGGAAAACACACTGCAAGGTAAGGGTAACCACAAGGGTCACAGAACGTTAGCATAGGTAGAAAAGTGAGACATGAGTAGAAGAAACAGGAAAACAGTGTGAACAAACAGGATGCAGAGTGAGAGAACATACTGTAACAATAGCAAGATAAAAGTAACCACAAGTGTCACAAGAAACATAACAGAAACAACACAGGGCATGTTATACTATGTTGCTGTTTGCCCTCCCCCTGCCTGACCCCTCCTCCCCCCAGGAGTTTAGATTCCAGGACACATCAGGCCCTAACTATGTAAGGTGAAAAACTCCCCTGCCCAATGGCAGGGAGGAAACATCCCCACTGGCTAAGAAAAAAGGGGAAGAGACAACATTACAAAGGAGGAGAGGCCAGACGGGAGAAAAAGGGAGACACAAAAACCCCGGGGCTGCCATCTGTTCAGACTTGTGCCTGCTCTTAACCCTCAAGAGTGTACTTTCACTTCAGTAAGCATTCTCTCTCTCTGATTGCAATGCATTCTTTGTTGCTCGCTTTCATTCTTCCATCATGAGAAGACAAGAACGAGGGATTCGGGGTGCAGCCGGTAACAATACTGGCAACGTAAGAATATGGTAATATGACGAAGTGAGTCTAAAACTCATCTGTGAAAATAAGTATGTGCCAATGGAGAATCAAGAGGGTTGGGGAATCCAAAATTTTCCCTAACTGATATGAAAATATGTCGAGGATTTCAGAAAAATAAACTGCAAGAAGACATGGATTGTGTCCTTGGGGATCTTGACGTATGGTTTGAGAGATGGAATGTACATGTGGGACAGTCTAGGGCAAGGCAGATAACCCTGCCCAGAGGCAGATGGGCAACGCAGGCGAGAAGAGCTGAAGTTTAGCTTTCCAGGACAAGCCTTGGAGGCACACAAATGAATGATTTTCTTTTGAATTCTCCCTTCTGGATCTTAGAATCATCTCATTGTTTTCTTTTCTCCCTTACCAAATCACCATTATCTTCCTATCCAGAGGCCAACTTGCTCTTGAATCTATTCTGTAGTCTCCTGTTTTTAGCTAAGAACATGTTTTAATCAGTTGATGCCTAGTATGTACAGAGTGGGGACCCTGGCAGGGCAAAGGGTAATGAAAGAAGTGGAAGAAACAACTTTTGTCCCCCACACAGAAGTGGACCCTTGCTGGGGAAGCTGCCTGTCTCACAAGAACTGCCCCTTCTCCAGGTACGGCATCTGATACACAGGTAGTACCCACCCACCACCCTCCGCCCACCATGCTGCATAAGCCTGCCCTGGCCATAGTCAGACGCCAGTTCTAAGCTGGGCCAGCTTCAAATTCTCTCCTGAGAAACACTAAGCCTGGTTTCCATTGAGACTCATGCACATTAATAACAGAGTTCTAGACAGAAGAGGCACAAACTCCCGCTGCCGAGGCCAGAGGCATGGCCCTAGTTTCTGCCCTTCCCAGAGTTTAGTTGTTTATTCAACAATTTGCCCTCTATCGATATGTCCTCCCCAATTATTTTTTGCTGAAATCAACTAGAGTCAGTATCTAGTGTTTTCAAATAAAAAGATTAAATGATTCATAAATTGGCTCTAGGAAGTGTACTGCGAACTTTGGGACTTCAGGAAAAATGTAGTAGGTCATTTTATTGAGGTGGCAGTGAAGACAATAAGGCTCTACCCTATTTTTAGAGGTAGGAAATTAACAGTGCTTGCTAAAAAGTAGCGAAACAGCAATACACGTATTTCTTGTGGTCATATGGGACCATGGACACGTTGGGGGGAAGGTTTTGGGGGACCCAATAGCTGCCACCCTAAAGCAAGTTAAAAGAGATGAGAAAAGCGGAGACCACAGGGTCAGATGGTTGCTTCCGAGTGCATCGAGATAATCTAACATAAGAGAACAGCAAACTCCATCCCCGAAGTCACTCCTAAAGTCAAGGGCCCAATGTGATCCCACTAGCTACTGGCCTGAAATCACTAAAAGCCAAGTCCAGAAATCTATCTTTCAAGCTATTGAAATATATCTCCACTTGCATGTGAAAATTCGCTAGGTTTCATATGCAGATACAGCATGATCAGGAAAAAGTGGAGTCCTGGCAATGGAAATTGGGATATAGGGGAGGGGCCAGAGGAACCAGGGAACCTAAGCCTTCAAGCCCTTCTGAAATGTTCACCACTGCACCCCACTCCTGCCAACTAGGAGAAACTAGCCACCCACCCTACTGGGCTCCACCGCTCCACAATGCCCACTCTATGGCATGCATTTGAACTCTACATGGACTGGAGGGGGTTATACAGAATCAACACAGAGAAGAAAGAAGTTATATGCAGGGAATAGCTAGGGAATATCATTAACACTGGGGAAATTGTGTTGGTATAGACTTTGAGAATAGGGTGTGTTATAAGTGGTTCCATTTGCTAAGTAATCCATCATCTGATGAGTACCAGATGGGATCTCACTCTAACTGTAGAAGGAACGGAGATTACCCAGCTATCTAGACTTAGAGAGTGATGGCTCCTTGATATAACTTTTGATGCAGTAGTTGATGTGACTTTGAATTAGAACCCACTGCATTTGTGGTTGTATGTGGGCATGTCAGATAAGTTGAGCAAGAGCATCTTGGGACATCTGGGATGAAGTGTACTCGTGTGTGTGTGTGTGCATGTGCACATGCACACACGTGCACATGTGTGTGTTTTACGTTAAGCAGCTAAGAAAGAGAATGTAACAGTCAACACATGGAGCTGCTGCCTGGTGACCTCTCCTCTGAGTACAGCTTCTGAAACCCAGTATGGGCCCAAGAAGTCTCTCTCTATTACGTGACCTCATGACACCCCCCACTCCTTACTCCAACCACCACAGTAGCTGGATGCGGTGGTGTACCAGAGGCTGGGCAAAGGGAGCAGTCTGCCCCGGGTGCAGGTAATAAGGAAGTCTGTAGAGAATTTAAAAACAGTAGTAAACCCAACTAGAAGTCAGTCTGCTTTTTATTATCACCATGTGCCGGGAATTCCAACAATGTCGGTGATAAAGTACTCCTTCCTGAAAAAATCTTTTGTCTGTTTAAGTTCTAAACAATTGCTGCATTACTGTTGAGTTTTGATAATATGCATGTAATCTTCAAATTAGCACATTTTTATTACTTATCCTTTATAGCTTGCATTCTACTTGGAAGCTAATTCAAACCGTCAGTTATATAGTCACTCCCCCATATGAACAAACTCAGCTACACAAGTTTGTTTCGAGTAAGTTCTTGACACTGTGTAATCATTCAAACTCACTTCATGTGCCCAACCCCAGGGTACCACAAACTCCTGCATCTAAACAGAAGATTCAAAATAAGCAATAATAGCACAGCGATTGCAAAAATGAAGAAAAAGAAATTAAGTTACTTTAATTACGTCATTCTGTGAATGCCAGGAGAAGTGACAGAAGATGCTGGTATTACACTGCCAGATAAGTCAAAAGGGCAATGTTTGAATGGACTTGGACACTTGATATAAAGCAATGGGTCCAATAATGTCAATGTTTGCTATTATTCAGACATTAACCCTGATTTTTATTGATACATAATAATTGTACATATTTATGTGGTACACGTGGTATTTTCATACACACATACAAGGTATAATGGTCGAGTCAGGGTATTTAGGACATCCACCACTTCCAACATTTATCATTTCTTCGTTGGGAATATTCCAACTCTTCTAGCTATTTTGAAATATACAGTAAATTGTTGTAAACTATATTCACCCTACTGTGCAATGGAACACTAGAACCTGTTCTTTCTATCTAATTGTATGTTTGTACCCATTAACCAACCTCTCCTCATCCCTGCCCCCATCCTCCTCAGCCTCTGGTAACCATTATTCTACTCCCTACCTCCATCAGATCAACATTTTTTGCTCCCACATGTCAGGGAGAACATGCAATATTCATCTTTCTGTGCCTGGCTTACTTCACTTAATATAATGACCTCCAGGTCCATCCATGTTGCTGCAAATGACAGAATTCATTCTTTTTTGTGGCTGAATAGTATTTCATTGTGTGTATATACCACATTTTCTTTATCCTTCATCCAAACACTTAGGTTGGTTCCATATCTTGGCTATTGCAAATGGTGCCGCAATAAACATGGGGGTCCAGGTATCACTTTGATACACTGATTTCCTTTCCTTAGGATATATACCCAGTAGTGGGATTGCTAGATCATATGGGAGTTTTCTTTTTCATTTCTTGAGAAACCTCCATACTCTTTTCCATGATGGCTATACTAATTTACATTCTTACCAACAGTGTATGAGTTCCTTTTTCTCTGCATCCTTGCCAGCATTTTTTTTTTTTATCTTTTTGATAATAGCTATTCTGACTAGGGTGAGATGATACCTCCTTGTGCTTTTGATTTGCATTTCCCTGATGATTAGTGATACTGAACATTTTTTCAAACACCTATTGGCCATTTGTCTGTCTTCTTTTGAGAATGTCTATTCAGATTCTTTGCCCACTTTTTAATGGGACTTTTTTTTTTTTTTTTTTGCTGTTGAGTTGTTTGTAAGTGTGATTTTTATAGAACAAAAATGTTGGAAATTTTAACTAAAAATAATAAAAATGTATGATGAATTTTCTATTTTCCTAGAAATTGTTCAACTGTGTCAACATTTGAAAGCTACCAGAATCAATCCCTAAGACATGCAGATATGGATGGTATTCTAACTCCTAGAAGTTGTTGTGAAATAGGATTTTTGTGAATCTCTACTAAACTTATCCTTATGTTTAAGACTTTTTCTATTTATTTATGTGATACTTTATATGCAAGAAAAATTTTTAAATTAAAATTAATAAAAATGTGAGCAAAGATAGATGGACATAACTTATATTGCTTATTGAGCATACATATGCAAAGATTAATATTGATGAAATTGTTTACAATTTTGCAAAAGTTACAACGAAAACAAAAATTGTCACGTTATTATTTATTACTGTGACAGACCAATATGCAAATTTATTTTCATTTTTCCAATCCATTAATATAATAAAAGAATTATTTCATTATTTTTTCCTTTATTATGTTGTAATATTTATTTTATTTTGTATCTTACTATTTATTTTTTATCCATATGACTATACATATATAGTTTAATACATTTTTTTCACTATGTTTCTGTCTTGGCTTCATCATTTATATTATTGACTGTATTTCATGATTATTACTGAAAATGATCCACTCCAGATATCTAATATTCCAGGCATGTCACTAGCTGGCTGACCCAGGGTGCAGGACTGACCCAAACTCGGTCCCTCAATTCCCCCAGCCCCAAGCTGCATGGGGACTCAGAGACATCGAAGCTGAGTCACGTCTTCAGCAGCACCGCAGAGAGTCCATGAACTCCCGCCATGGAAGCCTTAGAGCTGTTGCTCTGCCCTTTCCATAGCCCCCTTGGATTGTGTGAGATACCCCAGAATAATTCCAATGAGCCTCCCTTCCACCCTTTAAGGCCAGGATCAGTTTTTACTATTGGGAGAGCTGTTTTTCCACAAGGGAGGACCTACTGCCGGAGGAGGAAGAGCATAAAGAGAATGGAATAGCATAAAGAGAACTCTGTCGGCCAAAGCATCGGAAACATGAGCTCCCACCTGTGCTACCCTGCTCACTCTGCGAGGATGACCTGCAGAGACACCTTCCACCACAGAGTAGGGTGGGAGCGAGGGACAGGAGTAGAGAGACACCTGAGAAGGTTTCTCTGAGAAGGTTTCTGAGCATTGGGACCCCCATGCCTCCTTTCTCCCTGGGGAAGCTTCCCAGCTCAGATCCTTTTACCAGCCAACTAAGGCTGTGTGTTATGCCCTGTTGAAGAGGCGATAGTGACATTAGCCCCTAGGTGGCCACTAAGACTTGCAAAGCATCCCATGTCCCCAGGATTACACATTAGATGTAAGTTGTGGACATCCATAGAACTGTCTACCCGGCCTGAGTTCAGCCCACCAAGTAAGGCAAGAGCATCCTGATTCTTGTACGTCCCCCTCCATGCTCACACTGAGCCCATGAACTTCTTCCCCAGGAATCTCCAACTGGGCATTGAGAAAGTCAAGGTCAGATTCCCTTCCGTGGGGGAAGCTATGGCCAGTCATGCATCCAGAAAGCTGGATTGCAGTCACAAAGATGTAGGTAGAGATAAATAGGGAACAAAACAATAGGAGGCATTTGCATCTCATGTTCTAGCCACATCCTCAAGGTTTGGTTGTTCTAGACATCTTAGGATTCTTGGAGAAATAAATTCCCCTTTTCGCTAATTGAGGTGAGATCCTGATATTTGCAATTGAAAGTACACAGGCTGGTTATTTTTTGAAAACAAGAACAAAATCGAGAGGTCAGAAAACAGGAACAGCCTTCATGCGAATCCACCTACCAGCTGTGCCTTATGATTTTCGTAGCTGGCAGTTGCATGGCTGAGCTTTTGAGACTGTGTTTTGGCTGGTTTCACTGTGCTGCCCACACTCGGGGTCCAACCAGCAGTGGGCAGGGAGCATCCTGAGGATGGGCGGGGCCGGCTGTTCCAGGCTGCAGCTCCCGGTGGAGAGTCTCATTCGTGGAGTGAGGTCTGGCTGACTGGCCCTGCCTGTCTGAGGCTCCCACATACCCCATTGTTGCTCCCTGTTGGGTGTTTTCTCTCCATCCTCTACCCGACACGGCTTACCTTGCACAGGGAGGAAACCCTCTTCTCTATCCTGACCTAGTGGGAGGGAGATCAGTCTCCAGGGAGCTGTCTTCTGGGGTCCAGAGGAGAGAAAGAAGGGAACTGATATTTACCTACACCTACAATGTGCCAGGCACTGCTATGTGGGACACCCCGTGTAGTCCTGACACTAACCACGTGAGGCAGGTATTGTTATCCTCATTTTCCACGAGGGCCTGGCCAGAGCCTTATTACTGCTCCCCTCCTCCTGTCCGCAAATAGCACACATCCTTGGCAGCTGCTGTTCTCTCCCCTTCCCACCCCCGTTTTTTGCCCTTGTTTTCCACAAAAGAGGCAGCACGGTTAGAAAGCCAGCTACTGCTGACTCCTGAATGCCAGTGCCAGGGGAAGTCTCTATTTTCATACCAAACCTGGTTTCCTGGTGGGCACACAAATTGTTGCCTGCTAAAATAGCAACTCTGGCAAAAATGTCTCCGATCTGCTCAGATGTGCATCAAATGAGGAGCTAGCCTTGCAATTAAACCTACGGACTGTTTCTAATGAGCTGGAAACAAAACTCCCTTTAAAGCTACCAGCCTCTGGACTAGAATCGTCAGCCTGCTGGAAACGTGGGGCCCCTATGCCAAGCTTCCTCTGTCTTTGGTTCGTTTCCACCTTAGCCGTCTCTCCATCACTCTGCCTTACTCTGCCCCTGCTGTCGGGGACAAGACTGCCTTCCCGCACACACACGTGCATGCACTAACAGTTACAGGGGGTACCCATCAAGCCCAGGCTGGGGGCTGTAGTCTCTGCTCTCAAGAAGAGGAGATGTCCACCTGTCCACTGTCTCCCTGGCACTGCCCGTGCACTCTCTCCACTCCCTCTGCCTCTTCCCAATCAAGATCAGAGTCACCGGACCAGTTTCCACCGCCACTCTCAACACCGATAGCAGTGTCACAAACTCAAATGCCTTCGGGGACCAGGCAGGTAATAATAAAAATAGCTGACATTTTATCAGACATGATCAGCTGCCTCCAAGCCTTTGTGGCTGCTGTTTCTTCTGGCTCAACACTCTTCTCCCCACCGAGATCTCTACATGGCTCTCTCTTCCCTTCCTTCAAGTCTTTCCTGGAGGGTGGTCTTCAGGGAGGCCTCCCTGACCACCCTTTATGAGCTGCACCTGAGCACTCCCCACCCTCCTCCCTGCTTCATCTTTCTCCGCAGCATTCACCACTGTGCTTACTATATAATCTGCCCCTCCCATGTCCCCACTAGGCTATAGGTGCCATAAGGGCAGAGATTTGTCTGTTTTTTCCCTGATGTATCCCCTGTCCTTAATACAGCCTGGTGCATAGTAGGTGCCCCAGAATTACTCATTGTATACCCTACACACGTGGATGCATTAACTCACTTAATTCTCACAACAAATCTGTGCAATAGGTGCCATTTATGATGATGATAATGATCATGATGCCCACTATATAGGTCAAGAGGCTGGGGTACAGAGAGGTTAAAGGTCAAGTTGCACAGCTAGTGACAGGTGCTCAGATCCAGAATTCAGACCCAGGCTGCCTGGCCTCACACCACACTCCCAATCACTCACTGTTTCTAACACTCTTTGTATAACGTGACAGAAGCTGGTAGGAACTGTGACAACAGGAAAATGCTCACCCTGCCTAAAAACATTATGTTTTTTTAAAAGCCTGCTGTGAACCAAAAAAAAAAAAAAAAAAAAAAAAAAGCCCATTTGCCTTTTTTAGCCTGCAGGCCACAAGTTAGCTGAGGATTGGCCTAAAGTGGGCATTGTGGACAAAAATAGGCTTTTATTGGGTTGGGAGGGAATAAGGATTTAAAGAAAGATGACCCAACCAGACCTCTCTCTGCATTAAGAAGGATGCAGGTGTTGTTTGCATGGTGGTTTGCAGGATGCTCCAGGCTAAGGGAGGCTCGGGGGAAGCTATTTGAACAGCAATCTTGTGAGACCCTCTGGGTCATTTAGCAACAAAAACTGTTAAAAGAACATGGAAGAACCTTCCTGGAGAGCTGATTTCAGGGGCCATCCAAATGACAGGCAGGCCATGGACTACACAGGCTGACATCCTGGGATAGCAGCAGCTTCACAGAGGAAGGAGCAAACCACAGAGCCGTGGACCTGTGCATCGTCTAGTCATCTTCCACGGCGTCGGGGGCCCTTGCTCTGTGTCCTCCTCGACCTCCCAGAAGCGGTCTGTTTCTTCCGTGGTTGGGCAGTGTGTGGTTAAGACACTACGCCATCCCAGCTTGCTTCAGACCCCAGCCATCCCACTCCGTGTGGCCAGTCAGGGTGTCCAGTGCAGGAACCGCAGTGCCAGCCACGGCCTTCAAACCATGAGGCTCAGAAGCCACAAATACCTGTTGGATGCCATAGGCCACAGGCTGTAGAAAAGATGAAAAAGGACCTTTTCTCTTTTATGAGGTAGCTACAGCCAAATAAGAACTGGCCCGATCTCTCCATGCAACTGGAAATGGCTAGAAGTTATCTTTTCCTTTAGCAGCCACTCAGAGAGAGTGCCCAGGGAGTGCCAATGCTGTGCTATGAAGGGCACAGACAGGCAGGGAGCAGCGATGTTCCCAAAAGTGAGACAGGGAAAGTGTCGGACATGCAGGCTGAGAGCTACGAGAGCACAGAGCGGGCAGCTGCACTGTGTCTGGGGAATGCTGCTTGCTGGGGGAGAAAGAAGCAAATTGGAGCCGAGTTGGGAGGGTTATGCTGAAGGAAGGGATTCCCCGAGGGGACTGCCAGGGACAAATAGGGGCAGACCGTTCCTCACAAAAACTGGAAGGACTATCAAACTGTCACAGTGTCCAGCCTGGCTGTGGGTTGCCACACGGTGCAGGAAGTGCTCTAGAGCCCAAAAGCAACCGAACGGAGTCCAGTTCTCCATCCACCTGGGCCCAGGTAGAAGGAGTCCTGCGTTGGGAGACCTCAAAGTTGTGTCCCTTCTGTCTGTGAGGTCATGGCATTCCATGGAACAGAACCTGCCTTCGCCACACTCTGCGTGTCACTGAGTCTCTAAATCTGTAAGCGGATGGCACCAACTTCGCTGTGCAGTGGTTAAGATCTTGCTTAAGATCTGGCCCTCGAGCCAGACGTACCCGGGTTCGGATTCCTGCTCTGCCACTTACTGACTGTGTGGACCTCACACAATTGACTGACTCTTCTGGAGTCTTTGTTCCCTTGTCAGGAAAATGAAGTAGTGTCTAACCCAGGGGATTACCGGAAGGATGGAATGAGGACAGGCAAGCAGAGGGCTACACATACTGTGTTAGCACAAAGTATTCAATTGGATGAGCAATTAAGAAATGGTATGGAAAAATGCTTTGCAAGCTATAAAGGTAGAGTAACTTAGTTATTTTGGTTTTGTTAGGTGTAAGCTCCATGAGAGCAGGGATTTTTGTCTGATTTGGCCACAGTTATACCCCCAGGGCCTAGGACAGTGGCTGGCATACAGTAGGCGCTCAGTGATATGTGTGTAATAGATGAATGAATGCTAGCCCAGAAAGAGGTTACAAACTGAGAACACAACAGGCAGAAAATGAGCCACTTCTTTATCCAGCTAGGACCGGAAGCTGCTGCTGCTCCTCCACGTGGAGCAGCCCCCTCCCCACAAAGCCTGCCAGCTCTTGGGGTGGGGGTGCACCCCTGGCTGCCTCTCTGGAGTTCAATCTCAGCCCCCAGACCTAACTCTTCTATAACTCTCTCTAGCCCAGCTGCAGGCTGGGTGGCACGTGCACATCACTGCTCCCTCTAAGCTGGCTCCAGCCACCACCTCCAGATCAGGGATATTTTGGATCTGAGGGTGTCAGGAGCATAAAAGGGCCAGTCTTGGAAGTTGTGGCTGAGACATGGGAAGAGAGCGCTGGATTCTCTCTCCACGTCTAACCTAGAGCCTGAAATAGCTGAAAGAAGGTCTCAGAATAGCTTTTGGCTTCACCACAATTCCAAACTGGAGCACAACATACACCCGAGAGGGGCCAAATACGCGGCTTGCTCAGGCAGCTCCGGCGTGGGAAAGTGTTCTGGGTGGGAAAATGAAGATCTCAATATGAGACCAAGATTGTCCTTGTTTGGAGAAGAGTTGGTAGCATCTTCAGAGGCTCCAATGGATGGTGATCAGTGTGGGCCAAGGTCACGGAGCCACCAGTGTGGCCATAGCTGGGTGTGGTTAGCTCTGAAGAGCCCTGGAGTGGAAGCTTCTAAATGTCCAGAGGGGTTTCAGAAGTATTCAACTCAGGAGGGTGTGACCTGCCCTGGCAGGGACTGTGGAGGGCACGGGGCCCTTACAGTCACCGAGTGCTCTGTGCACCAGGCACTAGGTCTTGCACCTTAAAGACCTTATCCTGTTTCATTCCCATCAAAAGTCTGAGCAAAAGGCACTGTCATTCCCATCTTACAGGGGAGAGAGCTGAGGCTCACAGGCATTTAGAAATTTGGCTCAATGGGTACGTGGTAGGCCTGGGACTAGATTGCAGGCCTGTGCAAATCCAAACTACATTGTAGCTGGGCCTTCACAGACGGGGAGGATTCTTGAGAGGGGACACGGCAGGGAAGAAACCATCAATCCAGCCTCGGATATTTGACCATGGTCCCCTGAAACCCTCTGGGAATGCTGGCAGCATCACCAGCCTGGGCCGAGAGCGCGGCTGGAGAACGTGGGCTCCCCGGATGGCCTTCTAGTCCAAACCCTGCTCCCGGAGCCGGCACCCCCTCTCCAGCTTCCTGGACAGGCGGAGGTGCAGAGAGGCAGGGTCCTGCAGGGGGCTAGGGGCAGCCACCTCCCGTGGGGCACACGCTCCTTGCTGCTTCTGCCTTTGGAGTCTCAGTGGCTGACTCCAGGGGGTACCACACCCCCCTCTCAGGGTCTGAGACTCTTTCTCAAGGACAGACACTGTGCCACCTTTCAGCAGTAGCCATGCTACCTGTGGGAGTGGCGGTGGGAAGCAAGGGAAGGGATCATGTGAGAGAAGAACTCAGACCTAACCATGACCTAGGTAATCCCAGCCCCCATTCCCATCTGTTGCCCAAGACCCTCAGCCCCGCCAATATGCCGACATTCACTGTCTCCCCTCCGCTCTCCTCTCATCTCTAGAGCTATGCTGGGAAGTGTGGTCAAGGAGGCTGCCACGAGGGGGCAGTGTGGAGCAAAGTCCCCCTCTGCCATCTCACCAAGAGCTTTTTTTTCCTCCCCCACCCTGGGATGAAACAGCCATCCATCGTAAAGAAAATGTGGTATACATGCACAATGGAATAGTATTCAGCCATAAAAAGAATGAAATCCTATCATTTGCAGCAACATGGATGGAACTGGAAACCGCTGTGTTAAGCAAAATAAGCCAGGAACAGAAAGACAAAAATCTCATGTTCTCACTCATGTGCAGGAGCTAAAAAAAGTGGATCTCACAGCAATGGAGACTGGATTGGTGGTTGCCAGAGGCCAGGAAGGGAAGTGGGGAGGAGGAGAGGAAGGGCATAAAAAAAGAATATAAATGTATTTTTTACTTAAAAATGTAAATTCACTTAAAAATGGTAAATTATATATGTATATTTTATCTCAGTTAAAAGAAAACCAGCCACCAGTGAACATATTCTAGGGGATCCACGAGCTTTGCATGGAGAACCTTTATAGCCACTGTTTTCATTTCTATGATAAATTAAAGTATAAACATTATCCGAATCATCCAGATGACATCTTACAACAGAGGACTGCCCTTCAGACCTGTCCTCAGCATTTGGCAGTGAGTAGCAGCACTCTAACTGGCATAAACACAGGGGTGAAGACCAGAGGCAGCTGCGATATGGAAATAATGTGTTTGTCCTGTGTGACGGCCACATGACCTGGTGGCACCGAGGCCTTGCGGTTACTCCAGTGGAGCTGCCCGTGTGGGGTACAAGGCAAGCCAGACGCAGAAGACCCTGAACTGCGGCTGTCATTGAATGAAAGGCAATCGACTTTCTGCAAAACTGCCTCCTTGATTATGCTAAAGACACTTTGAACTTCATCGTTTTGTTCTTTTGATGACATTTAGTCTGTATATTTGCTTTGGTCTTAGTATTGTATGATTTAGTAGTTTATGCCTAGTTTTATATATGTTCATACTTAAGTAACATTATAAAAATAACTTCAGTCAACACTGGTGGCCCATGAGCATTTTCCTCTTGTAATTTACGTTATGGCTGTGATCGAACTGAAGCCTGTGTAAGGCATCCACAGCATTTAGAGACGGGAACGAAGCAGCAGGAAGGCTAGGGTGTCCCCTTTCTAGAAGCGGAGGCAAAGGATGACGCAGGAAGAAGTCTGGACTTGGAATCGGAGGGAATGGGTCTAGTCTGGGTGTGGCCACTGTGAGCTGCTGCTTCGCTTCTCTGGGCCACAGCTTCCTCTGCATGTTTGCTTCTGCTTCTACAGTTCGCCTGCAAACCGCTTGGTGGGCTTGCTGTCATCCTTGCCAGCACCCTGCTTAGCTGCTCCCCAAGCTGCAGGGGACAGGGGCTGGCGGGGGACAGGAGGGTGATCAGGAAATGGCCTTGGCCCTCACAGTCCCACCCAAGGTGTCTGGCTGCCTCCTGGCCCCCAGCCCCTCCTCCAGGTAAGCCATCAGCACTCTCCAGTGAGTCCACTAATAGGGATTGGGGCAACTGAGCAGCTGCCATGGCAGCCCCTTAGTGCAAAGAGACCAAGCTGGTCTCCACTTGCTTGTCTTCCTTCCTTATCAGCGTGCCCGGTTTACACAGATCCACCAGGCCAGACAGAGAGTCCACGGACCCAGGGTTATAAAGAAGAGAACCTACTTCTTTTCAGGGGTAGGAATAAGGCCCAAGCCACCTGACAAAGGAGACTTCTGAAATCCCCGAGGCCTCATTTCTCCTGGACAAGGTGCCCTCAGCCACTGGTAAGATGGGACCGTCCCCCTCGCCCCCCTCCCCCACCCCACCTTCAGATTCAGGTTTATCGTCGACATCAATAATCATCATCATTTGTAAACAGGTCTTTGTAGTTCACGAAAGATGTTCGCATGTACTATCTGATTTGATCATCACAATAAAGGACTCTTTGAGAAGGAACCCGAGGCTCAGAGGTTAATAATATGTCTGCGAACACAGTTAGAAAGTGAAGCCCAGAGACAAGAATGCAGACGTTTGGACCTAGAGCCTTGTTCTTTCCACCACACAGCTCTGTTGTCACTTGCACAGTGTGCTGGGAAGTTTTGCAGCTGTGTTCTGCTTTCGGAGCACGTACAGTCCCAGTTGCTCAGGCCCCGAGTCTTAACTTCCCATCTTAACTATGAGGTACCAGGACGGGGGTTACAGTGTTCACCTCAGTGTCACCTAAAGCACTTCCACATAAATGCTCGTCATTTTGATTTAAGAGAATAAAGTTGGAGTGATTCGGCCATAAAAGTTTCCTGTTCCTTAGAAACATCCTCCTCTTGCTTTTCACTGATGGAATTCCTTGAATAGAGAACAAAGTTTTTCGAGCTACGGCAGGTATTCAATCCTGTTCCGATCCTTTTCCCCAGGAGATGGAAGAGATGGAGGTGGGAATGCTAAGCCTAAGATGGGACTAGAGAAGGAAGAAGGAAGCAGGTTGGTGCTCAGACATTAAACTTTATCTCCTTTGCGGTTCTCGTGAATGTGTGAAATACACACAACCCAAGGAACCAGACTAGATTGGCGATTCTTGCACTTTTGTTTTAAAGCAGAGAAACCTCTTTTTAAAGTGAACTCTCACTTGGAACCGAATGCACAAGCAGGGAAAAGCAGAGGTGCTCTGGTTAAAGGCAGAGGATGGGGGGTCTGGGTCCCATCCACAGTGCCCCAAGCCAGCCCCTCCTTGCTGGGGCTCCTGATGACGTCTCCGTGGAACTGCATCTCTCCTGGACCCAGTGTGAGAATCACCTGACCAGGTCATTTGCCAGCCGGGCTCCAGGGAGACAGAGCTGAGTAGCACCCAGTCCCTGCCAGCCATGAGCTTCAGATCCTTTCAATGCCCTGTGATAAGGGCCGTGACAGAGGCGGCCTGGGTGCTACGGGGCAGAAAAGAGAGCGGCCCCAGGCTGGCGCTGAGGGGCCTGGGGCAGGGGAGGCAGCTCAAGAAGAGGTGTTGCCAGCACAACTTGCAGAACACTTTTGTAAAACAAAAATGCCAAACTTTAAGTTGAAAAATCTATGAATGCCTAAAGATAAAATCACATTCTATAAGGTCACGGGCAAAATGGTTCTCATTCTGGAGGGCAACCAAGATGCTAGAGGGTCAAGAAGCCATGTGACATGCAGAGAGGCAGGGGGTGCTGGCCGTGTCTGGCTTCCTTGCCACATTGCTGTCAATGTGTGCCACTCCTCGGGGAGTCACATCACCTCTGGGCTTATCAGAGACTGAGTAGCCCCTCAAGATGGCCTTCCAGAAACCCACCAAAGAGTAATTGTCATTGTATGGAAGGGGCAGCAAAAGATCCCTGAGCTACCCCATGACCAAAGTGTGACTCCTACCCTGACCCTCGCCTCACCCCTCCTATGAATGATTCAGCTTCTCTCGGACCTCGAGTTCTTCCCCTCCCTCCCTCACTTCCTTCCTCTCTCTCTCTGTCTCTCACAGCTCTATGCCTTTCTCTTCTCCCGGTCATTCCTTCTTCTCCTTCTTCCTTCACTTCCTTTCTCTCTCTCTCTCTCTCTGTGTTTCTGTGCCTCTTTTCCTCCCTCCCTCTAGAATCTCCTGCAAAAGTCAGAATACATGGAGAAGCATCACGGTATATGGTTAAGCAAAAAGAAAATGTAAAAGGCAGCTTCCAGAACAGCATGTCCCACACAATTCCACGTGTGTAAGATGGGATTGATGAGAGGTGGCACCTGTTTTCTGACTGAGTTCCAAAAAACATTGAGAAATAAATCTAAGCAGCTGCTGATGGAAGCCAAAATATCAGCCTTTTTAGGGACAAAAGCTCGGTCGGAGGCCCCGTCTAGGTAAGACAGAGCAATGAGAGGAAGAGAGGAGTTTCGTGGGCTGTGGGGAGGGGGCTGGCTCGTAAGGAGGCAGGTGGAGAGCAGCTGTGACACCTGGTTTCTTCCGCCCACATTCAGCAAGCAGGGCAGGTCACGCCTCCTCTCCTGGGGAGGGTCCGTGATGAGATGGAGGGGTGCCCACGCTGTTGCACTAATTGATCTGCTCCCTGGGGAGGAAACACCAGAGCAGCTCTCAAACTTCCTTTGTGAGCCGGCACTGCTGATGGCTTTGCACCATCCAGCCAGACTGCAGCTAAGTCCTGATGCCTGGGCTGGCAAGGCAGGAGCGAAGTGTCCTTATCCATGCCCGGAGGAGAGTGGGTCTGTACGTTCCTTCCACCGCTGGCATCTGGTTTTAGATGTGAGGTCCCCACCTGGCCTCCACTGGCTCTTAAAGGGATCCATGGGTTGGCTCAGAAGGGAGAGGGTGTCTGCAAGCAGGGGTGCACGCAGACTCGTGCGTGTACATTTTTCTGGGGAGATGATCCACAGTCTTCGTGGGGTTCTGGAGTAGGGTCCAAAGCCTCTAAGTCATTAGGAAACACTGTTCCCCCAGTTGAAGGAACTGGAATGCTTTGGCTGGAGACTTGTTCTCATCCATTTGAAGGGCAGTCGTGTGAAAGAAGGCATACACTCTGTCCTGCGTGGCTTCCCACGAAGGAACTGGAACCAATGGGTAAAATTTCAGGGAGGCCAATTTCAGCTTACTATAAGGATCAACGGTTGGAGTGATGTGAAAATAAAACAGACTGTTGCCCAAAACACTGATTCCTTGTCACTGAGGTATTCAGTCAGTGGCTGTCCATGGTGTTGGGGTGCAAGATGGCCTGGTGGCCTCTTGGGTCTGGTCCAGCTCTACACTGGACTCATTGGAGGAAGGCTGTGGCTTCTGATGCCTTCTCAGGTGAGGGGAACATGAGGAAAGAGAACAGGTTGAGCTGTACCTCTCCCGTGGTGTGAACTGTGGGAAGAAATGCTCATTGGCCTTTACTGTGGCCCTGGATGGAAGAGGACATCTTCAACAGGTTTGTAGAACCTCAGAGCTCAAGTCTTGAAGACTTTGGCACAGGTCCGGACATTCCTGACTTTGTACCACTGACCTAAGCTGGGCTGGATCTATGCCCTGGTACCTGGAAACAAAGACAAAATCTGGGGGCAGGTCACCTTCTTGGACATTCCTAGGGACAAAGGATAAAGAGCCTGATGGCCCTCAGAGCAAATGATAGCATTTAATGCAGAAACCCCAGAGCAATATTCCGAGGGTTATGAGGGAAAAGGGATCCTTCACTCATCCAAGCTGTTGACCATATGATACAACCACAGAAAGACATTCTCAGTCATGCAAGGGTCTAGAAGTTTGCCACTCATGTATCTTTCCCGAAAAAATTACTTGTAGACACATTCCCACCAATTGAGAAGGGAATCTAAATGCCAGACATTGAAGATCTTAGAGCAAAGAAATGATGGGAAGCTATAAAGCCCATAAAATATAGAGTTGAATAATAAATAATTGTTAAACTAGTTATGCAATTTAATGTAAATATTTTCAAATTCTTTTGAAAAATGTAGAAAACATAAACAATGTCAGATCATATCCATGAAAACAGGCATGTGAGAAACCTGAAAGGATTAAAATAAACAGTAAGAAACAGAAAAAAAAAAAAAAAAGACAAAATCTGTCTTTGTTTTTACTCTTGTAAGCAACTTTTCTCAACCGTATTCTGTTTAATATTAAGCAACATGCTTATGGATTTTCTCCCAAAATTATTCTTGCAAAAAATGCAAGAAAAACATTAACTATGTTTATGCAGGTAGTTATAAGCTAAATATTTTTAAGAAAGGTTCACCACGTAGAAAATGCCATTCTCCTAGAAGACCTAACGTTGGAATTTGTAGACACAATCTGAGTATTGATCAAGCATTTACCACCTCAGGTCATGTTGACTGTTGGCTTATAGTCAATGATTACTGAGACAGCTTATGTATCCTGCCTTCAGATTTGAACCCATATTTTCTGTTTATTGAATATTCATGGTATAATACACTCTGTTTTTTTATTCCACAGACATTTGTTTCTTATGGATCTGTGACTTCAAGAAGGAAAACTTGACATGAAAAGCAGAGCCATATGGTCCTCAACTGTCTGAATCAAATAGGCAAATAGACACAATACTTCAAAGGAAAGGTGAACCGTCATGGCCTTTGATTTCTAAAATAAAATGGGGGAGCGCGGCTGCGGGTGGAACAATGGTTTCGGAGCAGCCTAATCAGGATTATCAAAAAACTATCACGAACTTGTTTCATGGCGGCAAACATTGCCTCTTATCCTGGTTTTCCTTATTTGTGAAGTTGCCACACCCTCGCTGGCCACCTGGAGGCAGCCGGCAAGTCTCCAAAAGGCAGATGGGTCCGTGGGCTGGGTGGCCTGTGGGCAGATGCCCACAGAGCAGCTGGCGATGGCCCTGCCACCAGAGGACCTCCGGGAGTGGGGGCCTCGTCAAGTTGGTGGCCGGGCTGTTTCTTCTTGACTCCGACTGGGCTGAGCCCCTCAAGGTGGAGGGAACCCAAATCTGGGGCTCCAGAGCCTGGTCAGGGGAACTTTGCGGTGTGGAAAAGTGCCACTGCCACCCCACAGCCCTGCAGAGGATGGAGCAGCAGGTCCACCTCCAGACCACGTGGAGCGTTGGGCGCTGCTCCAGGAGGAAGGGGCACAAGCCCTTCTGAAAGGTGTTTTGGGGAGTATAAAAGGCTAGTGGGGGTATGGGCCCTATGGAGGGAGCCCGGGAGAGAGAAAAAGCAGTGAGAAATTGTCAGCTTCCTTTTCTCATCTCGGCAGGATCTTATGGGCTGAGCCTCGTGAGACTGCCATCGTCTTGGAGGATGGCAGCTGAAGGGGAACCCACACCCCAGCCTGGCACTGACCGCCGGCTGGGCAGGGCTTCCGCTGCTTGGATTCTCTGAACACCTGGGAGGAGCACGGGTGGGGAAGGTGCCTTCATCGTCCCAGTTTCCCTGCTGAGTCTTAGGGCTGTTGGAAACGTGCTCAAGGTCACAGAGCTCCTAAGAGGCACGTTTAGAACTGGAAATTGGATGGTCTAACTCCCAATCTAATCTCTTTTCAAGGTTCAAGCTGCTTTGCCCACATGCCCCGGAGAAGCCTGCTATGTACCCTCCATTCATAACAGAGGCCACTTTTCACAAACTGCTTTGTAAACCCTGCCATCTTTCTGTGAGGTGTGCTGGTCGGCTGTGGATGTATCTGTGTGGCAGATGAACTCATGGAAGCTCAGAGACGCTAACGACTGGGCCATAGTCACACAGCAAAGCCAGGGCTCAATTCAAATGTGTTCACCTGTTCTCCAGAATCCTGAAGAACGTTCCAGACCGAGAAGGGTTTAACCACCTTCTGCCTCTGCTTTGATTTTATGTGATCCAGCTCTACGTTTTGTGGAAGCATCTTATTTCTGGGAGGGGAAAAAGAGAAGCAAAGTTTGACACACGGCAGGCTGATAAGGGACTCTACGGTGGCAATGATGATCCCAGCAGCTCACAGACGCGAGCAGGTTTCCATTCCTGCCTGGTCTAAAGACCACGGCTCGCTGTGGAGGGAAGGAATGGGAGTTACTGTCCAGCTCAAAGTAGGGCCAAAGGTGAAAATCTTAAAATATTTTTATTTTCTTAAAGGATAATACAAGCCCATTAGACTGCTCAGTTTTAGGAAGAAAGTGGGAAAGCAGCTAGTTTTATTATTTAGTATTATTTTGAATGGAAACAACAGAGGCAATAAAGCAAAGGAATTTACTAAAGGAACCCCAAAGGGAGGTGAGTGGGGACATTATATCCATGGCTGGGGGATAACATACAAAGTAATCGCTTGAGCACTGGATTTGGAGTCAGAAGATACAGCCTGTGTGATCTTGGGCAAGTCTCTTAACGTCTCTGAGCCGTCGAGTTCTCCTGTATCCTCTTCAGGCAGTGACGGTGATGAGCATGCGACACACTGTTTGCTCCAGAGGAAAAGGTGGGTGCCATCACCAACACTCAAGCCACTTTATCCGTGCCATTGTCACAGCACTTTGCACACTGACGTATCATTGTCTGATTGTTTCACGGACTCTCTCCTCCTGATGGGGACCCTACTGCTTGCCACGTTGTGGTGCTCAATTAATGTTTTTTGAATGAATAAACAAATGAATTGACACATCTGAAAAGCATGATGCAGACTTCAGCAGTATTGCTTTTTACACAGATATACACGTGGGACATAACACAAAGAAACTCATTTCCAAGCTTCTGGTTACAGCCAGAAACCTAAAAGCATAGAATACTCGGGACACAGTCAGAGGTGGTGCACAGCGTTGAGCCCTCTTTGGTTCCTGCTGCTTTGGTACAACAAGCTCAGCCCTGGTGAGGGTTAGTTTCCCTCCAAGCATTCCCCAATACTCGATGTGCCAAGCTCCCCAGATGCTCTAGAAGGACACTAGAGTGCCAGCAGCTGGAATCCCCGAGCTGGCTGAGACCTTGCGGTCCTGCCTCTCTACCCTGCCTCACAGATGGGGAAACTGAGGCCAGGGCAGGCAGAGCAACTTGGCCCAGGGACAGCCCGGGGTGCCTGACAACACGTGCAGAGCTCTTTCCACCCCAGCACTGCTTCTTAGAGGACATGAGGCAGTGAGCAGGGGACACTAGGAGGCCTGCAGGGCTCAAAACTCCAGGATTATACAGGGGATCCAGTAGAACACAGGACTCACGTTAATGCAGTAGACATTTACTGAGCATCCATCATGTGCCAGGAACTGGATTGTTAAGATGAAATATGGGAGTTCACCACAATTTGCTGTTTGGACCAGGCCACTCCAGAGTAGGCCCCCCCGTGCCCAGGGTTTGAGACCACCCTGCTCTCGGGGAGGGATCTGAGCAGAGCTGCCCACCAGCCTGCTGACCGTCTTGCCCGTGGTCTCTCTATCCTGGGGGCTTCCTGCACTGGTCTCCAGACCTCAGCCATGAAGAGCCGCTTTTCCCCTTCCTGAGATCATCCCTCCCTCCTCTCCTCCGTGGCAGCAGCGTCCAGGGCCTTCTCCTGCACACCCAGGCCTGGCAGAGGAGCACAGCGCAGAGGGAGAAGGCCACGGCGCTGTGGCCCTGGGCAGGCTGGCCTCTGCTCTTCCCTCTGCCTGGAAGCTGCCCACAATTTTGACCCAAACGCTCTCCCTTCACCCCTGTTGTTCTGTGGCCCCCAGGAGACCAGGGCCCAGAGCTGAGCGGCAGGGGGCACCAAGCAAAGACAGTTTCCTAAGGAAGGCTGGGAGGCAGAGCCAAGCAAGCCCTCTGGCCAGACAGAGCAGAAAATAGAAAATGCCAGGAGAGGAACCGGACACAGGGGCAGGGTGGAGCAAGAGGAAGTGTCTGGAGACGGCTCCTCTTGGCTAATTGCTCTGAGTCTACACATGGTCCAAGGCCAGACATATGGCCAAGAGGGGAGGGGCCTCAGTGACCATCCAGTCCACCCCTTCATGTCACAGATGGGAAGACCACAGCCCAGAGAGGGACAGGGACCTGCCCGAAGCTGCACAGTGGCTTAGACAGGGCAGGACTGGGATCCACTGGGTCCATGCTCTGCTGTGTTTGGACTGTCCAGGTGTCTGGGGACCACAGCCTTCCTCCCTCTGGTGTCCTCACTGCTCACCCTGCTCTCTGTCACCGATGGAAGAGTAGCATTTCAGATGACATTCTAGAAATCTAAACCCAGCTGGTCCTGATCCAGTCACGTGTCAGAGCCCAGAGTTCAGCTGCTCCTAGGAGATTTCAACACACAATTCTGTTGAAGGAGCAGCGACTGACTCCTCAACCGTGGGCCCAGGACGCTTGACCTGGAGTGTGACCAGGCTCGACTGTTCCAGCGCACACTCCAGTCAGGGAGACCCGAGACACAACTAAAGCACACCGCGGCGTTACGTGACAGGGCAGCCTCGCGCGGTACCGTGGTCGTGGAGCACTGAGGAAGGTCGCGTGCATCAGCAGAGCTTTCTGAAAGGGACTTTGCTCTGGACTCAGATTTAAAGTCCCTCCTCCTGGGGGACTTTATTATAAAGGGGGTCAATATTATAATGACCATCCATACCTGCTCCTGAGGTTTGATGAGAATGGAACAAAAAGAGCAAAGGAAGAAAAATAAAAATCTCTGGGTTTTCATCCTAGCTGTGCTGTTCACGAGCTGTGTGACCTTGGGCCAGTTCCTTCACCTCTCTGGGCCTCCTTTTTCTCATTTGTTAAATGAAAGGGTTGTCTGGCTGAGTCCTCGGATCCTTGCCGTCCCGAGACTCTCTGACTCCTAGGAACTTGAGAAAGTCCTGCCCACCGCCTGCCAGCCCGGGATCTCTCCTTGAGTGGTTGCTCTCTGCGGCACTGATCTCAGAGTTTTTAACCCCAGGAATCTTCGCCCCTGGAGTGTGGAGCTGAAGAATAAGCCCCGCTTTACTGAGCAGGGAAACCATCCTGCAAGGAGAAACTCCTTACTTTTTACTTCCTCTTGTCATTTCAGCCCCTTGTGGCACCGAGCCAACCAAAATTAAACCAACTTTGTCTGTAGGGCAAGAAATTAGTTTTTAGTGTGTATCAAGGACTTCGAAAAAGAAACAACTTAGTTTTTTGTTACTGAGGAAATTCTGTATCTCATTCTGGGTGTTACTTCCCCCTCGTTCTTATCACAGAAACTTTTTTTGGGTTCTCAAGGTAGACGCCTACACTCTGATGCTGCAGTTATGTTTTTGAGGTTAACAAGGCGGGGAGGGAGGTCTTTACTTTTCTCCATTCCTTTCCATGCTTCACTGTACTCACTGCATCCCACACTGGCCCTGGCCAAGTGCCCTGGTGCAGGGCGCAGCCTGAGTAACTGTACATGGAAGCCCTGGTTCTTCGAGTGGCCTATCTTGTGCTTCCTTTAAGCAAACATTTAACTTCTCTTTTCTTTATGACTTCTTGGCCCTGGTACCTGAGACAGGAACCTTTCATAGTTTAATTCCTTACATAAAGTCAAGTGGTTCATTTCAGATGTGTGGTCCTCCCCTGCCCACCCAGCACCTGAAGCAGAAGAGAAATGGTCTTTGCAAAGTGCATTGTCACATTCACCTAGGAAAGCAACTCTGTCTGCAGTGCCTGGACATCCTTAGATCTGAAACCTCTTTCCCTTCTTTCCCTCTACCTCTAGGCTGGCCACCATGTATCAATTAGCTTTTGCTACAAAATTGATGGGCAACAACAACCACAAAATCTCAATAACATACGATAATAGGCTTTATTGCTCCTGTCTTTCGGGTCCTTCAGGCAGTTTTGCTGATCTGGGCTGGATGCACCACGTGTGCGGGCTGCGGGCTGTTAGGAATGTGGGCCAGGCTTGGCCAAGGCAGCTCAAGAGACCCTGTGCTGCTCCACGAGCCTCTCACTCTTCAGCAGGCTGGCCCGGGGGTTTGCACGTCTACGACAGAGGCCCAAGAGAGAGAGCACTAGAAACACTCAAGGCCTCTTGAGGCCCAGGCTCAAGAGCCAGCACACTGACCCTTCTGCCTCGTTCTGCAAGCCCCGTGCAGTGGGAAATAGCGCGCTTTTAGGCAGGAACTCCAAAGTTACACAGCAAAGGGCTTAGATACACGGAGGGGTAAAGAATTGGGGCTGTGAATGCATCCAACCTCCCACGTCCCCAGCTCCTCCTGGGCCCTATCCGGTCCGCAGCCCCTCTCCCCTGCACCTTCAACTGCTCCCTCTCCACTTGGGCAGACACCAGCCCCAAATATGTTTAAATCTTTCCTATGTTAAGAAAAAAGTATGTGCATCCCCGTAAGCATTTATCACCCTATATCTCCTTCCCTCCCTTCTTCATCTTCATCCTAATATAAAAGAATACGAAATACCGAAGTGTGTATACGAGAAGAATATAAAATATAGAAGTGTGTACATAATGAAGAAGAATATAAAATACAGAAGTGTGTGTATATATATGTACATAATATATATATAATAAAAATACAAAATACAGAAGTGTGTGTATATATATACATAATACATATATAATAAAAATATAAAATACAGAAGTGCTGTTCCTCACAGTAAAACTGGAGACAACATAAACTTCAAAAGAGGGAGAGGAACCTGGCCAGCTGCTATTCGTGGTAGGTGGATGTTAATTATAGAGCCGTTATAATGATGGTTATGAAGACTGGAATAATGTTGCAAAATCTGTATGAGAGAAGGTTAATTGAGGAAATAAGATAGAAACCATTAAAACTATGCTAACAAAAAGCCGTAGCATATAAAACTGGTAAAATCTGAATAAGGTCTGGGGATTGTCCCAATGCCATTTTCCTGGTTTGGGGATTGTGCTATATTTATGTAAGATGTTACCACTGGGGGGAATCTGGCTGAAGGGCACATGGGACCGCCCTGTTTCATTCTTGCAACTTTCTGTGAATTGATAATTATTTAAAAATAAAAGGTTTTTCTTAAAGCCTCAAAACTTACACAGAGAGAGAAAAAAACCTGAAAAAAATTAAAATGGTTATCTTATGGGATAGAAATATGGGTGATTTTTTTTTCTATATTTTTCCATTTAAAAAAAAGTATAATGCAGTAGAAATACCCACTGTAGGCTGGGCACGGTGGCTCACGCCTGTAATCCTAGCACTCTGGAGGCTGAGGCGGGCGGATCATTTGAGCTCAGGAGTTCGAGACCAGCCTGAGTAAGAGCAAGACCCCGTCTCTACTAAAAAAAAAAAAAAAGAAAGAAATAAATTAGCTGGAAAACTAAAAAAAAAAATAATATATATACATATATATATATATATATATATATATATATATATATAAAATTAGCTGGGCATGGTGGCTCATGCCTGTAGTCCCAGCTACTCGGGAGGCTGAGGCAGGAGGATCGCTTGAGCCCAGGAGTTTGAGGTTGCTGTGAGCTAGGCTGATATCAGGGCACTCCAGCCCAGGCAACAGAATGAGACTCTGTCTCAAAAAAAAAAAAAAAAAGAAAGAAAGAAAAAAGAAATACCCACTGTATTTTTAAGAAAGAAATCCTGAGTTCCCTCAGCAGCTCTGGGCTCACCCCCCCTGGGCACAGTGCCTCTCATGGCCTCTCAAAGCCATTTTTTAAACTTCCCTTAGCCCTCTGCCTGCCCGGTGGTACACTCCCTGAGGGCAGGGGCTGAGTCTCAGTCACCTGGATGCATCTCCTCCTCTCCTCTCGTCTTCTAGTGCCCGGTCAAGGGCTGCATACAGAACTCACTCACATATTCCACAAATATGTACAGAACCAAAAACTCTGGTGGACACTGGAGACCCAAAATCAAAAACATCTGGGTGCCTGCAAGAGCACTTACCTTCCAAGAGCTCACAGCCTGCAGACAGAGGTGTGCTTCACCAGCACAGTCAAGCCACAGAAAGGGAGGGACAGAGAATGCCGGGTGCCCAGAGGAGGAAGAGCCAGCTGCGCCTTGCTTTGCAGGGAAGGCTTCACAGAGAAGGTGACACATGGGCTTGCTGAGGGGTGGGTAGACACTGGGCAGGGGCCAAGTCAGAAGTGTGTCTTCTAGGCAGAAGGATGGCCTTGGACAAAAATATGGAGAAATGGAAGAACACAGTGGGCATTTGGAACCCATCATATTCATCATGGGGATATTTTAAATAGAAATATTTTTATCATAGCATAACTATGGAGCCACTTTGTTTCCTTCATCAGTTTTACAATACAAGGTAGTTAAATAGCTTCCCATTCTTTCCACTTTTATGTTACCATGATTATTCTTGCCATCTATTCTTTTTCTCTTGGCATCGTAAAGTGCCAGCTTCATTCATTAATCTGTTTGCTTTATTCACATCAAATAAAGCTTTTATCATTGTGGTGGAGATACATATGCTTTTATTTCTACCAACTTTGACCTTCCTGGGTCAAATTTGGTACGAATCAATACAGTCTAGGGTGTTTTATTATTTTGTTAAATTTTCTTTTGGTTAAAAAACAATTTTACCAAGTACCACTTTTGCCAGTCACTTTTATTTCACTTTGATTATTCCCCCAGCAATATTCATTATGAATTGGGCAAACTACTGAGCATTTGCACTTGTTTCTTAAGTCATTCTTGAGAAAACTGGGTGAATGTGTGGGAAACAGTGCGACAGACCAATGGGGGGAAAATGCACCCGAGGCGAGACTAAGGGACCAGCACGGGCCAGCGCCCTGGCACACTGCCTGCAGACACACACGCAGGGACCCCCCGGCCCCCAAAGGCCAAAGCGTGAGGGGCAATAGGGCCTCCGAATCAAAATGGCGAGATAAAAAGTGTAGGGTCATCTAGGTGGGGCCAACACATCCCACCGTGAGCATGACACGTAGGGCAATGGTGAGATCATAGTTGAGGAATTTGAAGTGCAAGGGGGCAGTGGGTGAAGGACCTTGTATGCTAAACAAAAGAGTTTTGTTGGACTTTCTACAAAGATAAACAAGAGCCAATAACACCTACACAGGGTTTGAAAAAAATCAAATTGTACAGAAAGACCTTTTCTTAAAAAAGTCCAGCCCCAACCCTCACCACAGCCAGCCCCAATCCCAGAGTAGAGGAAATTACTTTTACCCACCTCTCTGTCTTTGGATCTTCTACAGAGTGCTTTCATATCCGGAAAATGTGCCTACGTGGTTGTTCTTAAGTCCTCTGCTTTAGATGTTATCTATAGACCTCTGGCTGTGAAATGCGGGGATTTAGTTTCCTGTGAATGACAGCCTAACTAGTACTAGACCTGCCCTTCTGTCAAATACAATCATAAAATTGGACAAAATATATGAGGCTGTTGTTTTCAAGCAATGAACAACAGACAGTGCAGGACTGGGATCCTTGAGAGGAGAGAAACACACAAGTTAAGGCCCACGATCAGCCTGGCTCTCTACCTGGAGAGCTCGTACTTCCACGGCACAAGGAGATGAAGCCCAAACTGAGCGGAGGTGGCCGAGGAGGAGTTCTGGGCTGCTGCAGCAGCCAGGATGTGTGGGACAAGGGAGGGAAGGGAGCTACACATGGGATGTGTATTGGGGGATGGGGCAGAGATCTGGGCAGGCATCACTCGTGGGTCTTGGTCAAGGGCGAGCGTGCATGTGCACCGGGTGAGACTCTGCATTGCCCAGCAAAGGTCACCCGTTGCAGGGATGAGAGCAGACAGTGACACTAGAGATTGTGCAGTACTGGAGACACTGGAGTTCCAGGCAGAGCGGAGAGACCTCACCGAGCACCTCAGGCTTTCAGCGGTGATATTAGAAAGACCGGACTTTAGAGCAGGGAACACACTGTAGGAAAAGAGGCATGCCCCTAGGGCCAAGTCACAAACAGAAATAGATATGCCCTCACCAAGAATACAACCAAGCCCGACAGGACCAAAAAGATATGCTAGTAATCTAGCTGCCAGAACAAAACTCACCGCACTTCACAGGAAGACAAGAAAATCTGGGCTCCCTACCAAGGATCACCCATAAAGTCTAGCACACAATCGAAATGTACCAGACACGCGGAGAAAAAGAAAAATGAAACTCATAGTCAAGCACAAAAATAGTGGCAATTAGCTCCTAATGGAAATTTTTAAAAGGAGGAAAAGGCATTAGTTGGTTATTTGAGAAGGGCCACGCAGGTATCCAAAGGCCTAAGGACCACTAGGGAAGGACTGGCCTGGGAAGAGAAATTGAGTTCTGTTAGCAGAATCTCCTCGTGGAGATTCCCTAGGAAAGAGAAGAGGAGCTGGACTAAAATTCTGCAGACCTGTGAGTCCTGTGGTTACACCAAAATCACAAAATGTCAGAGCAGGAATAGAACCTTAGACAGCATTCTATCTACCCCCTCGATTACCTAGGGGAGAAGTAGGCTCAGAGAGGGTGATTTTCCTAAGATCCCACAGCCATTTGGAAGGTGAACTGGGATTAGAACTAAAGCCTCATAACTTTCCTGAATCACATGGCCTCCCTATGACCGCCTCGTACTAAAACAGAGTCTCTGAAATGACTAATTACGCACATTCTTACAGGAGGGAAGTCCCCAGCCACCGTTTCTGAGACACCACCAAGGTGCCACTTCTTCTTTCTTCTCCTGCATGGAATGAGGTTTTCAGTAAGCCAATACGAAGTAGTAAAACAGTGACAAAAGTCCTCACCGACAGTTGGTGCCTATTCATGTAAACAGTTGAGATTTAAGGCTTCTGACTTCTAGAAATGCGTGTGCTTTAAATTCACATTTGAATTTGTTTAGTTGTTGCCCGGAAGCAACATGATGCGGTCATGACTGTGGCTTTGATCCCTGGGAATGCCCAGTTAACATCATCATCAGAGGAAAAAGCAAATACATTCCGCGCCCTCCGTTTGTCCTTGCAAGCAAGGCTGTTGGCAACACGCAGCAGCGAGTGAAGGATCTCCGTAGTAGGACCATGCTCTCTTCCTGCTCCTGGGGACAAACACAAGGCATCAACAGTGCTCTACTGGTCATTTTCCTCCCAAAAGCCAGCCACCTGCACCCCCAACCCGCTCCTGGGCAGTTCTTGTCCAGTCTTTTCAGGAAGTGCTTTCTAAGTACTTGACGTGTCTGCCGGTGGAACAGGCTCCCTCCTGCACAAGTAAGCTCCCCCTCCCCCTCTAGAGCTGGCCAAGCCTGGGTTGTGGATCCAGGGGGTTCAATGCAGGGGGGGCAACCCTTCTCTGGGGGCCTGCTGCCAGCCGAGACTTGGCCCTGATTCTGAGCGTGGGTGCTAAGAGGACTGGGGAAGCCCAGATTGGGGGGCGGTGGCCGTGACCCCTAAGGCTCCTCCCTACAGTAGACGAAATTCTTGTATTAGTCACAGCGAGAAAGAAGCTAAGCTTTACTAAGCGTCTCCCATGCGGCAGGTAGGAAGCGTTGGTTTTCTGTACCGTCATCTCCTTGAATCCTAACCACAACCTTGTGAGGTGGCATCACATGGACTGTTTTTACTAAGCTGGAAACCGAGGCTCCAGTGATTACGTCTCTGCCCAAGGTCACGCAGCTCATCACTCATATCCAGTGAGTGACATGAGTCACTTTGGCTCCAAAGGCCCTGCTGCTCCTGCCACACCACACCACCTCCAGGAGCAGGGAGGAGGATGCTCACCTGGGGAGGCTTCTGGATCCCCATGAATTTGTAATTGAGTTTGTCATGACAAATATCTGGTGTAATGGGAAGAAGACTGAGAAAACAAAAATATGTTACTGAGAAGTAGCAGCAAACACGTAGGTATTTCCAAGTCCCCTGTTGTGGAATATACAAATCGTTACAAACTAACCGCAGCGGAAGATCAGAAACTAGAACAAAAGGCTAGAGTGTGGATGTGTGGTTGTATGTGTGTACGTGTATGTGTGTACACTCACACGTGGACATCTGCATAGCATGTGAGCTGTGGCTCCTTACACACACAAGGGTATGAACGTGCATGAACAGATCCGTGGACGCATGTTTCCACAGGTAAAAATTTAATTTATTTCATTATCCAATGCACAAAAAAGCAAAACCAAAAAAGCTCCTGCTTTTATTTATAGGATAGTCTTCAAAGAACTTTATCGATTTTGTAACTTGCAGTGTTAACTTCCGTGTTTTCAAAACATTTCTTCAACCATCTGAAGTGCATGACGTGGCAAATTCTGAGTTTTTAGGAGCCAATCAGGAGGACACACACATCAGGACTTACCCAAATGAGTGGTAGTGAAACTCTTGCTATTCGGGTTCTCGGAACCTTCTTATCTAGGGACAGCACGTGTTGGGAGTGAGGAACCAGACCTGCCCGGTGGGCCTTGGGAGGGGCTGGCTGCAGGGAGGGGAGACCACCTGGTGGGCTGGAAGCAGAAGACCTTCTGAAGTCTTTATCTGCTTCTCCCAGAACTGCCAGCACATGGCAGGGGAGGGGCAGCCAGCTTATATTTAGAAAGCGCTTCAAGTCCTCCACCCGTGTGCACAGGCTCGGAGAGACAGAAGAGCTCGCTGGCCTAATGGAAGCTGCAAGCGTCCCAGAGAAACCCAAGAGTCCTGACGTGCAGTGGTGAGAAGGGCCACCTGTCAGGCCTCAGGCAAAGGTTTCTGGAAGGGCTGAGCAAGGCCTCCCTTGGAGAATTTCCTTATCCAGCCCCTCAGCCACTTGGAAGCACATTTCCAACCTGTAGCAGGACTTCTCCAACTCCCCTGCCGTGTGAGGTATCTTCACTACCCTCTACTTCAGGAGACAGGGGCCTCTGTCTGTCCCCAGCCCCACCACACGCTGTGTCCCGAGCGCCCAGCCCAAGGCTCAGCCCACAGCAGACACTCAACAAACACCTGCCGAATGAACGAAGGCATCTACTCCCTCCTTCCTGCTCTGCCCAACAATTAGATTTCCTGGGGTACCTCGAAAGGTAATTGTCATTTTTCACCTGCTGAGCCATCCAAAGAAATACAGAATCTACTGGACGCTTAAGAGGAGCGGCATTCTAGGTGGATTAAACTTCATTCAACAGATATTTACCCAGTACCCGCAACACAGCACGCGTGGGTCTAGGTAGCAGGGATACACAACTGATACACAACTGAGTTGTAGAGATTGTAATTTGAGACTCACCCCCGACAGTCACCAATAATGGATCACAGCCTCTGAAGGACCAGAGGTGGCCCAAGAACTCTGTCTCAGCAAAATCCTTCAGGGAGCCCCAGCATGGAGCGGAATCGGCACTCAGGTGAAAGCTACTTGCCGTGCTGAGGGTGGGTACGTGCACAGGCTGGGCTCCTGTGCTAAGTTCAGCGAACAAGGCAGCTCTGGAAACTGTAACAGGGGTAAAACAAACACCTGGAAGGACGATGGGCCCCTTCCTGCCTGCCTGGCAGACGTGGGTCACCTGGTGCACTGGTGTTGCGAGGAGGATGATTTTCGGTTCAGGAAACCCAGAAATCCCAGTCATTGCCCACAGAACCACAATAAACACTGAGGCTGCAGTGCACGGTCTCCTCCCTACCAGGATTAGCCTCCTCTGAGGCCGGCGTCCCTCCTTTCCACATCAGGACCCTGAGTCCCTTCCCCCAGGTCCCTGTCACTCTACACTATAGGCTCGTGCACCACCCCCTCAAACACAAGGCAGCCCCTCTTCAGGGCCCACCCTCTTGCAGCCTCACTCAAGAAACAGCCGCGTTTCAATGACCTGGTTGGGTGGCCTCTTGCCTTTCCTGAAAGTTGCTGGATGTGAAATGGTTTGGAAACTCCACACCAAGCTGCTCCAGGGACTTCTTTTCAGCCATTTTTCTCACCCCTGAGCTCAGGTTCCCCCAGAGAATATGTCTGTGCTGGGAACACAAAGCCACCAGCAGTGCCCGTGAGCCCCGGAGTGTGTATTTCAGAGCTCAAGGGCAATGTGAACAGCCAGCAGCCCGGGAGACGTTTGCCAAGAGCATCTGTCCAGGGGATCTTGCATTACCAGCAGGGAGCCAGGAGCACTGTGCAAGGAGGAGACCAGCATACGCTGTCTCCATTTCTGTCACGCTGTCACCACTGCCCCCAAACACTCTTCATTACCTTGGTCATCATCCCCGAACATGCACAAGGCCTCCGGTCAGTGCAGCCCACGGGCCAGCCTGGGGCACACAGCTGTGCACACGCAGCCTTGACAGTCCTGCGGGGGGAAAGAGATGAGGCTGTGCGCATCACGTGCCAAACACAGCACAACAGCACCTGTGCCCTGACCTAAACCAACAGCACGGACACTCCTAAGACTGTACAAATTCTGGGGAGCATGTTAAAAAAGAAAAATAGATCCTAAGATCTATGTCTTTTTCATCTTTGTAGCCCAATGCCTAGCACATGGTGTGATCTCCAAAGTGTTCATACAATGAGTGAGTGATTTTTGTGACAAAAATTTTAAAAATAATAAAAATTTAAAATTAGTATTTGAATCAAGTTATCAGTTTAATTCACTTATGTAGTTGATGTTTCTTATATTTTCCTCA
>CM052444.1:10731079-10748378 GCA_028533085.1 Varecia variegata | reverse complement strand
GCGGCCTGGGCCCCAGGAAGGAACCTCTGAAACCTCCCGTGTGCTGGGAAGTGTGTGGGTTTGGCGCAGGACAGGCCTGGCTGAATCCCACTGTCATGGTTTGCTGGTGGCACGATGCTGTGGTTTGCTGTGGCACAGCACGTGGCTCCCACGGGGTTCCCTTAGCTCTTACTACTGAATTGTCAGGCAGACCCCAATCCGTGGTAGGTGCTCAGTGACTGTGACCTCCTCCCATCCTTCCCTCTCTACAAGGTCACAAGAATCGGGGGGGGGGGGTGTAACAAAGAGGACCCAGCACTGGGAATCCACATGCCTGCCCCGCCGCCAGCTTGCTGTGTGGCTTGGGGCAGCCCACATGCCCTCCCCAGATCACTAAAACGTCGCCAATGAAATGAAGGCGTTGGTCTAGGTTCAGTGTTTCCAAACTCTGATAAGAATCTCTGGGGAACCTGGTAAAACCTCCACCTTCCCTAGACCCCACCTTAGAGATACCGGTTCCAGAATAGGGCTCAGGTGGGAATTTGTCTTAAATGAGTACTTCCTGAGACTCTTCACATCAGGGTAGCTTGGGAAACACAGGACCCGATGAGCTCTAAGGCCCTTTAGAACTGCTAAAAATCCTGCATGCTCCAGTCCCACAACCATGGCACACGCGTGCATATGTGTGTAGGGGCGGGGAGAGGAGGCGTGTCTCCGGGCTGATGTAACTGGCAGCTGGGCATTCCGTTTCAAAAAGATTTGAGGCTGTCAGCCTGTCTTGCTGTCAACCGCATGACTGTCTTGCTGTCGGCCAGTTTGCAGGTATGGCCTGTTTGTCTGTCTTCTGACTCATGTTTGCTTCTCTCCAGAAATCCCTGCACGTTCCAAAAGAGCACTGGGCCACAGCCTGCAGCTGGAGTGTCGCAGGCAGCTGTTCTCTGGAGGCTGTGCTTTCACAAGCTTCTAGAAAACTAACCATTTCCCCAGCCCCGCTCTACACAGGCCAGGGCTCCAGGCTGCCTGTGAGGCACGTGAGCACCAGCAGTCTGGAGGGGGGGCCCAGAGGCAGGGGCCAAACACCAGAGGCAAGAGGCGGAGCCAGTGGGGGTGGCTGGAGAACGTGGCTTTGGTTCAGAAGCCTGCTTGGAGGCCTGAGTCTGAGCCCCAGATCTGCCAGTTACAAATTGCACACCTTGGGCAAGTCATTTACATGCCCAAGTCTCAGTTTCATCATCTCTGAACACCTAGGGGCACATAGGTCCTTCTGAGAGTTCAAAGAGATCAAGGGGGCCTGTGCTGTAGCGAAACTGGCTCAGCTCACATGCCATTGCCGTCTACATGCAGCTCTGTTTCCCAGTTCTCTCGAAAGCCGCACCTGCGTACCCCCAAGTTTCTAGTGACTAAACCTGGTTTTTCTCAGCCCCTTACACTGTGGAGATGCAAATACGGCGACATCTGGCGAGTCCTGTAAGTTATTCTCCCTCCCTGCCTGTTTTGGACCTTGTCGTGAAGGCACTAAATCTCCAGGGGCTGAGTGCTCAGCCACGTGGCCTGTCGAGACAGGCCCAGCGGACCAGGGCAAAGAATGACCTAGAGACTCGGGGGTAACAGAGCCCTCCTGGGCTCAGGAGGATGCAGAGGGACTCTCCGGGGCATTGAGTGTGTGCCTGTGTACCTCTGTGTACATCTGTACGTTCCTATGTCACTGCACATGTGTATTTTGTGTGCATGTGTGGCGTGTGCACACGCTGTCTGGGTTTATGTGGCCACCCAGAGTGCTTATTTTCTGGGAGTAGATGCTAGTGTTAGGCTTCCTAGCTCATTGAGCTGAAGGCCAAGCACTAAAAATGGGAGGCCGTGGTTTCAATTCTGTCTGTCCTCCAGCCCCTGCCCATAAGGCACAAGTGGGGGCTGCAGGCCTTAAGGGTGGCTGGGGAAGAGCGTGGGTGGGTGGGCTTTGCTGTAGGGACTCCACACCTGTGCCAAGCTCCCCAGCCTCCCACCCTCCCCTGGAACTCCCCAAGCCCTTCCACATGCATTGTTCAACGAATCCTTACAAAAAAACCTAGACAGACACTGGAGCTCAAGAGTCCAAGATTGCCAGAGCTGAAAGATCTTAGAGATACGCAGTCTTCCTTCCTATGACAGAGGAGGAAGCTTTAAGTCCCAGAGAGGTGAAGTGACTTGTCTAGGTCACACAGCCAGTTGTTGATATTCATTTCTCATTTATTCGTGGACAAACATGAGTTGAGTTCCTGCTATGTGCCTGGAACTGTGCCAGGCACTAGAGAGGATACCAGGGAGCCTGACTTTTAGGTCAGGGGCCAGGGAAGATTTCTTTAGGAAGTGACAGGTAAGCTGTCACTTCCCCGAAGGGTGACTGACAACAGGTAAGTCAGAAGAGTGGTCAAGCAGGGGAAACTCTACATGGATGGGCTCTAAAGTCTGGAAGAGCTTCACATGTTCAAGGGTGATGGGAGGCCAGGCGCAGTGGCTCACACCTGTAATCCTAGCACTCTGGGAGGCCGAGGTGGGAGGATCGCTGGAGGTCAGGAGTTGGAGACCAGCCTGAGCAAGAGCAAGACCCTGTCTCTACTAAAAATAGAAAGAAATGACCTGGACAGCTAAAAATATATAGAAAAAATTAGCCGGGCATGGTGGCACATGCCTGTAGTCCCAGCTACTCGGGAGGCTGAGGCAGAAGGATTGCTTAAGCCCAGGAGTTTGAGGTTGCTGTGAGCTAGGCTGACGTCACGGCACTCTAGCCCGGGCAACAGAGCGAGACCCTGTCTCAAAAAAAAAAAAAAAAAAAAAGAGTGATGGGAGAAGGGTGTAGGGACAGGGAAATAAGTAGAGCCAGCTCATGCTGGGATTGTGAATGTTATGCTGCATATAGAGGGAACATTTGAGTTGCGGAGTGCAATGGTTTTAAAAGGCCATTTTTGGAGAAGAGACTGGGAGGAGCAGGAGCAGAGGTAGAGGGCTGAGTTCTGAGTGGCGTCTCCCATGCTGTGACATGCGCCACCTCGATACACCTCCCAACAACCCTAGGAGGGGTACTATGCTCCCTACTCCTCCAGGGCTTGCCTAGAGGTGGAGCCGGAGCTCCAAGCCCAAGCTCTTGCCCACTAAGCATTAGCGTCCTTTCTTTCAGACAGTCATCTGCGCTTGGTGCTCATCACCTCCCATTTCTTCTTCAGCCTCTTGCAATAGGGCTTTGCCCCCCTCTGCTCCTGCACCTGACTCTACAAAGTCACAGTGATATGCGACATCCATTCTCCTGTCCGTACAACTCTGATGCTGCCAACCACGCCTCCCTTGGCTCCTAGGACATCGCACCATCCTAATTCTCCACCCGCCTCTCTGGCCGCTCCTTCTCAGCCTTCCCTGGCTCTTGCTCCTTTGCTAGTTCTCTCTGGGTGGACGCTCCCTAAGGAATCTGTCCTGGGTCGACTTGCTTGTTTGGGTGCCTTGACCCACAGAGGAGGCTCCAGTTAGCACGTCCTCACTGTGATTCCCTTGCCTGCATCCTGGTCTTGAGCCCTGAAACTGTACAGGAAATTATCAGCATCCTCTTCTCAAAATCAGCAAGACCAAAAGCCCCAAACCTGCTCCCCATGCTTTCTTCTGTTGGTTAATGACAGCATTGTCACCCCAATCTCCCTCTGCAGAAATGTATCCCCACACCTCCCCCCACACCATTCCTCTACATCCAGTCAGTCATGAGCCCCCCATTCTTACCTTCCAAATCCTTTCCCAATCTTTCTTTTCCATGAATTATTCATGTCCTCATCAACCCCCTTGGCAAGGCGACCAGGTCCCAGGGTGAAACCAGGGTGAAAGGGCCTCTGCTCAGTCACCATGGCCCACTGTAACCGTGAGCCTCAGCCTAGCTCAGAGGCATGTGGCCCCTTCCAGAGAGGGGAAGTCATCCCAGTGCAGGGTGGACAGGAGGAGGCCAGCCCTCCCTAACCTGCATGTGCCACAGCATGTGGGAAGTCTCCCCTAGGGAGGTCTCCCTGCCCCTCTCTCCCAATAAGCCACTTCCCTCCCCCCAGGGACCCTTCACTGCCCACCCATCCCCCACCACATATACACACAACTTACTGTTGCTTAACATGGTGGACGGATCTTGAGATGCCTCCCAGCACCCCCACCTCCTGGCATTTATGCCCACTCTCTTGAGTGTAGGCAGGGCCCATGAGTTGCTCTAACCAACAGACCACTGCACAGGTGGCAGGATGTCATTTCCACAATTAGATTCCATAAACTTGTAACTTCAATCTTGCTAGAAGACTCCTTCTATTGCCTTCCCTGCTTGCATGCTTCCATGAAGCAAGTGCCACTTTAGAGGGCTCCATGTGCCAGGTCAGAGGGTGGTCCCCAGTTGACAGACAGTGTTGGCCATCAGTCCAACAACCCAGAAACCATGTAAGTGAGCTTGACAGTGGATTCTGCTACAGTCGAGCCTCAGATGAGAGCCCAGCCCTGCTCGACACCCTGACTGCTGCCTCGTGAGACACCCTGAAGCGGAGCAGAGGATAAATCGATGTTCTTTTAAGGTGCTAAGCTTATGCTAATTTGTTACATGGCAATAGGAAATGAATACACTTTCTGTTCCTTCTCCTGCTGGAACAGAGGGAAGTGGCTCTTTCTGCTGTAAGCAGGGGCATACAATAGAGGTGCACCAAACTTAGCACAAACCCCCTGGACCATCTTACTGGCCTCTCATGCACATCTTCCCCCACACCAACTTTTCTATCATTCCCTGTACCTATATTTTCTGTGCTTAAGATATCAGTCCCCTTTTCTTGGCCTTTGAAGTTCCTTTCATCCATCCTGGACTAGCAGAAGTGACGCCTCCTCCAGGAAGCCCTCTGAGATTGCCCCCTCCTCTGGGATTTCATAGCTCACGAGGTATCCCTCCACCCTGCACCAACTACAAGGTCCAGTGGCTGCCTGCCCTGAGGTCTCACTCACCACTCAGTGCCCCACACCTCATCTTGTTCATCGTTTTATACCCAGGGCCTATTAAGTCAGAGGGACACAATAATTGTGTGCTGATTGTATGAATGGTTCAGCCTAACATGCTTCCTCCACCAGAAAGCCCACAGCCAGCGAGGGATCTACGTGACTGTTTTGAGTAGAAGACAAGGCCTTGCCGTCACCGTGGTGGCTCACGTTAAGAGTGTTGTCATGGGATATTTATGTAAGTGGGGGAACTACCTTGGAAGGAGAGCAGATCTGAGTGAATAAAAGGCCCTTTTGTTGTGCTCAGAGCCAGATGGTTTTGGATATGCGAGCTAACCTGCAGTAGGACAAAGGAGGGAGCGGGAGGAGGGAAACAGGAGAGAAAGAGCAGAGAGCCAGTGAGACGGCGGGTGCTGGGGACCCTGGAGGGGACACGAACCGTGAGAAAGCCCCAGAGGAGGGAGACTGAGGACCAAAGGTGTCTAGTGTGCAGGTTGAAGCTGTTGGTGGTGTTGTTAGGGCAGCCAGGTTTAGGAAAAATTGTGTGTATGTAGGGGGACATATAATGAAAAAATTATTCACTGTTTATCTGAAATTCAAATGTAACTGGGTATCCTAATATCTGGCAACCCTAAATGCTGTGACATAAATGTCTCCTCCTATAGATTTTTAGTCAAGTGTCTAATTAACATTGTGCCTTGTACAATCTAGGGTGTTTCATGTAATTATGAGACAGGCTGAACTGGGGCTCTGGGACCATAGGAACACAGAACAGGAATAGCACAGGGGATTCAGGGTGATGCATAAACTGAATTAATTCCATGGAATCAGGAGTTTAGAGCCAGAGTTGACCACAACGGTAACCACAATGGGGAAATCTTGGGAAGGGCTTGGAACTTGCCAAAGGCAGTGAGTGAGGGCCTGGAGCAACGTATGTAGATAATCTTATCTAGAACTCAAGGGAGAGAGAGCCCAGCTGACACCTGGGCTATGTTTAGAACACCTGCAGAGCTCTTACTAGACTCCAAGGAACCTGTTCTCTTTCCATCCACCCCTCGCCTCCACTAGCAGAGTTTGGATGAAGGAGGCGCCACAAGAAGCAAAGTTCTTCGCCTGAGGCCGGGGAGGCACGGAGGAGACGTAGAGGGAGAGGTGCGAGGTTAGCCTAAGAGGGGTGGGAAAAGCCCCACGTTGGCTCACAAATGCACAAACATGTGCATCTCCCTGGGGAGAGGGGCTGGGCTTTTCACCAGGCTGATCAGAAACTCTGACCTGAAGAGTGTGTATGTGGGAGGGTTATTAGCACTCGCCTCTCAGATGGAAGGTGGGTCTGGACTGGGCAGCTCTGGCTGTGCTGCTGCAGTAGGGTACAGCTGGGCTGGCTGCCACCATTCAAGCAGGGATCGTTGGCCCATAGAGCAGCCCCCTTTTGCACGACGGCACTGTTGGCTCTGAGGCCTCACAGCTCCTCTGGAGCCAAATCCGTCTGGGAACCAGCCTGGGTGGCCCCATTACTGTGCCACTGCCTGAGGGTAGTATGCCCAGTCACGCCACTGGACTCCCAGAGACGTGTCACCTACACCCCTTGAGAGCCTGGTACCCCAGCCCCAGCCCCAGCTGGGTGCACCTGGGAGACGAGCTGCAGCCCAGCCCTGCAGCCTGCAGCATGAGGCCCTGCCTAGAGGGCCCGGCCTCAAGTTGGCGTCTCCTCTCCAGGCACCTCTCACTCCACCATTCCATGCCAATCCACGCCACCCATGGCGGGCATCTCACTCTTTTCTACACACACGAGCAATACCCATGCCTCGCGCCTCTGTGTAGCGTGACAGATCTAAGATGTGACCGCAAATTCTTTGGTACCGTACTCCTCCCTTCAGAGGTGGAGCCTGATTCCCTTTCCCTCGAGTGTGGGCTCCCTTCTAACAAACAGAATGACGCAGGAATGACAGCGTGCAGCTTCAAAGACTAAGTCACGAAAGGCACTGCGCTTCTCGTTTCCCTGTGTGGCAGCTCGCTCTGCGGAAGGCCAGCTGACACACCACCAGGACACTCCAAAAGCCCGCAAGGGGCCCACGTGGCGAGGAGCCGAGGCCTCTAGCCAACAGCAATCCGGGAACACAGGCTTCTGCAGACTGCCCAGCGAGAGTACTTGGAAGCAGGTCCTCCAACCCCAGTCAAGCCTTCAGATGACTGCAGAGCCGGACTTCTCAAGGCAACCTCAGGGGCGACCCTGGGCCAGGTCCACTAGCTAAGCCGCGTGCGAATGCCTGGCCCACAGAAGTGTGGGATAATAAACGTCTGTTGTTTTAAGCTGCTACACTGGGGGTAATTTGTTACCCTGCAACAGATTACTAAACACGTGCTCTTTCCTGGGATTAAAGCCCTCCCCTTCCCCACCTTCTTCCCTCTTCCTTCAAAGGCCCATGCAAACGCCACCCCCTCTGCATCACCTCGTGCAGCGTTCAAGGCCCGGTTAGCCGTCTTTTCCCCTGGGTTAATTAGGCAGTTTGTGTAAACCTTCAGCACAGCCCTTGCTGTGGGCATTTGCTTCCTGTCTCTCCCTATCTCTCTTTGAAATCGGAGCTCCTGGAGGGATTATGTCTTGTTCATCTTTATATCTCTACTGCCTAGCACAACGCCTCGCATGCTCAGTTAATATTTGTCTAATCACTTAATTCAATCAATCAGGGCAGAGCGAGCCTGCACAGTGTGGTGCCCACCCTTCTCTTGCTCCCAGAGACACGTTCATGCCTCTGAGTTCTGTGAAAAGGGAGTCAGTATTCACAGAAAATTGTTTACTTCTCTTTTCTTCTGTCCCCAGGAGTGATTGGTGACTCCTTTGTCACATTTATCTCATCTCTTCTCCAATAAGACAGGAAATTGGAGCAGGTTCTAGAACCATGTCTGAGCCAAAGTTTCTGATGAGGCCACGGAGGCTCCAAACACTTAGCTGACTTGCGCAAGGACTCAGAAATGACATATTCAAAACCTGCCGCAGGTGGAAATATTTCAGCAATAACACAGTTGAATCTTACAAACATCCTGCTGAATGAAAGAAGCAAATTACACCAGAATGAAATTATGATTTCATTTCTATAAACCTCAGAAACAGGCAAAACTCACACAAATGTAATTTTGCAGTTCATGAGATGAGAAGATTTATACTTCACTTTTTCCTTATTTGTGTAATTACCACCACTTTTTTTTCTTTTCATTATAGTTTTATCACCTGTGTATATATCTCTAAGCACTATAATGAAAAGAAAGAACTATCACAAAGTCAGGGGAGTGGGTAGGGAGAGTGATGTGCAGGGGGTGTCTTGAGACTTCTAAGGCACTTGGCGATGTTTTATTTGTGAAACTGGGTGGCAATTACCCAAATAAGGAAAAAATAAAGTATAAATTTTCTCATCTCATTAACTCAAAAATTACGTTTTCAAATGCTCATTTATTTGGATCCAGCAGTCCAGAAGCAGTGGGATTTCAGAGATGGAGCATGAATTGAACCTTTAAACTATGGGATGGGAGGTGGTTCTGCCCACAAGGCACAGTGGGACATGGGCTATTACTTAGGGGCCCTGCTTCTTGTGGCAGTGCTCGGTTTACCTTCCTCTCATTGTGCAGGGGTTTCAAAGCACAATCTACCGTCCTGTGGAGGTGGGTCAAGGGCTCCCTGAGCGAGCGGCACACGGCAGGGCAGGTCCCCACCCAGCCAGCCGCAGCACTGCTGCTCTGCTCCAGCCTGCCTTGCACGGTGGGCATCCAAAAGAGACGCCACTTAAAGAGTGGGTTTTGATGCTAAAGGACAAATGTAGGAAATTCCTGGGGCATCAGTTCTCCTTTAAATAATAGATACAATATTTGAAAATACTAAAATTACTTTTCTTCTTTAAAAAGTGTTCTATTCCAGACTGTTCACTAAGATAACTTCCTTCAGGCCTCCCTCTGGATCTGCGTCCCCTACCCCTGTCCCTTCTAACTGTACCCGTCCCCACTTCTGTGCTGAGGAAAAGGCTGCCTCCTTGAGGCACAGGGGGCAAGTCCAGCGATGCTGGCTTACCTGGTGGTCTTCCTTAGGGGGCGTGGCTTCTAGGAGGTGGAGTCCTCCTGTCTGTACAGGGCAGGGTCCATAGCTGGGCCAGAGGAGAAAGGAGCAGGGACAGGGGCAGTTGCAGCCACCACAGTCCGGATTCCACAGGGCTGAGCCATGTGCTGCCAGGGATGACATCCCTGTTCTAGACTAGTCTGCTGCTGGGCCTCTGGGAGTGTCCAGCTCGAGGCCTCTGGTGTCCCCTGGGATCTGCTGGCTTCCAGAGCTGCTGACGTAGGAGTCCTTCACCGTGCAGGCTGCCCGATCCCTGCCAGCGCGAGCTGGGCGCAGTGAGGATCAGTCATCTGACTGCCCAGAGCCAGGCTCAGCACGCCAAGGCCCAGGGAGCCAGGATGGAAGGCGCTGTGCTCAGGAAGGCTGCCCAGTGGGGCGGGAACGTGGGTCGAAGCTCGCTAACCCAGCTGCTCACCTCTCGGAGAACAAGCTCCCTCCAGAGAAACTTGCGCTGTGGCTCCGAGACTAAATTCAAAGCCATGGACAGAAGGGATTACATAACCAAAGGCAACTGTTCCTCTTGGCCTCACTCCAGAGCTTCATTATTAGAAACGGCTAAGACCGTACTGAGTTATTACTACATTCCAGACACTCTGCTAAGCACTTTATGTACATATCGGGGTTGATCCAAGTTGATCATACCTACATTTTAAGAATGATTTTCCCCATTTTATTGACGTGTTAGTTAACACACAGTGGGGTCAGGTAACCATCAGGATCACCGTCTACACAGGGGAGCCCAAGTCTGACTGGCCCATCTAATCGTCCAAAGTAACAAAGCAATTGTGCCTCTGCACGATGGGAAAGCCCACTGTGGCCGTGGGCGGTGCATCTCAGTGCCCTCTGCCTCTCCACAACTCCACCCAGCCACGTTGCTTCCAGCCCCTGCTCTTCCCTGTCCTCACCAATCTCCCCGCCCTCCGTCTTCTAGGGGACCCCTCCAGGGCTTGTCTCTCTGCAGGGTCACACGCAGAGTAATTGCTGCCAGCACAAGGTCTTCACTGGACTCCCAAAGAACCTAACCGTGAGGGGCCTCAGTGCAGTTCTCCAACTCCCAGGACCCTCCATGTGCGTGTCTGCATTCACGGCTACAGTCCAGTACTTGGTGATTCTCACTATATCTCGGAGAGGCCAAGAATAGACAAAATTACGCTGTGTGCTCTGTATGCCTTGGCAGATTCTTAATTTCCCTGCGCATGTCTCCTCATCTGCGAAATGCTGATGCTACTAGTACCTACTTCACAGGGTTGTCGTGAGGATTAAATCAATGAACACATGCAAAGGACTTAGTGCCAAACTCAGTAAGTGCTGGTTATTATTAGCAGTCGTATTGCCATTTCGTTATTCTTACTAAGGCAGGAAAGTATGCAAAGGATTCTGTCATGAAGGTGAAATGTTTAAAGTGCTTGTGTTCAAAGGGTGCATCTTTGGGTATGTGAAAAGCAAGCTGGCCCAGCGACACCAGCCGCTGAGCTGCAGGACGGTCAGCAGTGCAGCACCAGAAGGCTGTGGGAGATAAGACATAAAGGGCCAGGAGTCTTCCAGTGAGCTGGGCCTTCTTAAGTTGCCAAAATAGATACCCTATTTAGCAATACTCCTTTTTCCAGGGTCTTATGGAGATTTGTAGTAAGAAAAACAGCATTGATATTATGTTCACTTTTCCAGTGGTTTCGCTCCCCACCACCCTTGCTCCACTTCCCAAAGATAGGGCTCTGGCCTCCGGGAAATCAGCCCCAGCAGCCTCCACTGGGAATCCACTGGCTCCCATCACTGCAGGTCCCAGCCTTGGGGAGGGGGTGGCTGGAGATCTGGGTCTCCTGGTAGCTCCACCAAAGCAGACCCCAACCACAGGCTGAAGGGTTGTGCTTGCTAGATTTTATTTCTGTTGTGACCACAGCCTACCTATTCCAAACACTGCAGGAATAAAGATTTGTTTTTATTGATGAGTTGGTTTAGTTCAAAAGAAATCTTGGACTTCTGATTGAAAACCAGAGAGAAACGGTAACATTAGAGGGTTAGCCCAGAGGTCCAACATGTGAATAATGAAAATCCAGAAAGGGAAAAGGAAGAAAATATTTTTAAAGAAGTAATAAAGGAAAAATTTCCCATAACAGAAGGATATAACTTTCAGATTAAAATCACCCATGGAGTGCCCAGCACAGTGAATGTAAACAGATACCCAAATACACACACAGACACACATGCACACACACATACACACATACACATGCACACACAAAGACACATGCACACTCATACAGACACACACAGACCAAGGCACTTTATCAGGAAGTTCAGAATACCAGAAGTAACGAGGAGAAGACCCTAAAAGGGCCGGGGCTAGGGGGATAGGTCACATACAAAGGATAAAGAGTCAGGATGGCATCAGACTTCTCCTGGGACCTTGGAGACCAAATATAAATGGTGTGAGTATGGTCTGATTTTTCACAGAAAAATGGAACACCGGTAACACCCTGGGAACAGAAATCACAGTTGAAGACCAGATTTGTCACAGTTCGAAACTGACATATGATACTGGCTTCTCACCAAACACAGGAAAGAAAAGTGGTGAAATCAAGTCCTCTTACCAGAAGGAGTGCATAAACCTTGGTTGTGATGCTGACTCTGATTTTGCCAGACCTGCAACCTGCTGTCTTTGGTCATGAGGGCTGGCTTGCTGGTACCAGGCGACTGTTGACAGTGCCAAATCACAGCTGACAAGGGATAACTTTGCATTGGGCTACAGGACTGGGGACTTACAACTCACACTTATGTCAATGATGGGACAGAATTTGGAGGATCAATGTATCAGAAAGTATATGAAGATCCTGATACTTCAGGACATCAGGGACCTACTGCACTCGTTTGGGCATTGCAGCTAAATATCAGTTGCATCTCACTGCTGCCATTTCTACAAAAGTCAATGACTCTAGTTTAATTGGAGTGGGCTACACTCAGACCCCGAGGCCTTGTGTGAAGCTTACGCTGTCTGCGTTGGTGGATGGGAAGAGCATTGATTCTAAAGGCCACAAACTTGGGCTTGCCCTGGAGCTGGAGGCTTAATCATTGAAACTTCTGGGAATGCATCACAAAAGGTTTGGCCTGAATGTATTTTCATTGTGACCAGAAAGCTTTCCCCACCTCCCCCCCACCAAAAAAAATGGTGATCAAAACAAAGGAGAATCTAAAAAGAGCTATGTTGGAAATATTTAGACTTTACTTGTTAGCTGGTTTCTAGTTGAATTGGTTATCTATCTAGTTACCAATGCTATAGTCAGGCAATCATCTATATATTATTTAAATGTATTTAACTGTTAAATGTACTAACTACCAATAATGAAATAGATCTTTGTGGAAACTGCAATTGTATGCACGTTGGTTTTTATGTTCCTTTAAACATTGAATATTGCCATTGAATGTGATGGATCAGTGGACATTTTAAGATCAAAAAGGTTAAAAAACTTTAGTTAAGTTCGGCCATTATTAGAGTTACTTTTGGTATCCCAGAACAGGACAAATTATGAATAAATCTGAAGTATATATAACTAATGGCTCCCAGTATTCTCCAGCTAGGACCAAATCTCCCTGGTATCTAGCTAATACTTTATTTTGGGGGTGAGCATTTTGCTCTTTACCTAAATCTGTTCCATGAAGACTTTTGTGTCCCCAGAATAATTCCATTAGCTTTTCTTTTCAACCCCTGCTCCCCCACCCTTCTATGAGCTTTTTCAGTCTACAAGGAAATAAGAGGATACATGCTTTAAAACAGCAGCCTCAACTTTTTTGGCACCAGGGACCAGTTTCATGGAAGACAATTTTCCATGGACCGGGGGTTGGGTGGGGGAGGCAGAGCTCAGGTGGTGATGTGAGCCATGGGGAGCAGTTGTAAATACAGAAGGAGCTTCGCTTGCTTGCCCACCACTCACCTCCTGCTGTGTGGCTGGTTCCTAACAGGCCATGGACTGGTACTGGCCCGGGGGGCGGTTGGGGACCACAGTTGTTAAGGGCTGATGTCTCCTCCAGTGATATGCAGTCCAGGCCATGGAGAGCAGAGTGACTTGATTGCAGCAGGGCTTCCAACAGCAGAGAGGACAAGTGGGGAATGCAGGCCCCTAAGTACCTGCAAGGGAACGATGCTATGCCACCAAGAGTGAGCTGTCCTGAGTTTATGAATGCCACGGCCAGTAGTGCACAGGGAAGAGGCACAGTGTGTCTCACCCAAACAGTGAGGTTTTTGCTGGGAAGTCTCTCAGCAGATGTAAAAATTGATAGGCAAGATCCTGGATAAAGAGCAGCAGGATTTGGGATCTGAACCCAGGGAGGGCCAAGAGGTCAAGGTTGAGGAAGAATCATGGTGATAGTAACTGTGGGTCCCCCAGTGGAGGCTGAGATGGGAGCCAGCCCCTGGGAGCTCAAGCGCAGAGCTGGGCAGCGGGGCAGGTGTGGACTGGAGCTGGGAGGACCTGGCTACCTAGGAGAGCATCAGGAACCGGTATCGCTACATTGTCCTGTGTTTATAATTCTCATTCTTTCTAGATTGATTTTCCTTTTGCTCTCCTTTAAAATTTAGTAATACGTCTTGTTGAAGCATCCAGCTTGGCTCAGCCAGCTCGGGAGAACCAAGGCGTTGGCGGTGCCCATGTAGGGCAGCACACACAGGAAGCGCAGCTTCCTGGGGCAGCAGAGGGATCAGGCCACTAAAGTCAGGACTCCAGAGGGAAGAGCTGCGTGGCCACCTGCCCTTCCTGCTGGAAGCTTCCCCCTCCAGAGTGAAACCTCCAAGACTGGGGGTTTATTAGTGGAAGTGAAAAATCTCTGACCACTACCCACCGAGCGGAGCCCCATTCTTGGACTCAGTTTTGTTCTGCAAAACACAAATCCCCTTGATGTTTATCACCACTCAGGCACAATGATTTTTTTTTCAAAATCGGAAGTAAAAATGCACTGTACTAACAGTAGTGAACTAAAAACACAAAACAGAACTGTCTCTCTGCACCCTGATCTAATAGGCTAAAAAAATGACAGAAAAATTGGTCTCTCTTATTAAATCCACGTGAGTAACCTCTTAAAATTGCAAACTAATCCTAAGTGTAGACATCTAGCTTACTGATCTGATGTTTCTGGTTGCCTTTTTTTCTTGTTAAGACCTGTGATGTGGCCAGGTATGGAGGCTCACGCCTGTAATCCTAGCATTCTGGGAGGCTGAGGCGGGAGGATCGCTTGAGCTCAGGAGTTTGAGACCACCCTGAGCAAGAGTGACACCCTGTCTCTACAAAAGTAGAAAAATTAGCTGGGTGTGGTGGCATGTGCCCATAGTTCCAGCTACTCAGGAGGCTGAGGCAGGAGGATCGCTTGAGCCCAGGAGTTTGAGGTTGCAGTGAGCTGTGATGATACCACTGCACTCTACCCAGGGGCAACAGAATGAGACTCTGTCTAAAAAAAAAGATCTGTGATGTGTATTCAAGTGTTCTCTATCCCTGGGATGTTACCTTCTGAGGCTGGGCACCTGTATTCCAGCTCCTAAGGGCTCTATGGTTGACCCTGACCCTGTTCTTGTCATGGGCCTCCTCCTTGACCTTATGGCTGTGGTTTCCAAACTCAGGGCACCTGAGAACCATCTGTTTATGATTCCCTGGCCCTGGCCCAGACTTACCATTAATAAATCAGAATCTGGGGGTGGGATCCTGGGAATCTGCATTTCTAACTAGCACCCCAGGTGATTTTAGTCAGGCATTCTGAGGACTAAAGTAAAGGTCACTACTTTACTGACGAACCGCCTTGTTTAAACACACACACACACACACACACACAGGCTGTCATTTGTTAACCATCTCCTTAGCACCAGGGTCCTCACTGACTTCACCTCCTCTAATCTTATGCTAACCATGGCAGGTAAGCATCCCCATTTTTATAGCCCAGGAAACAGAGAAGTAACTTGCCAAAGGTCACAGAGTTAGGAAACGGCAGAGCAAAGTCCGTCTGACCTCCCAGCACCACTCAAGTCTCACTCTCGCTGCGTCTCACTCTCACTGCCTGTTTCCTCTCGCAAGGAAGGGAGGGAAGCCCAGGAAGAAGCGAGCAGAGTGGGCTGGCTGCACGCGGCGTCATGCGCTTCCCTCTCTCCCTCCCCGGCCAGCGGGGCTGTCCCTTCCATGCTCTTCTTATTTAGGCCACGTATTCTTCAGATCCTTCCTTCACGGCTCGAGCCTTCTCATCCTTGGCAGAGCGGAGCCTTTCTCCTTACAGCCCCTCCTTCATCTTGTCCCTTGCAAACATGCACAGCCTGTAGAGTCACGCTGATTTTGTCAGGACCCTCCCTATCGCTATGCAGACTCATTAAGGGTGAGCCTGAATGGATAGTTTTCAGTTTGGAACCTCCACGCCGCACGGGCCTTTGGTGTGCCTGGTCATCATTTCTCCAGCCCTCGGACAACCTGCGTGCCTGCTGCAAACGCAGAGGCTGAGCCCCCGGGCCGGGGAGGTCTGAGCCAGGAGGGGCAGACTGTGTGGACGTGCCCACCCTGGGGGTCCAGTTGGCTGCTGCCCTTTCAAGCAGTCCTAGGGCCCCTGAGAGAAGTGGTAAAGGGCTCTGCAGTGTGTGTGAGCGCCCAGGATGCCAGCACAAAGGGCTCGCCTTGCAGGCAGGGTACATTGACTGAACAATTCTAAGTTCCCAAGCAAATTGTCCTGAGTTCTTGGAAAGGAGCCGTCAGGAGTGGACCCCCATGCCTAGCAGGTGTTGGGATACGCGGGAGCTCTATGAAGGACCGAGGGAGGGAGTCCACCCTTGCTGGGAACACAGAAGACAGAAGAAACGGGACCGTGATGGGGAAAGGAGCTTCCCCCGCTAGGTGAGGGGTACGGTGGGAGGTGGGCCAAGATGATCATCTGGGGCCAGAGTGCAGTGACGCCCATGTGGCCGGACCCTCAAGACTTCAGAGTTGCGGTGACAGCAACTCATGCCAGCAGGTACAACCCGGCAGCTGCAGCCAGCCCCTGTGGACGCGGAGTGGAGGAGCCAGCCAGGAAACAGGGCTGGAGTCTGTAGTTCCACCTCACTGAGGAACACGGTGGGGCTAGGGGATGGGGGTGACACAAAAACCAGCGGGAGAGTCTTGCCGTGGAGCGGCCTGTCGCCTAGACCAGCAGCTGGCAAACTGCAGCCGGCGGGTCAAATCCGTCCTGTTGCCTGTTTGCGAACAGCCTGCAAGTAAGAATGAATGAATTTCACATGGTTGGGGGAAAGAATAACATGATACGTGAAAGTTACATGAGATTCAAATTTCAGTGTCCATAAAGTTTTATTGGAACACAGTCATGTCCGTTTATTTATGTGTTATCTACGGCTGCTTTCATGACACACCAAGAGGGTGGCATAGATGTGACAGAGACCGTATAGCCCATGAAGCCTAAACTAGTGACCATTTGGACCTCTACAGCAAAAGATAGCTGAGCCTTAATCTAGGAAAACCCTCATAATGTCCTCAATAAGTTATTTATCTAATTGGTTTCCATGGTGGTGGGGCCAGAAACTCTTGAGAGCTGATGCCAGCTCTCGTGGCTCTGCAGCATCTCTGCCCCCACCCTGCCCCACAGGTCCTGGGCTGCTGACCCCATCTGAAGTCACTACATGCCCTTGGGCTGGGGGAGGCACTTGTCTCCCAGGGAAACACAATCACTGGGGAATATGAGTGTGTCCCAGGTCCCAGAAACGCAGGCCCGGTGAGGGCCCGTGGGGCAGGCTCCAGGGCTCTGGCGGTGGAGGAACATCTGAAACAGCAGCTTTGGACAGAGGACTCGCCCCTGCCATGCAGAGCCCTCTTTGTTTATCATCACCATTATTAGAAATGTGCACATCCCAGCAAAACCAGCGGGTCACACAGTTACAAAAGCGCCTGCCACACTGGAGCAGGAGGGTTCTGGGCTTTTTCAACATGTAGATTCTAATTCCTGGTACAGGGAAGTTGCTCAGTGAAAGAACAAAATGACTTCATTGTACAGTGAGTTCACTGTAGTCCTCCGGAACAGTATCTTTTATTCTCTGCTTACCCCCAGCACAGGGGTGGGGGAAGTTGATGTGAAGTTCTGGGGAATTCCATTGAGTTGGCAGTGCCTCAGGAGTGAGGCTAATTGGTTGTTTAGTGGGAATTATGATGATATTGCAACCCATGGGCCACTGGGCAATGGGGCGGGCTGCCAGGGCAAGAGCACTGGCGGGCACCCCAGGCTCTCAGCCCAGCAGCT
>CM052444.1:10692618-10730979 GCA_028533085.1 Varecia variegata | reverse complement strand
TCCCTCAGCAGACTGTAAACTCCTGGAGGGCAAAGGATATCGAGTAATAGATGCTGTCTATGGGCCCCTGACACTGGGCTTGGAGCTTTATGTAAAACACCTTGTTTCTCTAATGCCTAGCAACCCCCAAGTCAGCACATGATGGTACCACGAGGACAGCTGGGCTTGTGGATCATGAAGGAGCAGAGGGGCACGCTGGGCTGGAACCTCCAGCTCTTCTCACTGCCCCACTTCCGCTCTCTGAACGGCTCCTCACCTTGGAGTCCTTGCACCCAGCTGGGCACCCAGCTGGCACTCAGACAGGGGACTGGAAGCATGACTCATGGGGCCTCAGAGCCGAGAACCCGGCAATGAACCTCTGATGCAACGTTTCCTGAAATAGGGGCTGTGCCCCATTCAGCAGCATGCAAAATTCAAAAGGCAAAGTCAAAGAAAGAGTCATTTTCAGTAATATCTGCAGGAGGATGGAAAATAAGCCTGCTGACAAGCTGCCTGTGCTGCCAGAGCTGGAGAGAGAGGGGATGCCTCTCCTGCCATCCAGGTCAGATCATATGAAGGCCAAGGAAACTGATCCCTCATGTTGGGGGAAGGGGATGAAGGGCACGGGGACAATACAGTACACGGAGCTGACCGGAGCGCAGGGAAAACCACAGAGGAACGTTTTGCGTAGGAACCTGAGATGGGGGTGGCGGGGCACAAGGGCCAGCCACAGCCGCCCGGGCGCTGCTTCTCCAGCCTCTGCTTACCTGAGCCAATGTAAAGACTCTTTTCATAAAAATCTTTGCTAGCTGTAGTGTTTATTCAAGGATAAGATGACCCAACTTCCACTATATTTAGTGCATGAAAATCCACAGGTGTTTGACTCCAGGAACTGCTTGGGGTTTTGCTATTAGCTTTCTGAGTCCCCTCCCTTCTCGGTTTCATTGTTCCAGAGCCACAGGTGAGCTGGTTTCCTGACTTCTGCAAAAGCCCTTGGGCACTCGCCTACCCTCCTCGAGGGCCTGCAGGTAGTTTAAATGCCCTGTTATTATATGGCTTCCTGGTTAAGAGGGGGGGAAAGGATGCTGTTTCAATTTCAACTGTAATTTAAAACTTTCTGGCAACCACAGTAGCCACCCTATTTTAACTCATTTGGCTCAATTTTTTAACTACTCAGTTGCTTTGGCCTTTCCCCCTTCCTCTACAAAGGCTTCTGTTGGAAGGCAGCATATTTGCTCTCCTGTGCCTCCTCCACACGTCACCCTGTAAAATACAGGATGAAGACAAAATAGCACACTATAGAGGGAGTGAGAGCTTGAGCCCTGGAGTCAGCCCACAGCCAGGTGTTGGCCGTGCCAGCTGTATGATGTCTTGGTTTCCTCATCTGTAAATATAATCGTCCTACCTCAGAGCCGTTGGGAGATTCAATGCTAATGCCTGGCACAGGACCTGGTGCTCGGTGAGCGTGGTGACCATTCCCAAACATGTCAGCGAGCCGACAGTAGTCCCCCCACGCCTGGGCCACAAAGGGAGGGTTGTCTGAGAAAAGCCGCTGGTCTGTCCAAGGAATTCCTTTCCTGGATAAGTGGAAACGGATCTATTACCAGGCAACTCAACACTTCTTAGGCCCTTGAGAGGCGGCTGACCTGACAATTAACATTTGCAGGGTAATTTCTGGCTTACAGAGTGCCTTTAGGGCTGTAATAGTGGGGAAAAGGGGCTTTGCCGACAGATCTTTGTGCACAGGCTCTGCCTCGAGCCACCTTGGGTAACTCAGAAGCACTCTGAGCTCCCAGCTCCCCGTCTGCAGTGGGAACACTGCTACCTTTCAAGCAGGTGTGGGAGGCGCACACGCTAACATGTATATAATGTGTACTCAGTAAACCCTAGAGCCTTAGTCAAATACGAGGAATTGTCATTCCATTTTCTCATGGCTGTAGTTTCCAACAGATCTCTGGAGCAGAACCTCACACACTCTCCGTACTGCAGGGATGGAGTGAAGTTGTTCAGAAGTCTGGCCAAGGCTGCTGGCTGCCCCCCGCCCCGTCTCTGTCTCCCCAGCACACACGCCAGCCTGGATGCCTCCTTCCCAGGCAAGCATCTGAGAGAAAGGCAGCGACTCTTCTCATGCCTCTCCCGTAGGAACATTTCCCCTCTCCAGAAACTTCTCACTGCAAAAGGCAGGCAGGGGCTGGCCTGCTCTGCTGAAAATGCCCTGGAGTTGAGAGACCTGTGATCCAGCCATGCCCAGGGCAGGTGGGCGGGACTGCTCCGAGCTAGGAATGGCATGAGACCAAGCCTCCCGACCTGGTCCCGCTTCCCTGGGTGTTGGCAGCACTGACAGGACTGTGCTTGAGAGAGGGATGCCAGTCAGGGCCCGAGAGGCCTGTGGTCCACCTGCCAAGCAGCACATTCTTCTAGATGGCACTTACCACCAGGAGGGACACAGCCCTGTGCACAGGAGACTGCGTGGGCCAGAGGCAAGAAACCAGCACTGTGGTCCCAGCTCGTTGCTGTCAATGGGGGCAGGAAGTCACTTCATCTTACCAATCCCCCCGCCCCAGCTTTTAGGCAGGGGAGGAGCGGACCACTCAGCAGGGTGCTATCTGGCTTCCAATTATATCCCACCTCCCGGTCTGGGCACCACCTTAGACTTACCTCCGACTAAGGCACCACCAGGTGCATAAGGAGCTGGAGGGGACGAAGTCCCACACCAAAGTTAGTTAGTAGAGTGGCACCATCATGCTGAGGCCTTGGCCTTTGCCTCTCAGAGGTTATGGGGTAAACACTCTCAGGTTCCGTTAATGCTCCCAGCATCTTCTAGCAGACAGCAATCCCAAATTACAACCCCATGTGTTACTGTCCCCCCCAGGGGTGACAAGTTGGATGTTGAAGAAGAAAAAAATCCGCACTCGTTTTGGAGTGTACTAGAATCCTAGAATGAAGGTCTCACTCCAGTGCTGAGGAACTAACACTTGGGGGGGGCACGAGAGGAATTCCATTAAACACCAGAAAGGCAGGTCTGTCGGGAGGATCGGTGGGGCAGGGAGTCAGAAAGAATAGAGCAGTGAAGAGTCAACCCTAAGTACCGACCTTGACTCAGGAGGTCAAGAGCTCAGGATCAATAGTGCTATAGCATCCGGGACATGACTTCTCATTCCGGGGAACTGCACACTACCACTTCCCACACAAGTTCTTCTGCATGTAAATATTGGTCTGGACAATGCCTGGGACTGAAATGTTTTCTGGCAGCAGAACGAGGCATTACAACACATCCAGGTAAATATCCAGGATTCAGCCTCCTCGTTGCTAGTGGGCCAAGGACAGGTCCTCCATGGCCAAAAACACCGAGTCCAACATCTGAGGCACCAAATCTATGCTAGTTGTGTGGGAAGCAGGCAGGGGTGAATGGACACAGGTGTTCACAGTGTGGTGAAGAACTGAGGCAACCCAGAGAGTACACTAATAGAAACAGGAAGGGGGAGGCAGCAGGGTAAGCCAGAGAAGGTGGGAGGAGGGGTGACATTTGGCTCAGTTTCTAGAAACCTGCTGCAGGTTGGAGCGCATGGAAGGAGCGCTATGCTCTAGAATCGGAAGTAGGCCAGCCTAGTAGAGTAGACCCAAGGGTAGGAAGGTAGCTAGGGGCTAGGGAGCTGTAAAGGACCCCCAACATCACCTTCAGGTCTGACATCTGCTTTTGCACAGGAGGGTCTTAAGCAGGTTTTAATGTATGGGAGGGGCACAGGCATATCTGTTTTAGAAAGAGCCCTTGGAAGAGTCAAGGAAAAGAGGAGACAAATGACAAGACTCATGAAATAATCCAAGCAAGAGCTGAAGGCAACCAAGAGGGCAGAGTCAAGGAAACTTTCAGAAGGTATACACAGTAAAAACGAGGAGGAAGAGGCCCTGGACATGGATGTTGCTGGGACAGGAGGAAGGCGGGGTGCAGAGGCAACATGCATGGTGTGGGCTGGCAGTCAGGGCGTCAGAGGAGAAAGAGCTACTGAATAAACACACCAAGGACTCCACACCCACTAGACTCCAGAGAATGCTCATCCTTGGACTGAACGGTTTGAGAAGAAGCAGTGACGGATTGAAGGCAAGGGGGTGAAGGATTTTGCACAGTTAAAGACATGACTTTCTTGATGACAGTTATAGAGGATACTGCAGGAGTTAAAGAAATTCAGCACAGAAGGGAGATTGTGGAAGAGGGCAGGGCTGGGGGTAGAGAGGGGGTGTTGTGAATCGCAGCAAAGGAATCAGGAAGGAGGATGTTGACCATGCAAAGTCTACAGTATCTCTTTATACTGTCAAACATCCACCAGCTCCTCAACTATCACTTGCTCACTTCTATACTTCTTTGAAAATGTGAAGAAACTATGGTTATAGTTATCTATAGTATGGTGGAAGTTATTTTAGTTTTCTTGTTGAAATGGGCTGGGAGCCACAGGCACTGCATTGAACGAGGCGCCAGCAAAGGCAGATTTCAAGACTCCACCTCCTGTGAGTATTACCAGAGAGGCTTTGGTCAACAAAAAAGCCCAGTCTGAATTACTCGGGCACTTAAAAAGATTCCAAATATTAAGGGATTTATGTCCTCCAAGGTAACCATACCCCTCTCCCCAGAGAAAGCACCATCTTTCAGAGAAGTATCCAGAGCTGATAATAGTGTTAACTCCCCCTCTCCAGTCAATGTTTCCTGAAACCTAAATAAGTTTGCCATTAGGAAAACAAAGCAATGACCATAACTGACAAGCTTTTAGTTTTAAATATACCTTTATTTCTCAAACTCAAAGCTTTAATTTATCAAATTCTAACACATTTTGCATTGACAAGTGATTTTATCTCTGCATCAAGTAAGAAGGTTAGTGACCATTACACCAAAGAGGAAACCCCACACATCCTAGGCACTGCTAAAAAATATTTCAAAGGCTATGGAAATATAGAACAGAAAAGCTTCCAATTTAGTCTAATGGGTATCTTACTTTTCATCTACATTAATTTGGAAATAAATGGCTGTTTTAAGAAAATTAAGTTTTTATCCATAAAAAAAAGGCCAGATAGCTTGATTTTTAAAGAATACCTTCCAATCCATATTATTCAACTACTTCCTCTTTAGTGGATGGTCATCTCACCTTCCTATGCAAACACACACGAGAATTTGCACCAGCTGTCACTAGCCCAGGCAAAACTCCATGCATTTTCTTTAGCTTACACTTCAACTATTTCTTTTTTAAAAAGTGATAGGTAAACAAGATTTAGGCACTTGAACTCACAAAAAAAAAAAAAAAAAAAAAAAAAAAAAAAAAAAAAAAAAAAAAGCCTTTTCTTTCCCGATCCTTAGAGGTCTCCAAAAGTAATCCTGAAAAGTTGCCAAATCTTTTAAAATTCTTCTCCTCTACACATCTCCCTTGGTCCTCTGAATTTAACTGGTTGAACTGGAATATGTTCCAAAGTCAGCTGTGAAATTCTGGTCTCTGCCAGACTAAGGATGTGAATCTAACCTTGGAAACTGGAAGTTCTTCCGACTTAAAGAATCCACCCACAGGGCTCTCCCTAGTGCAGAGCCCCAGTCAGATGCCCAGGAATTAACGGCCCTGGTGAGCATCAGTTTCTCTTCTCACCACAGGATAACTATACTTTAATCCACTCTCTGCAAGAGGACATCTGAGCTAAGAAGGAAGCTGCATCCTAACACAAGGCACCAGTACCAGAAAGTTAACTAGAAAGGAGTGATTCCTAAAGTTAGGAAGCTGCTTTTGAGTGGCACCCTTTCCCAAAGTTAACAAAGCAGAACTAGTTAAAATCCTAACCAACCACAAAGGTAAGGGGTTAGTGCTTGAAGTGAGGCTGAAGGATCAGCAGATTCAGGGCTTCAGCAATTTAATGCACTACCACAAAACACAGGTTCACACACAGCACTCTGTGGCTCAATCTCCAGTGGAAGCCAAACTGGAAAACAAACGTGAACACCAAACCTCATCTGTACCATATACCAGGAGCTAAGCATCATCTTCCCTGCCCAACTCACGCCACCTGCCAGGTCTCCCTGGTATGGGCCACGTCACATACTACATGTGGTTATCAGGAACTCTGATCTGAAGGTGTTAGGGATATAGAGTTTAGTTTCAGCACTGAAGTTATTGAGGAATAGTGTCTTACTGCCAAGGTAAGATTTAAAGGTCAGACTGAAGCTCAAGGCCCGGAATCTAGTGTATGTTCTTCTGCCAACACAAGGGGAAGAGGTAGTGTTTTCACCTCACTGCTGCTCAAAACGACTCCAAGAAGCAGGCTGGGAGAACAGGCTGCCTACTTGCAGAAAGCATCAGAAAAGAGTTCAAAGTCGTGAAACAAATGAGAGACTGCTTAAATTTAGATTAGAACTTGCACTTGAACTTCAATGCCCTCTGCCACTGCCAAGTTTCATGTTACTCAACACACAGAAAATCAGAACCACTGGACTAAGTACAAGTTCAGGGTACCTGGTGCTTGAATGAGCAGTATGAAAGGCAGGTTTCAGCTAGAATTTCCAGACACCTGAAATTCAAGGTTACCCGGCTTATTCTGAGGCTGGCAAAAGGCACCTAGAGGTGGAGACACCATTAGTCCAGGGGTTGTGTTTTAAAAGTGCAACTTTTTACCCTGATAGTTTTAGAACACGTGTCTATTCTCAAATGACAAAAAGAGCTGGGCTGACTAAAGAGGTCAGGTGAAGACACCCCACCAAGATGGCCATTGTACAATGGTAAAGACTGGGGGCTGGGAATTTCTCACAACTTCTGTACCTCCCTTCATCCTCATGGGAGGACTATTACCAGGTCGGAAAAAAATATAAGCAGAAAGAACTCCAAGGACAAACTGGAAATTTAATTACTTGATGCAGATCCTATCTTCATCTGATACCTCATTACTGGTCCCCAAGCCTTCTAAGTAGAGCAATACTGATTTGTGTTAGCAAGTGCCTATGTTGGTGGCTTTATCACATTTCAAAGCTTTGGTTAAACAAATGTGTCATTTTTGTGCAAATATGTTGCCATTTGACCACAATGGCAGCTTTTTAAGGTCATGGATAACTAGATAGTTTTCAAAGTTGGGATCGCTCTTCATTGGGATTCGCTCTTCATTGCCCCCCTTTTAACACTGAAGCATTCTGGGTTCCCTCAACCAGAACCAGCCTTGACTCAAAGCCAGTGAATTCAAATACACCTAAGGCTCACAGGGCAACAGGAGCTAGTTACATTAAGAAGTGGTTTCTAGTCACCTCATGTAGCACAACACAAATACCTCACGTTTCAGTCACGTCTGAGCTGCTTTTAAGAGGACCAAAACATCATCTGAAAATATTTTCAGAAAAAGGTAAACCACTCATTTTCTCCCAAGCATTTCTGCGTTAAGATAATTTCATTGCTTAAAGCGAGGAGAAAGCAATCACTTGGGGCTTTGGAGTTTTGTGGCCACAGGAGAAAATAAAAATCAGGAGCATGGATTTCATTAATTCACTTCAGAAACCAAGACGGCTGGCAATATTGACTGTCTTTGCCCTTGATACCCCCTAAAGTGATGCTTCCTAAGAGATCCCACAAAAAGTTTCAAAACACAAAATCTGTTATCTAAATCTACTGAGAAAAGCAACAGTAGCTAGAAGTCTTCCATTTACTAAGTTTGCTTTTGACTAGGGATTAACACTGTTTTCCTTCTAAAGTGCAGAATATAAACAAGTATGGTCAAATCTACCAGAATCATTCTCATTCACTCAATTCTTTCCAAATACACTGGAATGACTTCAAAGTGCCTTGGTAGCTCTGACGCACACAAGGCCAGGCTGAACACGAACCTCATACCTGCACGCACAGCACAGAGACAGCAGGTTAGATTCTAAAGCAATTCCACAGGTCACTCGGTTCTACTGAAACTCCTGAATTCACCTGCTGTCAAAAACACCTGGAGAAGGAAATTACTATTTTTGAAAATACAAAAACAGAAAGAACAAAAAATCAAAAATAGCCAAAGTACTCCAGAAAAACAGCTTGTCATACTTGGAATGTGACCAAAATGGGTTTCCAATTAAAACACGGGAAGACCCTCATGTCAGTTCCCATAATGACTCTAGACCCAGCACAATCCTGTCTTAGGAAGAGCAAAACAAAAGTCAGCCACGAAAGAGCTGATGAAGGAGGAAAAAAAAGGTGTCATTCAATAAGAATTCCTTAGAGAAAAAAAGAATGAACATTCAATGTTTCCTATTTACAATCACCCCTCCCACCACCACCACCACAATTCTACTTTAACATTATGTTCCACATTTTATTTTGTTTTCAAGTTACATTTCAAGAAAAGGTTATTTTTTTTTTCTCAGCAATATCTCATAATTCCTCAAGATAACACAGCATCTAAACCATAAACCACTTCCAACCAGATCTCAATTCTCCAGCTATTGGCTTTGGTTTATTGATGAAAGAAATTCTCAGCTCTGCTGACAGGGAATAAACATAAGCAATTTAGTCCCTTGAACAAAAATTAGGTCACAAGAGCACCCTCATGTTTTCCATTTTCTGCCTGACTAAAATTGATACAAGAAAAGAGATTATCAGCACAACTTCCACGTAACTGCTGAGAATCCCAAGTGAGGACCAACACAGCCTACTCTAGGCGCAAGTGAGAAGAAAAGTAGCTTAACACTTCTCATATGCTGCCCAAGCTCTCCCAATCTGTTATTGCAGGGCTCAAACCCCCATGTGCTAATGCTTGGGATGTGACACGTTCGTGTCTGTCTTGGAAAGATGTGGATAGTTCACACTTCCTACAGCATTTTCCAAAGTGGCACTTACTATGGGTCCTTTTAGGGTTGGCTCATGGTTACGGTAGACCCATTCCAATGGGTACACAAAGAAAAAAAAAAGCAGAATCAGAGCTGAGTTCCCCTTTAAAAGCCAAACACCTACATCTAGAAGGAGGCTCCCCTACCTGAGAGCCCTGGCTCTACTGGGGCTCCCACCGTGGAAACCCTCAGGTCTCAAGGTTAGTTACAGGGCAGCCAGGTAGGGTAAGGCTGGCTGTAGGTAACTGGAGGATGGGCAACATAGTAGTTGTTGAAGTTGCCATCACTGACATAAGGAGCTGGCTGGTAATAACAGGTGACGTTGGTGGCGTTGGGGATGATGTTTTGTTCTGCTAGCACGCGCAAGGCCAGGAGGGAGATGAGGTTCAGGGTCTGCCTGCGTTCGTGTCCCATGAGGCACACGGTGCTCTCGTTCACTACCCTGCGAAGGATCATGAGGTAGTCATATTTGCTTCTCTCTTCTTCAGCGAAGTGGTTTTGCAGGTAGGTCTCCAACTTCCTTTGCTGTTCAAGGATGTCCGGGAAGTCGATGAAAAACCTGGAGCACATGTATCGCTCTAGAGTTTTGATTTCTTCCTGGTCCGTGGGCCTGAAGTCCCGCACGAGAAGGTTGCTGTACTTGAGAAGTCCCCCGCCTCTGATTTCTTCGGGGTTCTTGGTGGCGATCAGTCTGTTCTGCAGGTGATCAAAGGCTTCCTCAAAGTCCCCGTACATGCTCTCCCCGATCACTGTGGGGTGGAAGTGCTCAGAGATGGGGTTACTGGAGCAGTCATAGAAAAAAAGCAAAGAATCCAGGATGATTTGGAAAGAGTCCACACTAAACTCAAACTGACGCCGGATGGAGTCGACAAATTTCAGCTCCACGTTCCTCCCGTTCTTGTTGGAGAGGGAAATCAGGCTCCAGCGGTCAGTGTCCGTGCAGACCTTCACGAGCTTCTGCACGTACGCCTCCTTCAGAGTGACTGGACTGATTTTGAGCTTGTTCACGCCGTCTGGCAGGAAGTTCAGAAGGGAACACAGAACCACATCTCTGACCAGCTGAAATTCTGCTTCTGTTGGAAGAGCCACGTGAAAGATCAGGTCCAGGTCTTTGCAACCCAGGCCGTTGTCTTTGACCAAAACGTGGCCAGCGGCAGAGCCATTCAGCCGGACATCCTGCACTTTGATGCCTGCCTCCTCCAGCCGGCTGCGGACGGTCTGGACGATGTCCTTCAGAGTTATCTCCAAGGTTGGAAAGTTGCCTCGTCCATGGATGGGTACGACCTCGGTCAGGACCTCGTGCAGCCGGCTAACCTGATCCCAGTTGAGCACGCTGAAGGAAACGCAGTCCCTGGCGCTGCTGCTCTCCTCTGCCATCTTGGGGGGATGCTCTGGCCGAGGAAACTGAAAGTGAGACGCAAGAAACAGGGTTAGGATTCTCTTCTGCATGGCAAAGCAGCTCAAGGAACTCAGAGGTATTTATCTCTGAACATTTTCCCATAAAATGGTGATAAATAGCACCTACCATTCAGTATTGTTGTGAGGATTAGATGGGTTATGTAGGTAAAGAAAAGTTCCAACATAGAGTAAGGACAACAATACACAAACTTCTATACCGACTTAGATGACTTCATAGTTTTGTTTTGTGTGGGTTGTTGATTTGCTTGTTTTAACTGTGTGGGAGCAGGGGCTGGAGTGTGCTGGTATGTGTGAAGGGAACCAAGTCACTTAAACACAGTATTCTTTGGTAATGGGCCTCCTATGGCTTGCTAACGTTCTGTTTTCTCTGTAAGTTATTTCTGCCATTGGCTCCCTAACTACATTTTGAACTGGTTGATACCTAGGTGACAATATCCACACACAGAACACATGATACACACACACACACACACACACACACACGACTTCTTCCACTCCATGAGCAGACGGATTCTCAACTCTGGGCTATGACCTCACCAAGAAGTGGGCGTGCAACCACTTTTGCTAGAATAATGCATGTTCCCTCAGCAAGATTCCCATGTCCCTTTCGCTTACGGGAGAGGTCTGTCCTATAACAAATACTTCTGTCATCCAAGATAGAACCAAAGGAGTTGTTTGTGTAACTAGATTTCTGGTCAGCAAAAGTCATCTATGTGGTAGAACCATTCTTCCCAGCAAAGATGCCCTTCACAAGACATGGCCAACTTCCTCAGGGCGGTGTGATCTTTCAATTGTATTTTGAAACACAGTACACTGAAGCTACCTAAGGAGAATAAAGAGTACTGAGTACTAGGAGAAAAATACCACTTCTTACACTTCACCTGCTAGAGCCACAAAGTTTCCAAAGTAATTTTCAACTACACTGTACTATGCAAAAAATGAAATACAGTGGATTTCTGGAAATCCTAATATATAAAAACAAATACTGATATATTAAAAAGTCAAGGTGCCTGTGGATCCACATAGCTCACATATTAGCTGGACGGACATAAAAGTCAAAACAAAGGGTCAAGGTGCAGTCCTCAGATTTCACTGTGAAAAGTTTTCCCATCCCCTCTGCCTTTCTGACTTGCTAGACACACACAAAATCCATCCTAATGACTTCTGCAGTTTCATTGTTTGGAAGCTGCTGCGTTTGAATACACATCGGCATGCATTCTCTGGGGGTTCCAACATGGATTTCTGGCCTTGCACCGGTGCCAGGGCTCCCCCATGGTTGTTACTCAGGGTCAGGGCATTGCTGGGCACACGGAGATGGAGATGAGCTTTCTGGGTGCTCCCTATCGAGAAGGAGGGTAAGAATACAAGGAATCAATACAAGGCAGTGTGTGGTATAGACAGTTCCAGTAGTAGAAATAAAATGTAATATAAAGGCAGAAGAAAGGGTGTCCCTTGATGGGGTGAATGGGAAGGCCACAGATTACTGGGAGGGTACAGAAGCCAACAGAAAGGCAACATGAGCTCATGGCTAGGCTGAGAGGCAGAAAGCAGGAGGCTGACTGCGTGATCAAAGCAGGCTCTAGGAAACCAACCTAAGTCTTGTCAAGAAGAAGATAAAAGTTTCCCTTCAAACCTCTTTGGACAGCATTAAAAAAGGCACTCCTAAGTTAGACACCAAGCAAAATCTGTGATGAACTACTTAATATTTATTGCAGCTAGCATTTGGTTTCAAGTCAGATTTGCAACAGAGTTCTCTTTATCATGTTCTCTATACACTTATAACAGTAATTCTCTGTGGCCTCTTTTATGATTAGCACATAGTACAACATTTGAGTTTACTGTATAGGGTGCTGCATAATTAAGTTCAAATGATTATAGGAAGGTACGACTGGCTTAGAGACACAGCTAGACTATGATCTCGTGGCACCGATTTCAGGCATGTTGGCCTACTTATGGAGATACAACTCGCTTTCCACTGTATCCCCTGTTGTGCTTTCAAAGATCATGTTTATGATACAAGTGTGAGAAGTCACACAGCAATGGAAAAGCCATAATGCAATTAGTACTTGGGATTCAAGTAGCAATTTTAAGAAAATCTCCAGAAAGAACCTCTATAACATTACAGAGGAGAATAACTGTGGGAATTCCTTTGACTAGAGTCTTTTTTTCTTAAAGGAGTTGTTCCAAGGGGGGTCCCTACAGGGTTAAAGTCAGGACTACTCCTACTCCAGAACTTTGGAAGAGAGGCATCTAAGACCAGTGAGAATCTGGAAGCTATAACCCTTTCCTTTGGTGCAGGGGGAAGTATATATAAGTGAGAATTTTCATGCCTTTTAAAATCTGTGAATTCGTAGTAAACTCTATTAGAATCTGTTTTAGACTAAGAGTCTGTAAGGTTCATATGGGAGGAAGGGCAGGAATAGCCAAGAAAAAGCTATGAAAAATAAAAGTGATATATACTGGCCTGTAAGAGATATCACAAAGTCACAATCATTGAAACAGCATGTTACTGGCACAAAAAGCAAATCTTTAAAACCTAAAAATAAAATCAAATACATAAATGGATTTAGTATATAATAAAGGAGGCATTTCAATATAGTAAAGGGCGGGGGGAAGACATCTAGATAGTTACCTAGATTTAAAAAGAAGGTGGCTCCCTATCTCATGCCAAACTAAGATCTAGATGGATGGATCAAAGACTTAAGTGTAAAAGGCTGAAACTCTAAGAGTACTAGGAAAAAAGGACAGCAGTTATATATACTTAACAGAATAGTCCTTTATAAATCACCTAAAACTTAAAAGCCACAAAAATTGATATATTTGAATATATAAAAATAGAAGTATATACATGGTAAAAATTCCATAAAGTCAGACCAAAAAAAAAAAAAAAAAACAGATTTGTATCATTGGGCAAAGTATTCACTTTCTTAATGAATAAGGAGCTTCTACAAATCAAATACCAGCACATCAACAGAGAAGGGTCAATGGACATAGATACCTAACATTTGACCTTACTTAACGGAGGAGAAAATTCAAACCTCAATGTATTGTTTTACCTATCAAATTGGCAAAGATAATAAGTCCCTTTTCCTGCATTGAAAGGAAGAAAAATAAAAAAATAAGTCCCACGTGTGGGAAGCAGACACCTCTGGTACACTGTCCATGGGCTCTCTGGAGAACGCCGCAAGATTCTTAATTTTAAGTGGATATACCCTTTGATGTAGCAATTCCACTTCTATTAAGTCTACTCTGAATTTTATTCTACAGGTATACTTGCAAGTATGCATCAAGATATTCAATGGAGAATTATTCATAAAGCTGTAAGTATTCATCAGAAGAGGGTTAAATGATTTGACACATGTATACAATAGCATACAAAGGCATGCAGTTGTTGAAAATAATGGTGTCTGCTCTTTCTGTATGAATGTGGAATTTTCATCAAGAGTCATTAATAGAAAAATTAAAACTGTAAACAATTATTCTTATATTAAAACAAGCATATAAACTCTATGTATAATATACATACATAAGAGGTAGCTCAACCTATACCAAATACCACCTCTAATTTAGGGGGCAGGGGAAGAAGGAAACTTATTCTGTGCCCTTTGTATTTGGAACCTATACATGTATTAGTTAAAAAATGAAAATCTTATGATCCATGTTCTAAAATCTCTCCCTTATGAGCCCTCTTTCTATCCATCTGCTACCTTAATTTCTTCAATTCCTTTCTCACCACTCCTCCCTCCACATCCATGTGCCAAAAATCAAATATACTTGGAAGCTTCCCCTCTAACCCTTAAATGTTGATTTCTACAGTGATGGTGGGGGAGGAAGGACTTCTTATTCCCCCTAAAATGCCTTTTAGTCAAGTTTCTACTTATGTACTCTTTAAAAGATGTCATTATTTATTTAAAACAAACAAACAAACAAACAAATCCAAAACTCTCAAAATAATGAAAAGCCATCTCATCTGGTCCCATTCTATGTCTGTCATCCAAAAATATTTTTTGCAGTTTCACAGAATTGCTATTTCTCATTTCAAACATATAGCTACCCTGGTGATATTATGTTGATTACTGGCTATAGTTGCAAGAATTTGCAACTATATTTGCAAGAACAAACACCTTCAGGAATCCAAGATGCCTATGGCTGGCCTCTTCCATGCCAACTTTTCCATGCCAACACATAAGGAGTTAAGTTTTGGAAAAAAGTAGTCTACATAAAAGCACAGTGTGGTACATGACAAATGCCAAGTCCATGCTATAGTTTTTTAATTCTCTCAATTTACCATGATTTAGATATAGAGCTCAATCTATTGAAGGCACAAATTTACACTAAGTTCACATTAAGTGTTTAGTTCATTAGAAGAGCTTAAAAGAAGTCATTTGTGCCTGTTAGAAAGGAATTCTTCATTTTCCCTCACTCATCCAAACAATCTTAAATACCAAAAGCATTTTCAAGTTACTTGGCCAAACATTGGTATTACTAGAATAAATCCAAGTCCTTGGCCCCCAGTGCTTAGATAACACACCAGTGCTTAGAGCAACAGTTTTAGTTTTAATTAACCACGTTAAATCAACACTGATATAATCCCTACATAAAAGAATCACGTGGAACACACATTCCCAATTCATGAAAGGCCCTGGTTAAAGGCAAATTCTAGTTAGCAGAATTAACAAAATAGTGGCTAGAAAACACATTAATTTGAAGTCTCGTAAATTCAAACACAAGTGTTTGATTTCTCTTTCACTGTTTGAGAAGCAGATTCATTGTATTTTGCACAATAGAAAGCAGGAAAGGTGGAGCCATAATTTTTCACTGACTTGAAAAATTCAAGCATCTTTTTACAAGTCAAGATGACCAGCTGCCCACTCAGTCCAAATTACTCAATCTTCTAAAAGGTTTGACTCCTGATGAACAACTATTTCAGGGATCCTTGAATTTCCTTTTCTTCTGTCATCTGTCTGCCGTAGAAAGTAAAATACATACACTGGGCGGTGAAAAAAAAACAGGTTTGGAGAGATGGCAGTAAAAGAGGGAGAGAAAGAAAAATTAGGGCAGAAGAGCAGATCAAGCTCCCTGAGGAAAGGGCTGATGTCGAACCTACCTTATAGTTTCCTGCTGCTCAAGACAGGTTGATCTGAAAACCTTTGTTTGAGCACCAATAGGGAAAAAAAAATTGCTTCACGGCTTATCTGCATCCCTGGACTAGCCAAGGAACTCCAGAAACAAGGGTGGAAGACACCATGAAGCATGAGGGACTCAAGGTGGGCAAGTGGGAGAGGCAGGAGCAAGAGCTGGAGATAAGAGAACTAGGCAGTTGACACCTGCATGCAGGTCTTAGATCAAATCAACATAGATTCCTATTTTGTGCCTGGCATTAGGCATAGAAATTGTCCAGAGTTCCTAGTTTGGTATAGACCCATGAAGGTAATGGCCGTATATATCTAAGTGTAGGTCTGTGATATTTAACATGAAAGCTATCTGTTTCAGGAAAATGCTGAGGCTTCAACTGAGGCTCTCTCAGCTACTGAAGCTTTTCATCAGTCCAGAGGCAACTGAGCATCACCTTCTTCTGACCTTACTGTGGGCTTAAGAACACAAAAGAAACACCAACACACTGCAGCATTCCTTTGATGACAAGAATTCCCTTTCACTGTTTCTGGATGCTACCTCTAAAGTGTGGATCTTCCTAATAAAACTTTCCAGCTCAGGGTAAGAGAACCACTCATGGGCAATGAACCAAGCCCGGTGACAGACTCAAAGAAGTGTGCACACGGAACAAAGACACCTGCCGTCCCTGGCTCCTGGCCAAGAGGCAACCCACACACCTGTGAGTCTTCCCACACATCTTCCACACAAATGCTTCTCCCTCATGTACAACACAGGACACTTTAGGCAAAAAGAGACTATTTCATTGTGTGTCAAATCCTAGAGAATTGAAGCAGAAGTAAAAGTGGATGGCAATACACTTTGTAATACCTTATCCTACCTCTTCCCTTAGCAAGCTGAGTGAATGAGAACCGCAACTCCTGGCCTATTTCTTATTTGCTTATAAAATGAAGGGTGTACAGGTGTGTGCAAAAGCAAATGGAATAATACTTAGGAGCCACTTCACATCACTTGGCATTTAATTCTCACAAGCTTCTGAGGAAGTCACAACTGTCCCTTTTTCACAAATGAAGAAGTGAGGTTCACAAAAGATTAAGTGAATCGACCCCAGGTCCTCAACCCCACGGCTAGTGTGCTAACTCTTGGAACTGGTAGCTCCCTACAAGGGCTGCCTTCGTGGGTGGGGAGAGGGTGGTAAGCACACGTCACAAACCACAAGTGCACTGGGATGGACAGTTCTTGTTGCTACTAAAATCTTTTCTAAAACAAAGATTTTGTTGGTCCTAAAAAAAATAAAATAAAATAAAAAAGGAGCCAGAAACCTTCCATTAAGTATACAACCATGGTTAAAATCTTCCCATAGCCACCTGCCCGCACCATACACACCAAGGACAGCAAAGCTGGAGTCAGTCACCCTTTACTGTCTGCTTCTGTGCAGATTCTAGCAAAGCAAAAGACAGCAAGGTAACTCAGCTGTGCTCCTCAGAAGATAATGTATTGGCCAAGGAAGATAATGTATTGGCCACAGTGTGTGAGGAAGTCCTACTTCTCAGTTGTTTCATAACACAAACATCATCTAGGCCTGCCTGAGTCCTTTTCCCACAGGGTTACTTTTACGACTTCCTCAGAAGCTCCAGTCAGGTACTAATGTGTGCAGAACTCTCCGGGGGCTTTTCGTATAGCAGCAGCCACAGCCATGGCCAGGGGACACCAAATGTGACTCAATATTTAGCCAGATGCCAAACTATTTGACCATGTCCCGAATAGGCAGCAAGACAGAGCTTTCAGGGCTCCATCTGGATCAACCTATGTGATTCCTACAACAACCCTATAAGGGAGATAACGTCATCCTCCTCTACAGGTGAGGAAAGGGGGAACAAAGACGACACAAAAATTGTAAACTGTTCAAGGACGCCCGAAGTGGCAGAAATGAGATTTAAGAGGCTTCCTAGCAGGTGGACAGCTTTCAGGGAGAGGGCGCTTGAAGAGGAGCTAGTCACTCAGGTAGTCGTAGGAAGGAGATGGCCATGCGTAGAAGGAAAAGGAAAGAAGGTATGAAGATTTTTTTTTTTTTATGAGATGGTTTTTATGGAAAGACATTTGGCAAAATGTGCTCCGGTCACTTATGTGGGGTAAAACCAGACGACAAGTTCTGAAACCAAAGCCTAAGTATTCAGAACCAAAGTATCTAACAACTGTCAGTACAAAAACTCCCTCCCTCAAAATCATTCTGGATTTGGGGGTGTGTATACAGCCTGGCAGGAGCCAGCAGAACTGCACATAATTAAGAAATGCTAATAGTTACGCTAATGTTTGTTTTAAAGGAACAAAGGCTGGGAGATGGCGGCCTAGGATCCTAACTTTCTGAGGCAGCTGCTAGACACCGGCCGTGTTGCAGGGCAGTCTTGATTTTAGAGAAAGCAAGTGCAGGAGAGAGAACCCAGAAGTGACAGGAGCTGGGACAGTCAGTTTGCCAGACAAGCATTAAGAGGAAAAAATAGTGGCACAAAGAGAGAGGTTTTTAGGAATGTGCCAATCTTGGTCCAGCAGACGAGGCATGCTGCTTTGCTCATAGAATAAAGGAACAGCTACTGGGATTCGCTCTGATGGCTGGGAGGTCCCAAGTGTCAATCTGCTGATAAAGCAACAGAACGGACACTCCCTACAGACGAGAGGACAACCTTCTCAGATCAAAGAAACTGATACCCCAACGGGAGCTACAGAGAGACAGCTGGTGCGTGTGCAGGCAGTGGCCGGGGCTCTAAGGGCTAGCCCAGGAAAGAAGACTAGAACAAAACTGAAAACAGGAAGACCCCACGAATGCTGAAGTTGAGACTGGACACTGCTGCTTTCCCCACCTGCATGCACTTGGACCCTTGAGATCCTTTCACCCACAAGACAGAGCCGGGACCAGGAACATCAGTCCTGCTGCTTGATCTGTGCAGCAGCAGATAAGTGGGCAGAAAGGAGAGAAACCAGCGTCAGTGTGGATCTGAAGGCCAGAAGTTATCTAGGACGTGGGGGACAGGCCTGAGGAAGCCTCTTTTCTGCGAGCTGCTCACCTGGGCTGGGCCCCATCACCAGCGAGGGGCCTCATTCTGGAGACTCCTCCACATCTCCAAACACATTAGAAAGTTCCACATGACAAAGGCACACACCAGGGTCTCATGTCCATGCAATGAGTTTAGATTAGCAGACGGCCCAAAGCACCAGATCCAGATAAACTAATGCCCAATTTTTTTTTAAAGGTCAACAAAATATATGCTATGCGAATTTTTCTCCAAGAAGTTTTTGTTGCAGTTGCCCACTCAAATACCTGCAACACATTCCACCTCAGTTCAAAGAGATAACCGCCCAGAGAAAACATTTCTAAGTCAGTGGCACAACAAGCCCGACAGTTGGTCTTTTCTCACTCTCAGCTCCAACACGTTCAGCCGGAGGTCTCAGGCGATTTTTCTCAAGGTTATCAGCAACCTCCCAGCCATTGAATAGTGATGTTTACTAGAGTCAAAAAATTCGGTTAGATTCCCACGGCAACTGGGACACCGTATGAGTTGTGGAAAGCAGAGTCCTAAGCTGAAATCGTGCACTGGGCTGTCAGAGTCTGAGGGGCCTTCACAAACCCTCACTTCCCAGCGATGCCAACACACAGCCTGAATGGTTAGCTGAGCTCCACCCACAGACACCTGCCCCAGGACAACTCCAACAGAATACTCTTTCCCACCTTGGAAAATAAGGTGCTTAAGTAAGCGTGGGTGAGTAGATAATGCTGGTAGAGATAGCACTGTGGCTGCAAAACACTGGCTCAGACATTCCAACAGGCACGCCACAGAAGTTCAAGTGCTGAAACCAATACTCTAAAGTCACTGCAAATGGAAATATTAGCAAGGTCAGAACATAGACTTCTTTAGACGGAAGTTAGGCATAAAAGCTCTGATGTTTTTCCAAGGTGTCAGCACTAAGCGCTTCACACACAACCTGAACTGGAGATCGTCTTTGTTGCTACTTGGTAACTCCGTCTCACACCCTCAAATGCTTCTTTCTAAATCAGAGGTGTTACTGGTCTGAATTCATTTAAAGAGCTCCCCAAACAGAGCTGGCCCTTCTGTTTTAGAGATTGATGAGACTGGGAAAAATAGGATAATTCTAGAGAGGAGACTGCTTACTGTAAGGCTGACTGAGTTCACACACAATCCACAGAGTTTAAGAGCTGACGGCCTGCAGGTTTTATCAAAGGCTGCCTTACTATCTAACTTGCCAGTCTAGAGCTTTGAAAAGTCCTCTCTAGGCACTAGCAGCATCCCTGGGCCTTATCAGGAAAGGGACAAGCAACTCTTAGTTCCTCAAATGCAGCACTTATCACAGGTTAGGCACATAGACACACCCAAGCACAAGTGTCTGTGTATGAGCTGACCTCCACTTCAGCAGGGATGCTAATTACACATATACTTCCAGCCAGGTTTTTTTTTTTTTTTTGCACAGATCCTTCCCAAGGAGATAGCATGCATGCAGTAGGTACCTGACCTCCAGGTACTCAGCATGGTAACAGAGTTTAGAATTATCAAGTCATTTATGCATTGTTGTCATCAGATATCTCATAAACACCTTTTACTTGAAAGTTACTTCTTGCATTGTCACTCAAATTTTAATTGTTGATAAAATTTAATTGTTGGTTGAGTCTTGGTCCCCTGCCAGAAGATTTTATCAGCAGTTCTTTGAAATTCTATTAACTTACGATTATTATCTAAGAAACTTAACAAAAGAATGAGCACTGGACTAGGAATCAGACATCACGTGTTTTAGTGTCAAGCCTGACTCACGGGGTGAATGATTATCAGTAAGTTAGCCATGACTGACTTTCCTTTCACTCGTTCAAATATCTGAGTGCCTACTATGTTCTGAGCACTGTTCTAGGAGCTTATCATATACTAGAAAGCAAGAAACAAAGACCCCAGCCCTTTAGAACATATATCCTGGCTCACACTCTTCTTCCATAACTTTGGGTCATTAGCTCTTGCCTCCCACACGTGCAGAATCAGAATTTGAGAGTGAAATATATTTGCAGGTGGTCTAGACCTGTGCTGCCCAATATGGTAAATCTAAACTGAGATGGGCTGTAAGTGCCAAACACACACATACTGGACCTCAAGGACTCAGTGTGAAAAAAGGAATGTAAACTATCTCATTTAGATTTTTTGTTTGATTACATATTGAAATGACATTTGATATGGCAGATTAAATAGGCTCATTATTAAAATGAATTTCATCTATTTTTATGCTTTAATGTGTCTACTAGAAAGTTAATTGTGCCTCTCACATTTCTACTGGACAGCACTGGTCTAGTCCGTAGTCCTTACCATAACGAAGAAACTGAAGCCTGAAGAGGTAAAGGCAGGCTCCACGAGGACCAGAATTCAGGTCTCCCCACAACTAAAGGTGGCCTGACAAGCAGAGAGGAGGTAAATACAAAGATTACAAGGGCCTGGGCACGGAGACAGCAGCAGTGCTTGTTCCTAGTTGAGCAACCCTGGGCAAGCAACCAGACGCACGTCAGATGCTCAATTAGTGTCCGCTTCATCTCTACTTCTGCATCAGCACACTTCCTATTGTCGCTACCATGCAGTTGTTCCACGTGAATGACAGAACTGCCCGAGCAGCTGCGGGACTCCTAACGCCCCTCTCTAACTCTGACAAGCAGAGGGCAGGGGTCAACAGTGTTTCTGGGGTAAGGAGAAGGCAGCCTGGAAAGATGCACGATCCGATCACCTTCTCTCCCGTCCTCAGCATGCATTTGTCCAAACATTTGAGTATGTGTTCTGTGAGGCAAGGTAGGGCTGTTAGGAAGACTCTGCAAGGGAGGTCCAAAATAAAGAGTCAGAAAGCTAACAAGTCTTGGAAAGGAGGCTCAGCTTCAAGACGAATGGGCAGTTCCTGTGAGCTCTGATGACGGTGTTCGAGGTACACGGGACGGTAGAATTGGCCAGAGGCAGGGAGACGTGCTCGGTTATTGCTCTGTCAAGTTGCTGCCTACAGGCCCCTAAACCAGGTCAGGGATGACAGTGGGAAGCAAAAAATAAAAAAGAGAAAGAATCAGCAGAACTAGCAACCGAGTGAATGCAGAGAGAGAAAGGCTGAGTGAGCCATGTGAGGCTGGTGTCAGGGAGGGCGGGAAGGATGGGCAGTGCTTAGGAGAGCCAGCCTGCAGCTCAGCTTGAGGAGTTTCAGCTGCTGCTCAATTAGTAGTCCCTGCCCTGTAGCTCCACACCTTTCTCCTAAGGCCTCCACTTAAAAGAAGACCCAGAAACCAGCCTGCTTGCCTTGGCCCACCAGGAGATCACCCATGTAAAGTATACCTCCCTCCTTGTAAAGAATGACGGTCCATTGCCAGCTGAACATGTATCCAATGGCAGGAAGACCTTCCGTGGGCCAGGCCGGCTCTGGAAGCAGGCGCTGAGGACTCAGCAATGAGCAGATCCCACTTTTCTGGGGCTCACGTGCCAGCGGCTGAGAGAAACGAGAGAAAACGGAGCACACAGGGAAGCCAACCCAGCTCCTCTCCATCCACAGCGCTTCCAGAAGCCTTCCGGAATGCCATTCCCTTGGCCTCCTCAGCACCTGGCACAAACTACTGCCCAGGAAGCACTTAACTACTTACTGACTCAATCACTGTTATCCAAGAAATAAACAACACTCTACGCAGTTTAGTGACCAAGACTCCAAGACGTTAGTCTCAGGCTCTGAGACTAAAAAACATCCTACATGGAGAGTTGCTTAACATTAGCAGTTATTTTCTCATATTGGTTTTTTCCTGTTGTTCCAAGAAGTTCTCAAATAGTTCTAGAGCAAGCTAGAGGCCAGCTGTACAAAATCTATTAATTCTAAACAATTTCTAAGGCTTCCTTACATAGTTGGCTTATATAAAATGCTTCCTCTAAATCATTTAAATTCTAAATATAGGCTTCCTTAACGCATGTAGTGAAAGGGTAAAAAAGTTTGAGAGACTTTATGTCCTGACAACATCACAAAAGATCAGCACTACTGATAATGTCCAAGTTGCTTTAAACACATGAACATTTCTTAAAACACAGAGGGGTCTGCTTCATCATACCAGTTTATGTCAATTAGTGTACTACAGTCAAAACAAGATGGCAGAAAGCATTTTTCTATATCGCCTTGTTTACCTCAGTAACAACACAAAAAAGCAATGGACCTTATCTAACCAGAGTAATGTTTTATCCCAGGTAACTTCAGACTGTATTGCTCCCTCCTGACCCCTAAACACACATGCACACAAAACAACATACAGCCCAGAGTGAGGTGTGAAACCAAGAAGCACAAAAGCAACACAAGTTTAACTTAACTCATGAAACTAGTCTTGGGCTTCTGCAACGTCTCGGTTATGCAAAAAAAGGCTTAACACATCCATTCAGAGACCTTGGGTGTCTCCATGAACACAACATATCAAAGAAGAAAGATGAAAACAAGGTATTTACTTGAGCAGTAAAAAAAAAATTTAAGGTAGTTTTCTAGTTTTGTATCAAATGTGTCTGGTTAATGGTACTGTGAGAACAAGAGCACTACAGTCCACTTTTAAGTTATCTTTATTGCCCCACTGTTCCTTGGACTTTCAGAAGTATGAGGAATTCTCTGTTCTCTGTTAGGTACTGCAAGATGTGCATAATCTGCCCCGGCCTTGAACACTGGGGGATGTAGCCTAAGCATGTGCAGTATTGGGAGACAGAGGTGGGTGGGAGAGGGCTTCTAGAACTGCCAATGAGATTCTGCTGATTACTCACAGCAGAACTGAAGAAACTAAGTAGGGACAGCCACTGGTGCTCAGCTAAGTCACACTCATTCAGACAACAGGCTAAGAGCCAAATCCTTTCCTTCAGAGGATTTAATCTCTGGATACAAGGTAAGTATTGTGGAAGAAACTCAGCATAAAGAGTGCAGCTATCAGTTCTAGGTACACTCAGTAAAGTTACGAAATTAGGAAGCTTTGTTAACAATTTAGAGGCCTCCTGGCAGAGAAATTTTAAAAACCCACAACTACCTGAACAATTATATACAATATATGAAAATCCTCTAAAAATTCTTTATTGAGAATATATGTACTCTAAAGCTATGGGTATACCTTAAGAGACAAGGTTTCAGTTATTTGAAGTCAACTAAGCTTGACTCCATAGATAGTAAGTTTTCCATCTTCACAAACAAGAATGCCAGACAGAACCACTGCTGATCCAGCTCAGACCACTTCCCTGAAAGCCAATGGAACAGTCAGCATTCTTTAGCCCCCACCCCACCGCCTTAAACTGTAGGGTCCAATGGGGCAGGTCTGACTCCCTCAGTAACACCTCTGCGGATTTCAAACACAGTAGATTCCAGATATGCTCTCCTACCACCCTCCCAGCTGCCTGCCTTGCTTCCTGGCCAAGGTATTCAGATTGAAAGGTTGGTGTAGCCAACAATGGCCACCCTCATCCCGCTGGAGGGCAGCTGGGCCAGCAAGGAGTCTCCTTTAGGAAGATTTAATCACCTTATTTCCTGGGCTGGTGCAGTCTCCTAACCCACCTACCAAGTATCCTGAAGAACAAGTTGTCAAAATACAAACGACGACATACACAGTCTTTATAAAAGCTTAGTTACTTACTACTGTAAGTGCACTTTAAGCACTTCATTGTATGCATGTTATATCTCCATAAAAAAACAGGAAAACGTTAAAAAGGAAGCAGGTTCCTACTTAACACAAGAAACTGGTCAGAGCCCTGCAGAAGCCCGGCTCCGGATAAAAACGGGGAGGGAAGGGGGCTGAGATGATCCCTCCCTCCCGTCTGGTCCAGCCCTAACAGTCAGTTTTCCTGAGGACTTGGGTCCTCCAGAAAAACTCATTTCTGCAGTCCTCCCCTCTAACTTCGAGGTAGCGCTGTTTGGTTTCCTCGCTTAGGTGTGCAGGCTGCCAACATGTACTCTTCGGGTTCGCCACCCTCCTCCGCTGCTTCTCCCACCCAGCTCCCTCCTGCCTCGCGACCAGGCGATAGGAGTCCCCGGACTGCTACACCTCCGGGGGCAGCGGCGCCTATCAGCCACCAGCAGCACCGCTATCCGAATCAACTGACTCATGGCTTTTAACCTACGCGGTAAGCAACTTCCATTCCAAAAAGGGGAGGAACCAGGTTTCACAGACTCCGGATTCTCGAGAAGTTTCCGAGACGCGCAGCGCACAAGTCACTGTCTTGGGTCACTTCGCTCCTCACGGTGTCCACAGTCGAGTGTGAGTCCATGCAAAGTTAAGGATCTCCGCTCTTCTCCGTAAAACCCAGGCCCAGGCAGTGAGCCTAGGAAGCGCGCCTCCCCTCCCGGCCCCCGACCACTGCGCCTCCAACTGCGCCTTGTGAAACCGCCGAATTCGAATTCGCACTCGGCCAGCCGGCGAAGGTGAACGCTCCCGAGAGCGGAGAGACTGCAGGAAGGGAAGGGGTGGCGGGGGCACCGTCTGATCCGGGGAGGCAGCCGAAGGCGCCCATCACACTCTTCCGACGCCACGCCTGCGCCCGGCCAGCGCGCAGCCCGCGGGACGCGCAGAGCAGGAACTCGCTGAAGTTTGCCAAGCCCGGGCTCAGGACTCTGGAAAGTTGTGGCTCCCTCTTGGACCGTCTCTTCTGGCCCTCGGGGCGGGTGTGTAAAGGGCGGGGGTCGTCGCGGGAGCAGGAGGGGAAAGGAGCACTGGGTCCTGGCACCTGTCCGTACCTCCCCTCCGAGGGTTGCCCGGACCAGGCTTGGCAAAGACTTGAGCACCGCTTGGCCGGGACAGACCCTGGAGGGCAGAGCGCGCGGCTCACTAGGGCGGCCGCCGCATCCTCACACCTGTAGAGGACGGGACTGTGGACTCACCTGGGCGGTGGAAGACGAGGCGACAGAGGAAGGTCCTTGGCGTGGGCAGCCTCCAGGAGCAGCGGTGCGGACACTACAGCCCCCAGGCAGCGGCACCAAAGTGAGCTGTCCCGCCGCCGCCCCCTCCGTTCTTATACGGCAGGACGACGCCCCCGCGCCCCCGTCCCCGCCCCTCGTCCCCGCCCCAGAGCCTGCCCTCCTGGGGGAGCCGGGGGCGGGGTGGGGCGGAGCCAGTCCCCACGGGATCCTTCCGCCCCGGCGCTGACGGCGGGGGGCGGGGCGAAAGGTGCACTCTGATTGGCTCTTCGGGTGAATGGTTGCCGAGAGACAAGTAAATCTTCAGCCGCGGGCAGGGGCGGGGGCGCTCAAGGCGGTAGCATTGCGCAAGCGCGATAGAGCGGGGCTGCGTCGGCACCCGCTTAACTTCGGAGTTACTGGGACACACCTGTGTGCTTTACAGGTTTTTCTGCCATTCCTATCGCATAATGCCACCCCTCCAAGCTTCCCCCATCTCTAACCTGCTCCCCCGCAGGCCTGTTTTTCTTCTGCATCTCCGGGAATTTTCGCGCTGGTTCTTCCTCTCTCCAGGAATGAGGAGTGAAACGCCCGTGCCTACCTCCGGCGTGTGTTGTTGAAGTTGGAAAAAACTACGGTTTGTGGGCCCTGGGAACCTTTCTGATTCCCCAAGCAAATTAGCTGGAGGTGAAGGCGTGGTCTTTGGGGAAAGAGCGCAGTTGGTTCGCTAGCCCTGGGGACCACCTGTGTGCAGTTAGTGGGACGAAAGCCTCCGGGAGTACATCGCCAATGTTGGCAACCAGCACGGCTTCAGCTCTACTCGGAGTGCCACAGGGCTTGGTCGAGTATGTTATATAACATGCAGGCGGGGCTTGGACACCATCCGTCCGTTCCATAGCAAGTGGTTTTCAGCCCAGGTTCTGAATCAGACTAACCTGAACTGAGATCTCTATTCACCACTTAACACTGAGCGGCCTTGGGCCCATAACTTAACCAGCCCTGCATAAACTTCCTGCGTAGGGTTATATAACTTTTAAGAAAATACTTGGAAAGTTATTAATTAGTGCAGTACCTGTTCTAAAGTGTGTGGCAAATGCTATTTATCAGTAAACATTTGTTGAACTTACATTGATTCTCTACTAGGTGCTGGAGAAAAAGAGTGCTTCCCTGATGCAGTATTGAAATAAGTGTGGTTCTCAGTGTCTGCTGGGCTGTAAAGAGTTCTCAGATATGCGTCTTCCGTGATGATGGGGAGGGGAGTCTCCAGGAACTTTAATGGAACAGGACATTAGTATGAGGGCTTATAGGGAAAGCCACAGTGACCCAATTGTCTGACACAAAATCAGGACAAATGATCTGGTTTTTTGTTTTGTTTTTTACTTTTTGAAGTATAACATTCAGTAAAGTGCACAAATCTAAAGTGTGAAAAATGATGAATTTTGACATATGCACATACCATATAACTGCCACCCAGATCAAAATATAGAACCTTTCCATCTTGCTCATGCCCCTTCCCATTCAATATCCCACAAGGGTAACCACTATTCTGACTGCTATCACCCTAGATTAGTTTTACCAATGTTTGAACTTGATAAGGATGAAATACATAGTATGTGCACTACTTTTGTGTCTGGCTTCCCTCACTCAATGGTATGTCTATGAGATTCAGCCATATTGTGTGTAACAATGGTTCATTCTTTTTCCACTACTGTGTATTACTTCATTATATAAATATTTAACAATTTCTGTACTCATTCTGTTGGTGGGCACTTGAGTTGCTTCCAGCTTTGCCTTTCATGAATGAACTGCTGCAAACATTCTTATACATGTCTTTTGGTGGGTGTAGCATTCATTTATGTTGGGTAAATACCAAGATTGGACTTCCTGGCTCATAGAGTATACACATATTAAACTTTAAATACACTGCCAAGCAGTTTTCCAAAGTAGTATAACAATTTATGTTCCAACCAGTGATAGGTGAGTTCTGGTTGCTCCACATCTTTGCCAGTATTGGGATTGCCAGTCTTTTTCATTTAAAAAAGGGTGTGATTTAAATTTGTTGTGATTTAAATTTGAAATTCTCTGATCATCCATAATGTTGAGCAACTTTTCAGATGCTTATTATCCATTTTGATACTCTTTTAGTGAAGAGTCTGTTCAAGTCTTTTGCCCATTTGTGGGGAGTTATCTGTCTTAATGATCTATGAGAGCTCAGGATGTGAGTCGTTTTCCCAATGTAGGTATTACAAATATCTTTTCCCAACCTGTGGCTTACTTTTTATTGTTTTAATGTTATCTTTTAATGAACAGAAATTTCTTAATTTCAAGTAATTCCAATTTATTGGTCTTATCTTTTATGACTAGTGTTTTTTATGGCCCGTTTAAGAAATCTCTGCCTATCCTAAAGCCATAAAAGATGATCGCCTTTGTTTTCTTCTAAGAACTTGATTGTTTTAGCTTTCACTATCTGTAAGCCCTTGGGCAAGTAATTTAACCATCTTTCCATAAACCTCCAATCACAAGAAAACTAATTGGCCTTTGGACCCTTTCTACTTTTTCATTGCCTCATGGATGCCATTAGCACAGGTAGTCTCAAGGTAGAACACAGGGCAGGAATTCTTAACCTAGAATTTGATCTAGCATGGTTTAGTTCCACTCTTCTTAGGTAAAATTGTGTTCAACTTCCTAAACAAAATGAGGCAATGCTATAGTGGGGAACAGGGGAGAGCTAAGAGCCAGAAAAGAAATTCATTATTCATTCATGCATATATATTTTTCCTTGGGCCCTTTTTTTATTTCTGGGGCATTAATTGACTTTTCTAGAATTTTGTTTCAGCTTTTTTTTTTTTTAATACACTGTGTTCTTTCTACCTCATAAAACTGGCATCCTGGAGCCGGAAGGAGTCTTAGGAAGTCGCCAGGTCCTACCCATTGCACATGGAACCAGATACTGAAACTGTTCTTCCGAGATTATTGGACCTCCTTTTTGCCAAATCAGTCCCATTGGAGCACATCCAGTCAACATGGTTTAAACACCTTTTATGTACTCTGAGTGATTCACTGATTTATACCTAGGAAAACTGATGGAGGGAAAAAAGACAGATGAAATAGTCTTTAAAATGCAGGTGTGCCTCACTTGTAGCAATGACTCTGAAAAAGTTTTATGTCTCAATAGAATCTTATTTTAAGCACTCCAGAGAAGCACAGAAATTCTACCATAGTCCTTTTGTAAGGCAAGAAAGACCTTTTGTATAGTGCTTAATTATCCCCTGATTTATCGGTTTCTTTGAGCTGTTTCATAAGTCTTGAGTTTTTATATTACTTTATCTTACGGTGGATCACCATTATAAATGCTTATTCAAATGCCTTCCTCTAAATGTCTTCTCTTTCTTAAAGTGATTTTTACATAACATTTTATGAATATATATCAATAACATACATATAGCGAAGTGCACAGCTCAATGAATTTCACAAACTGAACAAACCTGTGTCACCAGCATACAGATCAAGAAACAAAGGAACATCAAAGCATTCGTAGGCATATTTTAAAACCACCACAGTGCCCTTGTCTGCATACTAGTGAGTCTCTGGAAAGACATGGCCTGGCTTTCCGGTTCCCGCCTAGAACTCTCACCAGTAAATCCCTCTCTCCTCTCTGGCTTCTTCAGGCCAGTATTTTTCTCCGGTGTTACATAGAGGGAACTAGGTTTGGAACGAGATGGTGTAAGTTTTATTTGGAGCAAAGTCCAGAATTAATGGAACCCAGGACTGGTGCAATTTGATGGAACAGGAACAGGCAGCGGGCTGCATCTTTGGGCACAGCTATGGCAGCAGGCTCAGACCTAGCATGGCAGTGAGGCACTGCTGCCGGGGGCAGGGTGAAGGGGCTGGGATGGGGTCTAGAAAGAGGAAGGGGTGATGGTAGAAGTGCCAGAGAAAAGAGGATGCCAAAGATAAGCAGTGCTGACTTCTTCCCTCCAGCCCAAGTATCTCTACACTTCTCTCCTGCCCACTGCCCTGACAGTCCCTGGAGAAAGGATATAGGGTTGAGTCAGATGTCTATATCCCTGTCACAGCCAAGCGTCACCTTGGACAAATGGCTCAACGTCTCTGAGTCTCAGCCTCCTAATCCAAAAATGGAAATGATAATAACAGTGAGCCTACCTGCTTCACGGAGTCATGTGCAGATTGAATGAAGCGATGCATACACGTGAAAGCAGTTGCCCCATTCGCACGATGTGCCTCTTTGCCAGCCATACCCCGTTTTCTCATTATGCTGTGGGGATGGCTTGGCAAGCAAGTCAGAGGAGAGCACAAGAGGGTAAATTCTCCACTGCTACCTTCGCTTCTAGGGCCCCAGATTTCGTATCCGAGGATTAATGTTTTTCAGACCTCTCTTCTGGGAAAAGGGATTCCATGAAAGTGTAAATTGTTAATTGATCATTTCATCACTCAAGGCCAACCACTGGGTCCACTCTGAACCTGCCTTATATTTAGGCCCAGTATGTCCCTCTCACCAGCCTGCCGCAACGTCTGAAGCTCCCAGCAGCAGAGTCCATTCCTGCTGGGGAGGAGACCCCTGCCGCTCCCATGCAGCTTGCTAGAGGAAGAGGATGCCCAACTGCCGGGAACATCCGACTTACCTAACACGTGTAGTTCTCAGTGTTCGTACATCAGTCTTCCAGTCCTTGTTATCCTCTGTTTCTTACTTCTAAGTAATCAAAAATGACTCTGGCTGATTTAAGCAAGATGGAACTTATTTAAAAGATATTGGGGAGTCCACAGGATCAGCAGAAGAGCTGGAGAATTTAGCCAATTGGCTCTGCTACCAGGAACAAGGCCTAAAAACCATATTGCACAACTGTCCAGGGAAGACACCACAAAGTCACCATAGACATAGGCAGCAAATATTGTCACTGCTGCCTCTAGAAACGATGTCATTGTCTCCACCACCACTGCTGCCCCCCCCCCCAGACAATTGGAGTCTTTGTGTTCCTGTGTCCCTGCTTCTACCCATCACTAGTTTCTCATTTGAAATCCCGGTGGGTGGGTACATCTAATCAGCAGAGCCCAGATGGTGTGGCTATGGCTGCAACAAGGGCTGGGAGACAGATCATCTGATATTTTCAGTGTTAACTCTGGGAAGTAGGCTCTACCTCTTGAGGTAGAGGATTCTCCAAACAGAGGAGGCCAGTTCACATGCTGGACGGCCAGAACATAGACATCTCCCTTCCAGCCTTATACATCAGTCTCCTGCAAGCATTGCTTGAACGAATCAGCATCCCTTAATCCAACTAGCTCTGGGACATGGATGCAGACGAGATTCTGAAGCCTATGAATCTGAGGGCCAGAGAAATGGATTCTTGAAAAGTTTCTAGGATAGAGACTCTAGCTGGCTTTGTCCTGGCAACACTTTCTGCTCTTGGCCAGGTGACGCTTTTTGTCTTCAAAATTCTTAGAATAGGCACTCAGTGAATGTTTGATGGAAAAGAAAAAGAAAAAGAAAGAGGCCTTGGGTAACCAGCCCTCCCTCCAGTCCCACGTTCCATTCCTGGCTCTGTGTGATATCAGTCACTTCACTGCTCTGGGCCTCAGTTTCCCCATCTGTTAACAAGAGAAAAAAGACGTATCCTGGCTAGTCTTCGGTGCTCCAGCTCCAGCAGTGAGCGTCAAGGAGCCAAAGGGTGTGGGGCTGTGCTGCCCACAGCACTTCATGGGGTTGGCTGCACATAATGACAGTGTCCCAGAGCTGGCACTTGTGTAACAGGCAGATTTACCGAGAGGGGACGACTGTTTGCTCAGCAGCCGAGAAGTCTATAATTAGACTGTCACAACATCAGCAAAAGTACAGGATCAATGTAATCAGAGAAGAAATGGAAAAGAACACGGCATCAGTAAAAGCCTCCAGTGGGTCCCCGTGGTTTCCGGAGCACTAATCGCCCAGGCGGGGTTCAATGTTCTGCTGTGGGTTTCCTCCTGGGTGATGACCAGGTTGGCTTAGGCCGACTCTGCCTGCCCCTCTCAGCCGCCTGCTTCCCATCCTCCTCCCCTCCCTCCCGTTCCTCTCCTCACTAAGTCTTGGGGATGAGGGGCCAAAGGAAGCAGGACTTGCACCCAAAATTCTGTAGCTGAAGCGCCCCTATCCCTCATGATGTGTACGTGTGTGGGGAGCAAGGAGGACCAGCTTCTTTAAAATGCAGATTCCTGGGCCCCATTACCACCCTATTGAACCAGAACCTCCAGGAGTAGAGCCCTGGAATCTGCACATACACGTCCTCAGATGATTCTATACACACTGAAGCTTGAAAACCACCAGGCTGAGCCACTCTCCTGCCTCGTGGTAGAGTTGCCCTCTTGCTCCTGGTGTGGTTATAGCACAGTCAGGCCAGCCGCAACATTCAGGCTGGCCAAGGTTAAAGGGCCTTTCCAAAGCCAAGGAATGATAATGGGCTTCCCATTTTCTCTTTAATCATGTTAAGAATTCCTAGCTGCAGACGTGTTCATCTCATTAATCCTCATGACATCTGAGCCAGGGGGTACTGTCTAGTGTCATTAGTTTCCTTACACCAAAGCAGATCAAGGCCCAGGTCTGTCCCCAAAAGATTTGGTTTGAGGGCTCCTAGTCTCCCCTGAGCCTAATCCTCATAGATAGAAACAACTGGATTTTTAAAATCTGTGACCCTTTGCTTTATTTCTTAAATAATTTTTTTTTTACCCAAATACACACTACATTGCAAAAAAAAAAAAAAAAAACAAAATGCAGAGAAGCAAAAGGAAGAAATAAATCCTGACTAATCCCACAGCACCAATCCTATTAATATGCTGGTATTTACCCTTCCACACCCATGTATGCGTGTGTATGGACACACTCACATGCATGTACTCTATTCCTGTCTCAGGGTCTCGGAGGAAATGGAGGGCACACTGGAACAGGGTTATTGAGAAGAGCTTGGTGAGGGTCAAGGTTCAGGGAAACCTTAACAAGGGATGGGGCAGCCCCATAGGGTTGGCAACAGGTGGGGAGCCATTTCCACCCTAGGTCTGAAGGGTTGAGAAGAAAGAAGTTACTAGAACCCAAAGAAAGTGGCTGTAGCTAGAAGAGGGTTGAGCTGTAACCTTTGGCTGAAGAATGTGGCCACCATTAATCTGCTCCCAGCAGGGAGGGAGCCAGAGGAAAAACACCTGCATTCTTACTCTTCTTGCCCTCTGATCTCCTGCCTGCATCTCCCACTGGCAGACCCCAACCAGAAGTCAGGCTGGTGCAGCCCCCGGGTGTCAGCCTCCTGTGCCCCAGCAGAGTTAGAAGGTTGTCCCAGTGCACTTCTTATGTGCATTGATGAGTTTCCAATACAGTAAATAACCATGGATATAACTTACATCAAAAAACCCTCTTTGGCCGGGCGAGGTGGCTCACGCCTGTAATCCTAGCACTTGGGAGGCCGAGGCGGGCGGATTGTTTGAGCTCAGGAGTTCGAGACCAGCCTGAGCAAGAGTGAGACCCCGTCTCTACTAAAAATAGAAAGAAATTATCTGGCCAACTAAAAATACATATAGAAAAAATTAGCCGGGCATGGTGGCCCATGCCTGTAGTCCCAGCTACTCGGGAGGCTGAGGCAGTAGGATCGCTTGAGCCCAGGAGTTTGAGGTTGCTGTGAGCTAGGCTGACGCCATGGCACTCACTCTAGCCCGGGCAACAAAGCGAGACTCTGTCTCAAAAAAAAAAAAAAAAAAAAAAAAAAAACCCTCTTTGTATTCTAAATAATTTGTAGAAGTATAAAGGGGTACCAAGACCAAAAAGTTTGAGAACCACTATACTATTTTCCTATGGAGGTTTGGAGCAAGGGGATCCCATTAGATCAAATTGATTATCACTAGTTTCCTTGCCTAAATCACGGAGAATGTAAAGCAGATTCTACACTGGAAAGTCACAGAGCCCAAAGAACCCAGAGAGGTCATCTGGCCCATACTCTTGGCTTTGGGGAGGACGGCTCCAGGTGGGTTGTGGGCTACCTGCCCCTGGCTGCCTCATGGGCTTGCTCATGGCTAGGATGACCCTGCTGGTCTGGTCCAAGACCCGTGGGCCAAGTGCACACCAGGTTGGGGTTTGAAATCCTCCAGGGGAATTGAGAGTATCTAGTCTGCCAGTTTAAAGACTGCAAAAGTAATATTTATCATCTCATTTGTGAGGGAGAGTGAAAATTTAAGGCTTTGCAGTTTTCCATAGAAGAGTATAATTTTAACTATTTGTCAAGAATTATAAAACATGCTTGCAATATGCTCTAGTTTTTTCAGTCTGTGAAATGGGGAATAAGTAATAGTAATTGCTTTGTAATTAATGGACATTGGGGATTGTAGCAAATGCATTTTAGCCACTCATGGAGAAAGGCTGGAATCTATTAATAGCACCAGGTATGGCATGAAATAATTGGTGTTCCTTATTTAAAAGTGAAAAGGAAATAGAAAAATGCATGTAGTGGGCATTCTAGGCTGGTGCCCTGCATCTATTCTCCTTCCCTAACTGGGGAGCCACCATGCTGCTTGAACAGGATTGACACCCCAGCCCCGGGACAGGGTCCTCACTGGCCTAAGTCCATCAGTGTAATTCTAGCCCCTCTCCCTGTGATCACTCAGGAGTGAGCAGGCACCTCACGCCTGTATTCGGTGGTTGGAGGAAGAGAAGGAAAGAGCGTTTGTCTTTGTCCGGACAGGATGGCGTGTAGAGGTAGCCCTGGCATGACTGCTGTTGTCTTGCTGCCATGAGGGAAGCCAGTGTTTGAGGTGTAGTTTTGAAGTCTACACTGGCAAGGGCAGAGCCAAAGACTCAAGGACAACAATCAAGCTGGACGACCACACTGCCCTGGACTCTTGTCTTCCAGGAGCCCACAGCCCAGCTTCCCATAAGTGTTTTAGCCAATTTAACTATATTCTCTGATACTTAGCTACCAAGAGCATCTGATATAAATGACTATTTTTTTTTCAATTTAAATATTGTCACATAGAGAAAAAATAGAACTGTCATGTTGACTCGACACAAAACGTCAAATCTGGCAATTTAAGGACAACCCTGGTTTTACGTCATCCACACCGATGACTACCTTCCCCCTAAAGTCTTCTTCCTTGACCCAAAGTCCCCTACTCCACCATTTCATAGGCATTTCCTATAATGGTTTTATTTTTCTTTCCAAATAAACGTTCCCTCCCTGTTTCACTGTGTTGTGACCGAGCACTAGTAACTTTGGCCTTGACATTTGAAGTTTCTCAAGTGTTGGGGAAAATGGAGGCCTAACAGGGCAGCCCCATGTGTGCCGTGACAGTCATTTATGCCACCTCATGTTCCAGGTCTTGAGCAGAGCAAACGCCGCGGGTCCCGTGGTGATGGGAAGGACAGGCTCCCACTTCAGACTTGTTGGGTTCAAGTGCAAATTCTGCCTGTCCCTTTGGGCAAGTTATTTGACCCTGACAAGCCTCAAGTTCCTTATCTTACGATAATAACATGGTGATAATGAGGGTACCTCTCTCATCAGGATGTTGTGAGGATTAAGTGAGAAAATTCACGTACTGTGGGTGTATGGCAAACAGGAAGTTTTCCAAAAAATGTCAGCTAGTATTATCCAAGAGACTTCCCTCCTTGGGACTTAGCTTCCTCTTCTGAAAAGGAGGGAATGTTCCAGAAGATCTTCAGGGCCCCTTCCAGCCTGATGTGCAGCTCTTGGCAGAGAATGGAGCCGAGACAGGAGGCTATTCAGAGACCCTCTCATTGAGAAGTGAGGGGCTCCGACCAGTCACGCACTCACAGTCAAGGCTGCTCTGCCCTTCAGAAAGGTCACAAGTGCTGTCTGCCAGGTGGCCTCCAGGGCCTGCAGGGAAGACCTTGATGTCGGTTTTGTTTTCCTTGTGTTTTTGGTGCAGAAATTGCATCAGAGAAACACAGGGTGGATCCACACTCACCATCATCTGCACTGCACGTGAAGAGCAGGGCTGAGCATGGGTCTGAGAGTCTAAGAGACAATGTCACTCTGTGGGGCCTCGGGTGACTCATCCCTAAAGTAGGGGTCACCCTCCCTGTCTCTCAGAGTGACCAGGAGGTTTACATAAAGTAACCCATGTGACATGTGAAAGTGTCTGTCCCATCACAGTGCCTCGTGAATATCTGTTTTCTTCCTCTTTTGGGGACCTGAGGTCACCAGCCACCACTGCAATGAGGAACAGAGCTGGAAAGAGCTCTACCTTAGCTTGCAACAAAACAAGCTCTTGCAGTTGGCTTCAGCTAATAAAGACGTTTCTGAAAGTTGCTGGGGTAATGAGGAGACAGGAGTCTCACAGGGACTCTGGGCAAAGTCAAGGGAAAGCTGACCTCACGGTGCCCAGGACCTAACCTGGGGACTAAAATGTGTCATGCAGCTCTAGGGACCCATTTTTCTCATTGCTCTCTCAGGAGCATATTAATGATTTCTGATAATTAATGAGACTTGACTACTTTCTTTTCTAAAGTCTTCTCCCCACCACAAATTTTCAACTCCTTTGCTATCTAAAATTCAAACTCCTAGAGAGAATCCGACGGGGAAGTTGGTTCCAGCAACTTTATTTGAGCATGCAGTTTCTCTCTGGAAACTTCTTGGTTGACTGTCCCTGGGGCAAATGTGCTCAGCTGAGGGAATGAGGGGTGGGATCAAAGGGTGCAGACTAAGGCACAGGTGCTCCAGGTGTAGCCCAGGGAGTCTTCCCTCAGTAGAAGGGAAGCCAAGAGCCTGAAGGCTCACAGCTGGATTGAGCCATCAGCTACAGGGACAGAAGGCAGAAGTGCCACATCTTTACAAGCAGCAGTGTGACACAGCTGTCACTAGGCTTGAGCTTCTTCCCAAGGGCTTCTCCCTCCTCCTTTCTCATTGTCTTATTTTGGGCAGAGCCATCCCAGGCCAAAGATCCTCTCCCATCGAGCTGGTGATGTTCCCAAAGCAAAAGGGACTATTGTGCTACTAGAATCTGTGAGCTGTCATGGCCTGTCTCCCCAAAGGTTTGTTTTTGTATGAAAGAGTCTAAAATAATCACAGGGCTGGTGCTTGCAGACGGTACAGGGAAGGTTTTATAACCACTTTGGCCCTGATCTGTGCCAAATTAGCTAAAGCAGAGGGTGAGCTGCCTGTTGTGGCCTGGCTTCTGGGGGTGTAGGTTTCCTGCTCCGTGTTTAGAAAACCTGTTTTTGAACCATCAGGTTGGCAACTGTGTAAACCTGGGTGGAGGTGACACCTCTCCCTCGTTCTTGCTAATTGGAGGAGATGGGTGGAGGGTGGGACAGCATGGACAGCTGAAAGTCCCATCAGCTAGGGGATGTGCCACCCTAAGAGTATGAAATAAGAGGCTCTGATCATTGTACTGTATCTAGACTGAAGACCTACACTGGGGACGAGGCCGCCCGGGAAGTGGGGAGAGTGTCATACCCAGGGTCGGATCAGTCCTGGTGTCAGCCACCTGGGGAAGAGATAGGTCTCCCAGATTGGACACGGCACTGGGCTCCCAGGCAGGAAGCCCTTCCCCTGGGTCTTGACCTGAATGGCCAAGAGGAGGCTCCCATTCCTGGGCATTATGTCTATTCCTTCATTTAAGACATGGTTCTTCAAACTTTGAGACCATTGCTACCACCCGGGGGCACTTGCTCTGGGGGCACTTTTTCTAACGGCACATTCCCATGTCCCAACCCCAGAGGCTCCTAGTCTATAGCTCTTGGGTGGGACCCAGGGGTCTTTGATTTTGATAAGCACACCTGGTAGTTCTGATGCAGATGACCAAGGACCACACTTAAAAAAAAGCTAGTCTGAGATGAAGTTTTTGGTGTCAGGTAGGCCTGGCTTCACAGCTCAGCTCTGCCCCTTGCTGGCTATGTGGGCTTTGGCAGCTCTTTAATCTCTCTATGCCTCAGTTTCCTCTTCTGAGAAATGGGAATAAGAATATCAACCTCATTGAGCCACTAGGAAGAATAAATGATATGAGGTGCTGCTCTCAGTGTATGGTGATAACTAGTGGTATTATAATTATTACAACCTCGAAAGGGTGGCATGAGTGACAGAGTCTGAAAACTCACTTGCAGGACTGTACTTGTCAAGGGACACTTTTTGCAGGAATGAATGTTAATTCTAATGTCGTAAAAAAAAATGCCAGCTTAGGCTGTTCCACTTAGAATCTTCACTGATAAACAAGTTAACCCTACATGCCCCCACCCCAGCCATACTCACACCCTCCACACCCTCCTTCTTTTCTTTCCACTGGACAAGCCTCTCCCTGGAGTCCTCTGCCTGTGCTGCAGAGGCCTGTCTGCCCAGTCCACGCTCTTCACCTCCAAGCGGAACAGCCTGGGGCACGGCCCCCACCGTGACATCCAGCTGTACACACAACCCATGCAGCTGCCATGAATACTCTTCGGTCCTAGACTTCTGGTTTTGCAAGCAGTATTCCAAGAACCAATATCCAGCCATTGGAGGAACAGGATATTCTACGTGGTCCAATAACCAGGCTCACTGAGAAACGGTACAAATTAGTTGCTTAGCTGATTTTATGCATGCTAATGTTTGAAGATGGCTTCTTTTTACTGAGCATCTGGCAATTCCCAAACTCCGCTAAACATAATTTAATCTTTGGAGATTAGAAAATTACTTTAAAAATCTTCCAAAGCTCTGTTGTCTTTATTATGAATAATGACTATCTTTGTAGCTGAGAATCCCTAAACAGGCATTTCTAATAATTAGAATTCAAGGTAAACTAGGTTCTACCTCATTAAGCTTAAAGCTCTGGAAAACATCCAAGAATTATATCTGCCCCACACAAAACTAGCTGAGGGACTCAAGCAGAGAGAGGTTCAGAGATGTGCGTGCCAGTCTTGGCTCTCTCTAACTTGCTGTGTGACCTTGGGAAAGTTGCTTCTTGAGTTTTGAGGTTCCCATTCACATAGCAAGGGGTTGCCCTCAGTCCCAGGGCCCTTCCTGCCTGCGGTCTGTATGTCTGGGTCGGGGATTGGCCTTCATGGTTCAATGGAATGACACTTGGTCTTGGTTCTAGTTTAACAGGCTAGAGGGCAGTTAGAACCCATCCTTGCTGCAATGATCCAATATGAAATCCATTTTTATTTGTTTTGC
>CM052444.1:10665768-10692118 GCA_028533085.1 Varecia variegata | reverse complement strand
TCTCTCCCAGCCACTGCTCCAGGCTCCCCGCCCCACAACGCACCCAGACAGTCAGTTTGGGGAAATAAGGGCACCGGAACCCCCAGCCCGGCAGGCCTGACCCGATCCCTTCTCAGCAGCCCCTGTGCTCAGCAGACCCCGCCTGACAGGTGGTCTCTGGTTCCCAGATGACCTCCTTTCCCCGGCTTTCACTCACTGTCCCCCATGTCTGTCCCCCCGCATGGAGCGGGGCTCCTGCACCCCGCAGTGTTTCTGCAGCCCTGTCCTCCCGTCCTCCCCCCCGTTCTCTCTCTCAGACTTGGAGCTCTGCTCTCCACCAGCGAGCACCAGGGATGTCACAGTGAGCAAACACAAAACTCGCTGCCTGCCAGGGGTCACGTCTGGGTGGCGGGAGGGCAGAGCGGAGCGAATGCCTGTGGTCATGTGGAGAATCCCGAGGACATGAGGAGCCAGTGTGTGGATAGCTGAGGGGACTTTTCGGGTAGCAGAAACATTCTGTATCTCAACTGTGGTGGCAGTTAAATGATTAGATACATTTGTCCAAACTCATCAAACTGTACACTTAAAATGGCGAATTTTATGCGCATACATATAATAACACCTCAATACACCTGACTTCGTAAAAGAGTGCCCCAAACAACAGAAGCGTGGAGGCAGGAGTGTGCCTGTGGGTTTGTGCAGGGTTCAAAGTGCCACAGGCCGGCCACTGCAGAGAGGGCAGAACCAATGCCTGCGTGTGCGTGTGCGTGCATGTGCATGCGTGTGCATGTGTGTGAATTTGCATGCATGTGCACATGTGAGCAGGTCACAGGGGCTCACAGATTCCAGTTCCGTGTTCTGGGTGGGCCCAGGCATCAATCTTCTTACAAACCTCCACCGGGTTGAGCCCCACTGGCACAGGTGGAGCCTGTTGGTAACCAGCCCCCCAACCCTGTTGGAAGCCCGTGGAGGGCGGGACTGTGCGTCACTCACTTCTGCATCCCCAGGGCCCCCCTCAGTGCCCAGCACCGTGGGGCTTGGTACATGGTGGGTGAGATGAAGTGATGTGGATTCAAACTGCATCAGGCCGGAGGGATGTGAGGCTGTCTGTGGCAGCAGCTGTCCCCCACGCTAGAGGAGTGGGCCAGGCAAAGCTTGCTGAGGCTTTAGGCTGCGATCACCCTGTCTCTGGGCTCCTGGGCGCCGTAAGGAGGGACAGTCATGCAGACACTGTTGGTGACCCAAGACCCAGCTTACTTGCTAGTTGTGCCCAGTTCCACACCCGCGAGGATGCTGGGCTGCCCCCTCCCCTCACACTGCAGGCTCCAGCCTGGCCCGTGCCCAGTGACCCCAAGCCTGGGGCCTGTCAGCCTCTTCTGTCTTCAAGAGCAAGGAAAGAGGGTAGGAAAAGACTATCGGGCTGCTCAGAGGAGATTACCGAGGTTGACTGGCAGAGGCCTCCAAGGCCCGTTTCTGTGCCTGTCCCCGGAGGTCTAGGCCACACAGCTTTGGAAACTCTGAGGAGCGGAGCGAGAGGAGAAGGTGGGCTTTCAGGGGAGAGGAAACCCCACATCTCTTGAGCAAGTGTCATGTTTTAGGCAGCACTTCACATATGTCATCGCTGTATCTTCACAACAACCTGCAAGGGGCACTGGGTCCCTGAGTCACGGCAAGGTTGGGTCATGGCCCACAGCCAGTGTGCAGAATCAAGGTCCGGACCGAGGCCCTCTGACGCCATGGTCAGCACCCTCAGAGCAGAGGCCACGGGAGGAGGGGCCGCTGCAACGAAAGACGCTCCCTGGAGGGGACTGGGTGAGAGGGCCCTGGTGGCTACAAAAGGGCTGCTGGGGCCAGATGCCAAGGGACGCGTTTGGGGCTCCAGGCAGAGAAGGCAATGTTTTCCCCAGGCCCAGGGTCAGTAAGATCGGTAGGGCCTGGGGACAAAGCCGGGTCAGCCCAAAGAAAGGACAGTGGTCCCAGGAGAGAGTGGGAGCCAGGGGCTGGAAGACAGCACAACACAGACAGGAGCGGAGACCTCACTTCCGGCCAGAGCATGTTGAGCCCCCAAACCGGCAACCCCTCAGGGGCACGAGCACAGTCGCAGCCCTCACGGCTGTGTGGCCTGCCTGCTTCTCACCACTTGCAAGTGTCTGCACGTGACCACGTTCCACTGCAATGCCAGCCTCGGAAGGGTGTCAGGGCAGAGGAGGGAACCAAGCCTAGGGAAAGTCAAGTGACTGCCCCAGGTCACACGGTAAGAAAATGGCAAACTTGAGGCCCGAGCAGGCCCATCAGAGGGCCCTACCCACCCCCCTGCCTGCTGCATAAATGGTCTGTGTGCCTCCAAAAGGCCCGAATTACCAGGCTGGATCGCCTGGAGGGGAAGTGGGAGGGTTAAACCAGGCCACGGAGGCCAGCATCTCAGCCTTTGGAGGAGTCATATCAGCCCTGTCCCTCTGCGTGCCCTAAGGCTAAGGGCTGAGTTTGCCAAAGCGAATGGTCCTGAGTTCAGTCAATGGTCATTTGGGTTGGGGGCTGCATTTCATTTTAGCACTGGGAGTGGCAAACATGCAGAGTGAAAACCATTCATTCATCCACCCGTCCATCCTTCCTTCTATCCTTCCTTCCATCCGTCCGACCAACAAATGCTTACTGAGCCTTGCTCAGAGCTTGGCACTGGGGACACTCTGAGAGGCAAACCCAGGTTGTCATGAAGCGTTGCGGCCCAGCCCGGGAAGCAGGTTAGTGGGAGGAGGAGAGGAGTGCAGTGCGGCTGGGCTGAGCCAGCGGGAAGGAGTGAGGAGTGCCGAGCCCGGGACCAGGCAGGGCCTTGGCCTCGCTCTTCTGAGAACAATGGCAGGGAGGTGTTTGAGGGCTTTGACCCGAGGGTTAGGAGCTTAGCTTACATTTCCGAGAGGTCCCGCCCCTGGTGTCTGGGTGCAGAGAGCCAGCTGGCTCCTGGCTGTCCCAGTTCCTCCCTGTTCAGCTGCCGAGAAGCTGGCACCACCTGCCAGGGCCCTGATCCCCGCACACAGCTCAGTGTCCCACTGCCCAGCTCCTCGAACCCTGGAACTGAAGGGGCCTCGCTGCACACACACGGCCCACCTGCGGTCACTCCGGGTGAATGGAGTTTGCAGGGCATGGGGACTTCCCTGCGTGTGCAGGTGAGCTGAGGCCCCAGCCAATTCCAAGACCCTGAAAACAGGATCCCAGAATCCTAGGTGGGGAGCTTGGCAAGGTGCTTTCCCACCTCTCTTGCTGTGGCCCTCCCAGTCCTGGCCTTTGGCTGAGCTAGGAATCCATTAATCTCTACACGCTGGCCCTCACATTTCACAGTCTGAAACCTTCCCACAGCGTCTCTGTGATGCTGGAGTGCCTGGGGCCCTGTGACCCACACTGGCCTCCCAGCTCTTCTGAAGCAGGTAGGCAGGTCCTGTCTTTGCCCCCGATTCAGAGGGGGAGAACTGGGGCGCTAGAGGTTTGAGCGGGCACTGCTCAGGACTGCGGGCTCAGAGCCCCAAATCCCAGACTCCACAGGGAGGGCTTGGACAACGGGGACTCATCCCACCTTGCCCATCACCCTTGTAAGACACTGTCCTGTCTGGCAGGAGGGAGGGACTAAAGGTAGCCCCGGGTTCCTAGCAGGAATTGCACTGTCCCCTCTATTCTGCAAGATAATTCGACCTGAACAGCTTTATGGAAACCTAGAAACCAGGACCAACATCAGACTGGGGGACCCGGACCAACCCAGGAGCCTGCCATGCCAGGTCAGTACCCGTGCTCCAGTTACCTAGCGGATGGGTTGTCTGATTGTTAAGACTCCTGGGACAGTTTCTCTACATAGCAACCCTTCCTGTGGGCTCCAGGGTTTGTAGACAGTCACCACTGACCGTCTGCCAGGAACACTGTGGCTCAGGGAGGCCACAGTTGAAGCAATGAGGGCCACCAAGAATTGAAGGGTGGCCTGAAATGGTTTTCATGAGGGGACAGGCCAAGGCAACGAGAACCGTGGGAACCATGGTTGTTATTAGACAAATGTGGTCCTCCATGCCAGCACTGCCATGGCGGAAGGCAGGGGTCCCCGAATAACTGGCCCCACCCATGCCTGTCCAACAAGGTGTCTGTGTCTCCCAGCAAAGGCATGGGGACTCCAACCAGTGGACATGAGCCATTCCCTCCATCCCCTCTGACACCAACCTTGCCTCAACATCCTACTGGTTTCTGGAAGCACGAAGGCTGCTGGCCAAGACTCCAAACATGGGAGCGAGCCGGGAGGGAGGAGGAGGGGAGGAGGCCGGGCACTGGGATGGGTGAAGGAGGGGTGAGGGCTGCAGAGACAGACAGGAGAACACACAGGGGCAGTGCCCGGCCAGGCAGATGGGGCAAAGAGGGACAGAGCACCCAGCGGTCTCCAGGCTGGGGCTGCTATGATGGGCCCATGGAGGGGGGCCCAGGACACAGAAAGAGACCCACAGCCATATACCCACTGACCACTTGGGGAAAGGGCTCCACTCCAGGCCAGAGGCTCCCATTGAATGACTATTGACAAAGGCATTTGGGTTCCTGGGCCAGCATGAGCCATTATCAGGGGACTCAGGGGACTCCAGTTCAGCCCTCTCCCCACTCTGCTCCCTCCCCCTCCTCCCCTAGCTGGGCTTCTCTCCAGAGCAATTAGGACCATCACCCCTCACCCCACATCCTACCCGACTCAACCCCCACCCCAGCCTCAAATTGAACCTGCTTCTCCCAGGAGTCAAGAGAACCCAAGTCTGAAATCACCCCCTCCTCTTCTGTCCCCTGCAGCTCCACTGCAGCAGAGCTGGGCACTGTCCCCCAGGTGTCCCCCACTGGACAAGAGGCCAGAGGGAGGCTTGGTGTAGACCCCTTCCTCCTGCAGTCTTTGACCATAAACGAGAGGTTACAACATCCACCGAGTCCCAGAAAACTTCTGTTGCCAGAGCGCCACAGAAAACATTTCTCTAGAAGAGGAACCCGAGCTGGTAGGACCAGGACCATGACTGCATTTCCAGTGGCCTGAAGCTGCAAGGCTCACACACCCTCATGGTGTGTGTGTGTGTGTGTGTGTGTGCAAGGAGACCTCTGACCATGGGTCATCAGGCTAGCTCAGGGTCCTCGGCCGGTACCCCCAAGGCCCCAGCATCTCTGTGGGAGTCTAGGGAAGGGGGTGTCTCATTATGGCCTTGCTGGGGGATGTCTGGAAGGAAAGAAAATCTTGCTGGGTGCAAACTCTGGAGCCTCTGGGCTGAGAGGGCTCAGTGAGAGAATTAAAACTGCCTTCATTCCTGTCCTGCCCCCCTACTCTTCCCCTCCCCCTGGTTCTCAGACACGAGCCCTGGGGCAGGGTCTAAGAACCTGGGAATGGCCCGAGGCAGGCCCTGCCCACGCCTGGCTTGGAGAAGTCCCCCCCAGTACCGAGACCGGCTTTATTGTTTACCCCGGTGCCTCCCTTTTTGAACGTGCAGCACCTGTGAGCCTGGGACACCAGCTGCCAAGGAACTCACTGTGCCCCAGAAATTTCCTATTTAGGGGATTCCCATTTCCCCAGATTGGGTCAAACGATCAAAGGTTTTCCATGCGTACCTGCAAGGCTCTTGCAGAATCAGAGCGCTTTGTCCCAAGAAGTGTTTCTGAGTGTGCATCACGGAAAGTAGCTTTCGTCTTCCCTTGTTCCACAAATATTTGTTGTGCTCCTTTGTTGCCTTTGCCTTTGTGTAATAAGTGCTTCATGTGTACTTTGCAGCTGGGACCGCAGGAGGCAAGCTTCCCACGAGGACCGACACATTCCTGAGCCTTCGGCCCTGTCCCTTGGCTTATTGTCCCCTTCCCAGGGCTGCAGGAAAGCTCCCAATAAGGTGCCCTGGACAAACACAGAGCCCAGCAGGACAAAGGCCCAGGCTCCTGAGAGGGGGTGCGTGGGAGTGGGCGGACGCTGCAGGCAGATGCTGCTCAGAGATGCCAAAGGGTGGCCGCAGTGAACAGGAGGGCTGTGAGAAGGAGCCAACCCCGGGGGTGCGTGGGGGGCCTGGCCAAGGCAGGAAGCTCTGCAGAGGCCTGGAGGCCGATGGAGCCGTGTCCTGGCAAAGGCTGAGGGAGGAGAAAGGCGAATGGTCCTTCCTCTCCGTCAGGCAGGGAGCCCACGCTCAGTCCAGGTGTGGGCACCTCTTCCCAGCAGAGGCCTAGGGAAGCAGAAATGGTTTGGAGAGCAATGTCAGAAGGGGAGGGGCCCATGGGACAGAACCATGACCAAAACCAGCTGCCGCAGTGACAGCAGGTGTTGAGGGTCCACATGTGGAGCCACACAATGTCACCAGCCAGCAGAGGCTCCTAGAGGCCCTCGCTGGTGACATCAGGCCTTGGCACCCTTCACATGGAATTGGGAGAATGCCCGGCAGAGATGAGCCTAACACAGTTTGGTTCTCAAAGTGTGACTCACCCAAGAACTGGTTAGAAATGCAGATTCCTGGGCCCCACCTCGGACCTACTGAATCAGAAACTCTGGGGGTAGGGTCCCAAAATCTGTGTTTTTAACAAGACCTCCAGGTGGTTCCAATACATACTGAAGTTTGAGAACCAATGGCCTGAGGGAATCCCTGACATGACCCCACCACCCCCAGCATCCTAAGGCCGGCTGGGGTTAGGGCAGGCGGGGCCGGCAGGGCTGGGCTTCTAGGGGTACAGGAGGCGGAGTGGTGAGAGTCTGTGAGGCAGGCCCTCTCTTCACAGAAACCCCACAGATCAAAGGCAGGCCTGTGAACCTCCCTCCTGTCCTGCGGGGTCTTCACCTGGCTTCCTGGGCCCCGCTGGCAGGAGCGGTGACATCAGCCCCTCCCCAGACCGGTGGCTCCCAGGTGGGACACAGCCACACGCAGGGACATCCCTGGGCCCTGAAACGGCACCTGTGGGAGCATAAATATTTTATCCTCTTTTAGCCGCACATCAACCCTGTAGAATTGGAAATTTTAACGCCCTGGTTTTATAGATGCAGTTACAGCTTCCAAGAGTTAGTGACTTGCCTGGGCACGAGGCCCCTGGCTCCCAAGCTGCAGAGGGTGGGGGGATTGTGCCCACCACTCCCGACCCTGGCTGCCCCGCCCATTCTCCAGGTGCCTCCTCCTCCTGGGCCCAGCCAGGATTCCCCAGGTCTTCAGTGTGAGGTCACCTGCTCCCCAACCCCACAGCTGGGCGGGGGACTTCCCACTGCCACTGCATGGCAAGACTAGGAGTTAGAGCAGACCCACCCACTGGGGGGCCCGAAGCGGGAGGACAGCCCCCCGGGTTCAGTGAGTCGGCCTCATAGGGCAGCGGCTTCCTGGGGTCCCACTTCTCGCCGCTTTTGACATCTCATTCCCCCGCGTGTTCTCACAAGGACCCCACTTGTGGAGGAAGACAGACGGGGACAGTGTGCGGGCAGGAAACCCGAGGGCAGCCTCAGGCCTCGTCGGTCCCAGCACAAAGGCAGGCTCCTGTGTGGACGGGGGAGCCCCAGCTTGATGCCCAGCCAGGATGAAGGTGGGCACCCGGGGCAGGCGGGACGGCTGAGCTCATGCAGGGCTTGTAGGACGGGGTAGAAATGCAGGTGCTGCTCAGCCAGAGGCTCTGGGGGTAGGGCCCAGGAGTCTGTCTCCACAAGACCTCCAGGTGACTCTGATGTGCCCTACCGCAGGGGACTCCATCCTCTTCTCTCACCGCCAGCCCACACCCCGCACACCTTCCCCCTGGCCTGCCCATGCTCTGCCTTCTCCTGGCCTGGCCTCTTGCCATCTCTCTAGCAGGCACAGGCTGGCGCCTCCAGGCTTCCCTTTGTCACTCCTGGTCCCCACACTCAGCATCTCACCTCACTTCCTTTTGGTGCTGTTTTCTTCTCCATCCAACTTTCCCTTCCTCAGACTTTATGTCTATTTTCCTAACTCCAAAAAACCAGAATGCTTCACTCTTATGTTTGACAATCCTGTGACACCTGCCGCCATTCATTCATCTAACACTTGTCCACCACCAATCACATGTCACATAACGTTAGGCTCTGAGGACAGCGAGGTGAACGAAGCAGCAGGGCCCCAATGCTCATGGAGCTTAGTGTCTGCTGGGGGCTGGTGGGAACAGGGTGCTGGGCTCTTCCTGGCCCTGAGCATCCTTCGTTTCTCTACTCACGCACACATCTGGCCCTGCCTCTCTTCACCCTTCCCTGCAGCACGTGCTGAGCCCCCACCGGGCTAGCACGGTGCTCCCTGCCACGCAGGGCTAAGGACTTGGCGCTGCACCTTGCTCCTCACAGCCTCGCACAGAGGGAGGACGGTGGGAGGGGCGAGGCTGAACAGGACCCAGAGCATCTCGGTGGCCACAGCAATTCTTAGTTCTGATCACTCTTGGTAGCACAGGGTGGAGGTACAGATGTCACCCTTTACTGAATGCAAAGAAAAGCAGATGAAAACCATTTGCCATCTGTTTTTGATACCTTGACTCATCTGGTGAAGAACGGCACCTCCTCAGGTCGCCTTTTTGCCAAAGCTTCTGTCGAGTGCTGTGCCCACAAGAGTTTACCAGAAACTCCAGACTGGTTGACCAAGAGTACCTGCTGCCCACCTGCCAGATGGCATAGCAGTGTGGAGGGTGCGTGTGTGGCCCAGACTGTCGGGACACAGCTCAAATTCACTACCTGTTTACTAACTGCGTGACCTCAGACATACTACTTAGCATTTCTGTGCCTTAACGTCCTCATTCCCACTATTAAAATTGGAATATTAATATTATAAAATACACCTCATAGTATTATTATCAGGATTACATTAATCAGTACACATAATTTATTGAATAAACAATAAGTGTCAGGATTTATTACTACTGGCTGTATGTGTTACATACGGGATTGGCATTCCAACGTGGCAAATGACACCTTAGGTCTCAGCACAAAATCTCTGGCCCGAGACCACCAGCAGGACCACTAACTCCGCCTCGACGTGTTGTCTACCTTGCCCGTGAGGGTTCCATGGGCAGGTGCCAAGGACTTCCACAGACCCGCAGAATCGGCCCTCGGAATTGACTGTGTCGAGTTACTAGTTACCATAAGTTTTAACAAGTGTGAGATGGGGTAAGGTCAGTCTTAGGGGGATCATCCGGAAGGATGAGAGAGAGAACAGAGGCCGAACCTGGTTCCCTGTCCTCTTCCACCGGCACCTCCAGCATTGCTCAGAGGATCTAGGTGGCTCAGCCTTTCTTTTCTGGAAAGCCACTTAGCAAAACATAGCAAAAGCAGGACATGAGTTCATACCCTTTGACCTAGTAATTCCACTTCCAGGAATCTACCTCAAGGAAATAAGCAGAGAGGTGCACAGAATTTTAGGTGAGTTTGTCTATCATAGCATTGTTTGAGTTTTCAAATAAAATAGGAACAAATGTCAAACACTAGGCAAATGAGAAAGGAGGTCATGCCTATGACAGAACATGACAGACATTTAATCACGTCTTCAAAGACTAACAGTGGACATAACGTTAAATGGGAAAAAATTAGGCTACCCACCTGCTAGCTGCGGGGCCTCCATGTGCTGCTGTGTGAACAGGGGTGACCACACCTTACTCAGAGGATTGCTGTGAGCCTAAATGTGGCACCGCAGGTCCTGTGTCCGGTGGAGGCAGGCCACCTGGCAAGCACTCAATAAAGGGGCTACCGTTACTAGCTCCCAACAGCTCCCATGAAATAAGAATGAGCCTCCCCATTTTAACAAGAAGGAACATACAACTCAGAGAGGTTAGGTGGCTGGTCAGGGGCCACAGGCTGAAACAAAAATGCTGCTCTGGCCTCAGAGGAAGTGGGTGTGGATGTGACTCTCCTGCATCACGCCTCACCCATTGTCACTGGCTAGAACGATACATCACATCGGCAAAGCACCTTCCAGTTCTCCGAACAGGTTCTCAGGCAGGATTGCCGCAAACCTCTCAGCAGCCCAGTGACCCGGGCTGGGCAGACATTATTCAAAGTGCCCAGCCCCACAGACACACATCCAAATCCACACAACACCGCCTGGCAGCTGTGCCAACCAAGGTGAGTCACCCTCGCAGAGCCTCAGATTTCATTTATGCCTTAACCTCTTCTCGGAACAGCTGCAAGGAGCAGATAGGAAAGTGTCCTTTCAACTGCACAGTGCAAAGTGGGGTTATGGGCCGTGTTTTTCAGGTGAGGAAACTAAGGCTTGAAGATGTTAAAAAAGAAAAAATCTTGTTCAGGTTCCTGGGGTTAGCCAGACACAGAGCATTCAGCTCTCCCAAAGTTCCAACTTAACTTTTCTTTTTAAAATAGCTTTATGAGAGATAATTTACATCTTACAATTCACCCTTTTAAAATGCACCCTTCAGTGGTTTTGGTATAGTCACAGAATTGTGCAACCACCAACACAATCTAATTATAGAAGATCTTTACCACCGCAAAAAGAAACTCTGTGTATACCAGCAGTCATTTCCCTTAATTCCCTCTGCCCCAGGCTGCCACTAATCTACTTTCTGTCTCTATAGATTTACCTAATCTGGACATTTCATATAAATGGGATTATGCTACGTGATCCTACGTGACTGGCTTCTTTCATTTGTTTTCCAAGGTTGGCTCATGTGTAGCATGAATCAGTTCCTTTATTACTTTTTATGGATAATAGTCCACTGTGTGGATATTTCATTTATCCACTCATCAGTTGATGGACATCTGGGTTATATCTACCTCTGGACTATTATGGACAACGGTATTATGAACATTTCACATACAAGTTTCGTGTGAACATGTGGTTTCCAATTTTCTTGAGCATATACCCAGGGGTGGAATTGCTGGGTAGCCTTTCTTTACTATTTCTCAGAACTTTTGACTTGTTTATGTGCATTTTCCAAACTTATTTGGCCAGGAGACCCTTTTGGCAAAAATAATCTTGGAAGACTTCGGGAAAGTCTGATTTAGCCCATCCCCCACCACCACGTTTTGGGGAGACGAAGCTCAGAAGGGTTCAGCAGCCTCCTAAGATCACACAAGCAAACGAGAGGTGAAGCCGTCATGGGAAGCCAGAAGAAACGTTACTATTTGAACAGGGAAGAGCTTCCCAAACACAAAGGATACTGATAAAATCAAAGGAAAGGGAAGACAAATATGGCTACACACGTCTAAATTTCTGAACCCTCAAGCTACATAAAAACAAAACTAACAAGCAAATGACAATGTTAAAATAGACCACCGTATCTTAACCCTGGCTACATGGAACAATACCCCAAGGAGTGCTAACAATTCTGATGCCCAGGCCTCACCCACAGAGATGGGTTTTATTTATCTATTTGATATGTGTGATACAAAGATACATACTGAAGCACTGTTATAAAATTCTGGGAAAAAGTTAAATGCCCACTGATAGAAGTCAGGTTAAAAAATTAACATACACTCGTGCAATGGAATACCTGCGAATCACTACAAAGAGTGAGGCAGATCTACAACTACACGTATGGAAAGAGCTCTAAGATACATTTAGTGAAAAAAAAAGGCGAGAAAAATCACATATACCATAAACCCTCTGTATGAATAAAGAGTTAGAGGTGTAGACACAGGTATAGGGATAGAAAAGGCACAGAGACCAATTTAGGCTAATACCTGCATAAAAGAATTTCCGGATGGACAGGCAAGAATGAACGAGGGCGTCTGAAGGAAGAGGAAGCATTTTTTTCATCTTATGCCTTTTGTCCTGTTTGAATGTTTAACTTTGTGCACGTGGAAAAGTTGACAGATCACCCCGTCTACATGGGACCCCAGACACACCAGTCCCGTCACCAGCGTCTTCCCCACCCTCCAACACTGCAGTTCTGGCCACTTTTGCCACAAGGTCCCTGCCTATTTTCCCCCTATTAGGGAAGGACAGTTTTACCACATTCATGGCATCTTCTTTAGTTCTGACTTCACACTGGCAGGGAAAGCTGCGCAGAAGGAAAATATCGATCGGGCCTGCACTTCTGCCGCTAAAACTAGTTGTCACTGCCATCTACCAAGCGCAGATCAGTGCTGGCCGAGGGGGAGGAGGGACGGTTTAAAGGTGAATAAAGGCTGTGAGTGTGCCGAGCACTTCACGTCTGTGGTCTCAGTTGCTCCTCACATGGGCCTATGAGACTGGTGCTATTTTCACAACCATTTAGCAAAAGAATAGACAGAAGATTATAGAGACGTGGTTGCTTGCCCTGGACGCTAGGTCTGGTAAGAGGAGGGTTGAGGATTCACACACTGGTAAGCCCGACTCTAGCATTAGAGATTGGTTTTCGGTTTCTTTGTTTTTGTTTGTTTTATTTCAATAGATTTAGGGGATACGAGTGTTTGTTGTTACATGGATGAATTGTATAATGCTGAAGTCAGAGATTTTAGTGTTCCCATCGCCAGAATAGTATTCATTGTACCCAATAAGTAGATTTTTATCCCTCACTCCCCCTCCCTCCCCCTCCTTCTTAGTTTTCAATGTCCATCCCACTACTTTGTGACCATATATACACCTCATTTAGCTCCCACTTAGAAGTGAGAACATGTGGTATTTTTTTCTCCACTCCTGAGATATTTCACTTAGGATAATGGTCTCTAGTTCTATCCAAGTTGCTGCAAAATTCATTATTTTATTCCTCCATATGGCTTAGTAGTACTCCATGGTGTGTATATACGCACACATATGTACATATATATACACACACCCATTTTCTTTATATACATATATACACACACACATTTTCTTTATATACATATATACACACACACTCCCCACATTTTCTTTATATACATATATACACACACCCACCCCACATTTTCTTTATATACATATATACACACACCCACCCCACATTTTCTTTATATACATATATACACACACACTCCCCACATTTTCTTTATATACATATATACACACACACATTTTCTTTATATACATATACACACACCCACCCCACATTTTCTTTATATACATATATACACACACACTCCCCACATTTTCTTTATATACATATATACACACACACACATTTTCTTTATATACATATATACACACACACACATTTTCTTTATATACATACATACACACGCACCCAACATTTTCTTTATATACATATATATATATACACACACACACGTTTTCTTTATTCACTCATCAGTTGATGGGCACTTAGGTTGATTCCATGTCTTTGCAATTGTGAATTATGCTGCGATAAACATTCAGGTGCAGATGTCTTTTTTATAAAATGACGTCTTTTCCTTGGGTAGATACCCAGTAGTGGTAGGTCTACTTTTACTTCTTTGAGGAATCTCCATACTGTTTTCCATAGAGGTTGTACTAGTTTACATTTCTACCAACAGTGTTTAAAAGTTTCCTTTTCACAACATCCACACCAACATCTACTGTTTATTTATTGTTTTTATTAATGCCCATTCTGACAGGGGTAAGGTGGTATCTCATTGTGATTTTAATTTGCATTTCCCTGATGATTAGTGATGTTGAGCATATTTTCTTACGTTTGTTGGCCATTTGTCTATCTTCTTTTGAAAAAAATCTGTTCATGTTTTTTACCCACTTTTTGATGGGGTTATTTGATTTTTTCTTGCTGATTTGTTTGAGTTCTTTGTGAATATTAGTCATTTGTGAGATGTATAGTTTGCAAATATTTTCTTTCATTCTATAGGTTGTCTATGTACTCTGCTGATTAGTTCCTTTACTGTACAGAAACTTTTTAGTTTAATTACATCCATTTATTTATTTTTGTTATTGTTGTATTTGCTTTTGGGGTCTTAGTCATAAATACTTTGCCTAGGCCAATGTCTGGAAGAGTTTTTCCTACATTTTCTTCTAAAATTTTTATAGTTTCAGGTCTTACATTTCAGTTTTTAGTGACTCTTGAGTTAATTTTTATATATGGTAAGAGATAGGAATCCAGTTTCATTCTACATGTGGCTATCCAGTTTTCCCAGAACCACATATTGAGTAGGGCATCCTTTCCATAGTGCATGTTTTTATCTTTGTCAAAAATCTGCTGGTTGTAGCTATATGGATTTATTTCTGGGTTCTCTATTCTGTTCCATTGATCTACGTGTCTATCTTTATAACAGTACCATGCAGTTTTGGCTACTGTAGCCATGTAGTATACTTTGAAGTCAGGTAATGTGATGCCTCCAGATTTCTTTTTTGTTTTTTGTTTTTGGTGTTTTTTTGCTTAGGATTACTTTAGCTATTTGGGCTTTTCTTGATTCCATATTAAGTTTAGAATTGTTTTTTCCAAATCTGTGAAAAGTGATATTGGTATTTTGATGGGAATTGCATTGAACCTGTAAATCACTTTTGGTAGTATGGACATTTTTTACAATGCTGATTCTTTCAATCCATGAGCATAAGATGTTTGTCCATTTGTTTGTATCATTTATGATTTCTTTTATCAGTGTTTTATAGTTCTCCTTGTAGTGATCTTTCACCTCCGTGGTTAAGGAGGTATAATACCTCCTTAAATAATAATACCTCCCAGGTATTTCATTTTCTTTGCAGCTATTGTAAATGGTATTGAGCCCTTGATTTGACTCTTAGCTTGACTGTTATTAGTAAATAGAAATGCTACTGATTTGTGTACATTGATTTTGTAACCTGAGATTTTAATGAATTTATTTATCAATTCTAGGAGCCTTTTGGGTTTTCTAGATATAAGATCATACTGTGGCTGGGCGTGGTGGCTCACGCCTGTAATCCTAGCATTTTGAGAGACCGAGGCGGGTGGATCGTTTGAGCTCAGGAGTTCGAGACCAGCCTGAGCAAGAGCGAGACCCCATCTCTACTAAAGAAATAGAAATAAATTAGCTGGAAAACTTAAAATATACAGAAAAAACTAGCCGGGCATGGTGGTGCATGCCTGTAGTACCAGCTACTCGGGAGGCTGAGGCAGGATGATTGCCTGAGCCCAAGAGTTTGAGGTTGCTGTGAGCTAGGCTGATGCCATGGCACTCTAGCCCGGGCAACAGAGTGAAACGCTGTCTCAAAAAAAAAAAAAAAAAAAAAAAGATCATATTGTTGGCAAGCAGAGATAGTTTGACCTCTTTCCTAATTTGAATGCCCTTTATTTCTTTTTCTTGCCTGAATGCTCAGGTTAAGACTTCATGTGCTATGCTGAATAGAAGCGGTGACAGTGGGAGCCCTTGTCTTATTCCAGTTCTTATGGGGAATGCTTTCAACTTTCCCCCTTTCAGTATGATGTTGGCTATGGGATTGTCATATATGGCTTTATTATTTTGAGGTATGTTCCTTCTATGCCTAGTTTGTTGAGGGTATTTATCATGAAGGGGTGCTGGATTTCATCAAATACTTTTTCTGCATGTATTGAGATGATCATACGGTTTTTGTTTTTGCTTCTGTTTATGTGGTAAAACACATTTATTGATATGCATATGTTGAACCATCTTTGCATCCCTGGGATGAAACCCACTTGATCATGGTGAATTATCTTTTTGAAGTGCTATTGGATTTGGTTTGCTAGAGTGTTGTTGAGAATTTTTGCATCTGTGTTCATGAGGGATATCAGTCTGTAGTTTTCTTTTTTTGCTATGTCCTTTCCTGGCTTTGGTATCAAGGTGGTACTGGCTTTGTAGAATGAGTTAGGGAGGATTCCCTCCTTTTGAATGTTCTGGAGCAGTTTCAGTAGGATAGGTGTCAGTTCTTCTTTGTAGATCTAGTAGAATTTGGCTGTGAATCTGTCTGGTCCAGAGCTTTTTGTTGTGGTTGTTGAGAGACTTTATATTACTGTTTCAATCTTGCTACTCATTATTGGTCTGTTCAGGATTTCTATTTCTTCCTGATTCGAGCTGGGAAGGTTGTATGTTTACAAAAATTTATCCATTTTCTCTAGATTTTCTAGTTTGTGTGCATAGAGGTTTTCATAGTAGTCCCAATAGTATTTCTGTAGTATCAATTGTAATGTTTCCTTTTTCATTTCTGATTGAGCTTATTTGAATCCTTTCTCTTCTATTTCTGGTTAATCTAGCTAGTGGTCTATTGATTTTGTTTATCTCTTCAAAGAGCCAAATTTTTGTTTCATTGATCCTTTGTTTTTTTGTTTGTTTGGTGTTTTTTTTTGTTTGTTTTTGATTTTAATTTTGATCACTTCTGCTAGCTCTGGGTTTGGTTTGTTCTTTTCTTTCTAGTTCTTTGAGGTGTAACATTAGGTTGTTAATTTGTGATCTTTTTTATGTAGGCATTTAGTGCTGTGAATTTCCCTCTTAGCACTGCTTTCACTGTGTACCAGAGATTTTTGGAAGTTTTTATCACCTTTGTTATTCAGTTTGAAACATTTTTTGATTTCTATCTTGATTTCATCATTGGCCCAAGGATCATTCAGCAGCAGGTTGTTTAATTTCCATGTATTTGTGTAGTTTTGAGAGTTCCTCCTGGAATTGACTTCTAGTTTTATTCCATTGTGGTCTGAGAAGATAAATGATATGATTTTGATTTTTCTAAATTTTCTGAGTCTTGTTTTGTGGTTTAACATATGCTGTTTCCTGGAAAATATACCATGTGCTGATGAGAAGAATATGTATTCTATAGTTTTGGAGTAGAATGTTCTGTAAATGTCTGTTAGTTCCATTTGTTCTAGAGTCCTTTTTAAATCTAGTGTTTTTTTGTTGATTTTCTGCCTTGATGATCTGTCCAGTTCTATCAGTGTCCAGTTTGAAGTCCCCAGTTATTATTATGTTGCTATTTATTTTTTTTCCTTAGATCTAGTAGAATTTATTTTATGAATCTGGGAGCACCTGTCTTAGGTGCATATATATTTAGGATTATTTGTTATTATTGAATTTATCTCTTTATCATTATATTAATATAACATAATGGCCATCTTTGTCTTTTTTATTTTACCATTCTTGATTTAAAGTCCATTTTATCTGATATACTCCTGCTCACTTATGGTTTCCATTTGTGTCGAATATGCTTGTCCACCCCTTAACCTTGAGTCTATGAGAATCTTTGCAAGTTAAATCGGTTTCTTGGAGACAACATATATTTGGGTTTTTTTTTTTAAATCCATTCAGCTAATCTATCTTTTAAGTGGGGTATTTTTTAGACCATTTACATTCAATGTTAGTATTGATATGTAAGATACTCTTCTGGTCATGATGTTGATTGTTAACCAGTTGCTTTGTTTTCTCCTTTGTATTACTATTTTATAAGAGCTGTGAGTTTTAACTTTTGGGTGTTTTTACACTGGTGGGTATCGATTGTTCTGTTCCATGTATAGTGCACTTTTAAGCATTTCTTATAGGGAAGTTCTAGTAGTGACAAATTCCCTCAGTGTTTGTTTCTCTGAGAAAGACTTTCTTTCTCCTTTATTTATGAAACTTAGATTTGCAGGATACAAAATTCTTGACTGACAGTTATTCTATTTAAGAAGACAAAAAATGGGACCCCACAATGACTCTTTTCAAATACTCCCAAATATTGGGCTGCCTACTCTTTAGGTTATTAAGGTATAGAACTTGAAAAAAATTAGAAAATAACAATGGGACACCAATCCCTTCTGGCCTGTAAGGTTTCTGCTGAGAAATCTGCCATTAGACTGATAGGTTTTCCTTGGTAAATTACTTGATGCTTTTGTCTTGCAAATTGCAGGATTTTCTCCTTCACTTTCACTTTGGCCACACTGATGACTATGTGCTTTGGTGATGTCCTATTTGCCATGAATCTTCCAGGTGTTCAATGACTTCCTGGTATCTGGATGTCTAAACTTCTAGCAATACCAAGAAAGTTTTCCTCAATTATTTCCTCAAACAGGTTTTCTATGCTTTTTGCTTTTTCTTCTTCTCCCTTGGGGATATATATGATTCTTATATTTGTTCATTTTACATAATCTCATATTTATCAGAGAGATTATTCATTCTTCTCTATTCTTTTTTCTTTATTTTTGACTGACTGGGTTAATTCTAAATCCTTGTCTTTAAGCTCTGAAATTCTGTCTTCTGCTTGGTCTAATCTGTTGTTGAAGCTTTTTGCTGTGTTTTGAAATTCCCTAAATGACTCTTTCATTTTCAGAAGTTCTGTTATATTTTTTCTTAGATTACCTATCTCTTCAGTGAATTTTTCATTCATGTCCTGAATTTTTTTTGTTGTTGTTGTTTCTTGGTGTTGGTTTTCAACTTTCTCATCAATCCCATCGATCTTGTGAGCCATATTCTGAATTCCATATCTGACATTTTAACGATTTCCTTTTGGCTGGAGTCCATTGCTAGAGAGCTTGTGTGATCCTTTGAAGGTGTCAAAACAGCCTGTTTTTTCATATTACCAGAGTTCTTATGATGGTTCTTTCTCTTCTGACATCTATTCTCTCAGCTCTAAACAGATAGCTTTGTGGTATGCCTGTTCTCCTCTGCTGCAGAGGAGCAACTCTGTTGCTCGATAAAGAGAGGGAGAGGTCCCTGGATGGTGTGCTTGAGTTCTGCTCTGGAAGATTGACCAGGCAGGAGAGGGGTGGATCCACTATGAGCCTGTAACACTGCTGCTCTCCTGTGTCTCCCTGCCCAGGTCCATGGGTGGTGGCACTACTCAGGCAGCTGCGGTGGCAGCTGTGCTACCCAGACAGTGGCAGCAGGCACCAGGGATGATTTAATTTTTAAAAGCTTCCAGGTGATTCTAACGTGTATCTAGTATTAAAAATTAGAAGATCTAGTATTATATAATTAACAGATAAATACTTATTGAAAGATCAGTAGGAAAAGGTCCTCCACTCCAATAGAAAACTGAGCAAAAAATAAACACATTATTTGTTGGAGTTTACCTTTCTTAGACAAGAGATATTAAAAAAGGTTCAACTTTACTGTTAACTAAAGAAATGCAAATAATGCATTTATTAAGCACTGACTAGGCTACACATAGCTTAAATTACCTAATTTGAGCCCCACAGCAATCCCATGATGTATATGCCCTCATCCTGTAGATGAAGACACTGAAGCCAAGGAGCATGCCCTAGGTCACAAGCCTGTAGGGGGCAGAGCTGTGATGTACCCACCAGTCACCCTCCAGAACTTGCACTTAAACCAATACAAGTTTAATCTCCACAATGTCATGACTTTTTACCTTACAAATTAAAAGCTAACTCTCCATGTTGAGGACACAGGGAACAGGGTACTTTGGCCACTGCTGGTAGAATTTTTAATTGGTACAATTTCTCTGGAAAACCATTTGGCAATATGTAGTAGATGTCATAAAAGTGCTGGTGCCCTTTGATCTGGGACTTCCATTTCTATTAATCTATTCCGAGGACATAAGATTTATGTGCAAGCATCTTCTCTTGGATTTGAAGACAAAGAAAAAGTATTTTTAGGTTGGGAGCGGTGGCTCACGCCTGTAATCCTAGCACTCTGGGAGGCCGAGGCGGGTGGATCGCTCGAGGTCAGGAGTTCGAGACCAGCCTGAGCAAGAGCGAGACCCCCCCTCTCTACTAACAATAGAAAGAAATTATCTGGCCAACTAAAATATATATAGAAAAAAAAATTAGCCAGGCATGGTGGCACATGCCTGTAGTCCCAGCTACTCGGGAGGCTGAGGCAGCAGGATCGCTTAAGCCCAGGAGTTTGAGGTTGCTGTGAGCTAGGCTGACGCCACGGCACTCACTCTAGCCTGGGCAACAGAGCGAGACTCTGTCTCAAAAAAAAAAAAAGAAAAAGTATTTTTTAGATTAATTTCCTTTCTAAACTAGCTTATGTTAAGTTCCTCAAGAGAAAGAGCTGTCAGGTGCTCTGGTCCAACATCACGGTCGACCCTCCAGATTCCTATAAGGATCGAGAAGCTGTCATGTCATGCCCAGGCCCTTTGCAGATAGCTCTGCCTGCCAGGAATTGCTCCTTCAGTCTGACCAATACCCACTTCTTCATTACTCCTAACCATTCTTTGGTCCTAGTTCTATATGGAACAAGCTTAATTCCTTTTCATGGTGGCTGATTTTTAACAAGTTAGCTTTCAATATCTTGATCACATTCCACTGAATAATACCACTTACACGGACCATTCCTTTTATATATAATTTAGCTCTAATCCCTACAACCAGGTAAAGTGGAATCCTACCCCATTTTCACAAGACAAGAAAACTGGAGCTCAGGGAGCTCAGTGATGTGCCAAAGGTCACATGCAGGTATGTGGCCGAGGGATGTGAAACCCAGGCCTGCCTGAGCTCAGGTCCATTCTACACTTTATTTCCTGGAATAGGCTCCAATTTTTCTACCTTCCCCGAGTGGACTGATGAATGCAGAGCAAAAGTGACTTCTCTTTCTCTCTTCTCGGCTTCAGTGTGGCCAAGGGTCAGACATGCCATTTTGGCTTCATGTCCCATTGGGCCCTCAGAGGAGCACCCTGGGCATGCTGGCCGCCTCCTGCTACTCAGCCACACCACTGGTGCTGAGTTTTTTCTGTAGTTGGGATTTGTTGGACCCAAATCATAATCTCACATTTATCCCTGTTAAACATCATCTTGATAGAGTTACTGTCATTCGGGCCAGACAAGAACGGTTTGGAGCCTGCTTCTGCCTGCAACAAATTTCCTCCTGCTCCACTACAGTTCGTCGGTGCATTGATGAGGAACTTTCTGAGAAGCAGCTCATGTGGCGTGGTGGCAGGATTCCGAGCTCTGGAATCAGACGTGGGGCTGAAGCCCAAGCTTTGATGCTTGGTAACATATGACCTTGGGTAAAAGTTAAACACTTGGAGTTTAAGTTTTCTGTCTGTAATGGGAATAATGGCAGTACCTAGGTCACAAAGGTAGGTAGCACCATGAGCAGGTCACCTGGCAGAGGGTCGTGTAATAGGTACAAGTTGGACAGTCCCGTTCTGAACACGTGATCCCCACTGTCCTTGCTGAGAGGGAAATTCAGACTGCTTCTCTTCAGTTCCACCCAAGTATGGCCCCTCTGGCCATCCTGGGCCCTATTCTCAGTGGTGGGGGTGTGTGGCTTATGAGTGTCCTTGGTCATTGCAGAGAAGGTGTTGCCATATAGGGTCAAAGGTCCTGAGCCAAGCTTGAAGTCATGGAGAGGCAACCCTTTTCCTGGCGGCCCAGGACTCAGTGGGCTCTCCAGGGCCTGCTCCAGTTCTTGGCACAGATACCAGGCACCATGGAGACATTCCATGGCCAATGTCACACCCACGGGAGCCTGTAGGTGCTTGGGCAGAGCTGGGCAGTGTCCCCGATGCTGACCCCTTCTTCTCCTGGAGACCCTTGGTTGGGGAGGCCCCCCTGGACTCCACCTTTTCCTTCCACACACCCCAACTTAGCTTTACCCTCACCCCAAAACCACAAGGCTGGGTAATCCCAACCCATCCTGGAGGCAAGCTAATTAATTCCTTATCTGTTCTCTTTTAACTCCGTATGTATAGATACACAACAGCCCTAGTACCCAGGACAGTGTGGAACACAAAATAGGTTCTCAATAAATACTTGTTGAATAAGTGAGTGCAATCAATTTGGATTTGAAAAAAATCTATTTTCCTTGCAATACTCCTTGATTTTGTAAATCAAAAGCAATGATTTTTACAACTATTGTTTCTGAAAGGGGCCTTAAAAACCTCTTTGGAAGTCAAAAATCTGCACAATGATTTTCTTTCCTTTGTATTCTCGCTGGAACATCCCAATCCTCCCAAAAGCACAGATGACTCTGTCTAAACTTGGAGAAAGTTGGTGGCAGACATGGAAGGGGTAGGGGTGAAGGGAAAGCCCACACTGTAGTTAAGCATATACTCTCCCTACAGGTGCATGCTATATTATTAATTATTATTATTATTTATCCAAGGATGCCAGTGGAGATCCCACCAACCCCCCACTGAATGCTTTTAGGCGCCACCATCAGTAGTTTTGAGTCCATCTCCAGCCCCAAGGTCCTGGAGATCAGGGTCCATGGCTTGCTCCTGTCTTAATCCCCAGCACCTGGCCTAGGGGTGCTGTTTGGATCACCTGAGTTCATGGACAGAAAACTTTTAATATTTAAAAAATATTAGTTATTCTCAAGTGACCCTGGCCTGTCGGATTCTGTGTCTACTGCAGGAGAATGGCATCTAGCAGACCTCAGAAGGGAGGATCCCTGTGGAGGCCGGCAGGACAGTGAGGAAAGCCTTATGCTTAGAGGCACATGGCCTGGTTTCCAAGCTCTGTGACCTTTGGAAGTCACTTGATCTTCCCTGAGTCTCAGGTTCCTCATCTAGAAAATGGCTGGATTGTGTAGCCATGAGGTATTCTTAGCAAGGTGACCCTCCTGGCTTCATCCTGATTCTGGCATTTCAGGGCCTGTGACAGGCCAGAGGGTAGACATGTGGCACAGAGGCCTTCCCAGTGTGTTCATATCACATGCTGTGCACGGGTCACATCTGACCCAGGCCATGAGACAGGATGCTGGAAACAGGGTCTTAAGCTGCCATGACTCTCCTGTGTCTATGAGACTCCCTACAGCTCCACAGGATCCCCAAAGACAGTGTGGCCACTGCCCTGCCCCTCTCTGTGGCCTGCCTGAGCCCAGCAATAAGCACCTCTCTGGGCTGAGCGGGCAGATGGCAGCTCCCCCACCCCACCCCAGTTTCCACTCTATCACCAAGGTGATGCTGAGCACGGGTCTGCAAGAGCAGAAAGCAGGTGCTTGAGCTCTTCCAGGGCCATTAGTTGCTAAGTTGGAAGCTGCCCTGCAGCCTGGAGCCCAACATGCAGGCAGGCACTCGGGGGCCCTGGAGAAGAGCAGCTCCCGCAGTCTTGGGCCTCCATGCTTGCTGGCCTTGTTCCCTCCCCACGTGCTGGCTGCCCCAGCTCACTTGCAGGTGCCCAGTCAGTCCTACATTTGTCCTGCAGGGGACATGTGGCCAGAGAGGTCCAGCTCCGCCCCATAGCTCCTGCAGCAGCTTCCAGCGGCAGGGAACGTGGTCTTCTGTTGGGTGGTCCCATAGCTCACTGCCCTTCCCCCAAACATCTCCTGTACTTTGCAGCCACAGGATCTCGAATTCACTTTTTGAACATGTACAATATTGTGGGGGCACTGAGCTAGGCCACAGAAAAGGGATCGTAGTCCCTGTTTCATGGAATTCACAATCTAGTTAGGGCACCATTAAGTAAAAAGAAAATTATAATATAACACAACAAGAGCCATGATGGGGGTCTGTGTAGGCTGCTTTTTTGCAAGATGCCTGGGGTTGAGCCAGGAGGGCTGCCTAGAGGAAGGCCGCTGAGCACTGCATGAAGGAGACTATCCTGCCTGATGGTGACGTCTGCCACGGAGGGAGGATTACGACTGCCCTGCGGCCAAGTATTTGCTGACCCTGCGGTAGGCCTTAGAATGAATGAGTACATCAGATTCTTTCTAAGGAACTGACAAACGGAACTCATACTACTTTGATTATAGCAAACATTGATTGATTATTTCTTATATGTCAGGCATAACCCCTGGATGATTTCACAACAACCCTCTGAGATAAGCAATATTTTCATCTCTGTTTTCTGCATGAAGAAATTGAAACCCAGAGAGGTTAAATGACTTGCCCATAATCACAGCCGTCAAAGGTCAGTGCTGGAAGGAATTTTGGTGATCAACTTGTCTAATCCTTTCTTTGACAGATAAGGAAATGGAAGTGCAGGGAAGAGAATGTTTTGCCAAGGTCGCTGGAAGGCTGGTGTTGAGAGGAGGGGAAAGCCCACAGCTCCAGATGGCCTGGGCGGAGGGGCGTGGGCAGCTGGGGTCTGTCCGGGAGAATCGGGTGCGTGTTTAGAGCGAGACAAGTGAGGGGGCAGTTGGAGACCACTCATTGTCCCCAGCATCCATGCTCCCTTGTTTGATTTAACAATAAACTTGGCTGGGTTTAAGCCGGGCACACACCTACCCCACTAGAAATGTCCTATTACTCAGCTATAAGAAATAACGGTGATATAGAATCCCTTTTGTTCTCCTGGAGAGAGCTGGAACCCATTCTACTAAGTGAAGTATCCCAAGAATGGAAAAATAAGCACCACATGTACTCACCAGCAAATTGGTTTCCCTGAGCATCACCTAAGTGCACATTTCCAAGGCTCCTTTGTGGTAGATGTGGCCACTTGACAAAGTTTAGGCTAAGAGCTGTGAACACAAACACCTCTGGGTCACCTTCCTAAACACAAGCTGCTGGCCTGCACGCCCTCGCTTCCCTCCCTGCTGCCTGAGAAATGGTGCCACTTGGGGGTTGCCTTGGACCCCCCCCGGACCCGGAGGCCTCCTGCGGAGGGCAGCAGGGCTGTGACCTGCTGGTCCCCGAATGATCTCCTGGTGCGGAGTTGGCTACTCAGGAGAAAAGCATCCTTTACCAATTGTATATGCAGCTCAGAAGTGATCTGCGCACTTCCGCCCAGAGCTGGCTCCGTGGACGCACCCAGCCACAAGGGGCCAGGACATCCAACCCTGCCACGTGCTTAGAAGGTGAAGAGCCTTTGGTGAGTAGCAGCAATGATACCATGGCTTACTTCACAGCTCTGCCTGGGGCCGGTCCTGAGAAGAGTTGCCCTCTATGGCACGAAGGGCAAAAGCTGCAGTCCCCGGAGCCATGGCACACAGTGTCTGGGCCCCAGACCAGCCTGCAAGCAAAGAGGCCTCTCAGGTCCCCTCCCCACACACTCTGGCATGGCCCCAGAAGCTCCAGAGAGGGTTTGGGACTGTGTGCCCCTTACCTCTGCCTTCCCAGCACCCACCCAGGGGCAGTAAGAGTAGAAGCTCAACTCCGGGCGATCGGTAGATGTAGGAATAGAGAGTCGGGTGGATGAGTGTAGGAACTAACAGCAGAGTTCCCGGGGACCGTGGGAGGGCCTGCCTGGGATGTGGTCAGCTGCCTTCCCTGGGCTGGATGCAGCTGAAATTGCAACCCTGGTTTCTTAGCCACATGTCTTGGATTGTTCTAATTCAATTACGTAAGCCCTGGATTGACTGAGCACCAGCCAAGTGCTGGGCACTTTTCTAGGCTCCTTGGGCAACAGAATTGAATCAACCTCTCGCTGGAGCTCTTGGCCTAGAAGGACTGAGAGACAAGTACCCAGGGAATGATCCACCCAAGGCAAAATAGCCTGAGTGCCACACACAGGTAGCAAACCTGTGCTCAGGGAGCACCGGGAGGGAGCGGGGCGGTTTCCGCCTGCCCAACAGTGGGAATGAGGGTGGGAGCATGAGGAAGAGTTCCTGAAGAGGTGACGTGAGCAAGGTGGTGGACGATAAGTGTTCCAAAAGCACTTGGGTAGGAAGGGATTCCAGGTGAGGGGCCTGCTGGCTGGCACGGAGCATGAAGGCGGGCGCGGGGGTGGCAGGCTGCGGTCACGCAGCTGAGCCCAGGGGCAGGGACAGCTGTCTCGCAGATGATGAGTTCTGGCTACCAGCTGAGTAGCTTAGTGAAGGCCGACCCTCCCTTTGCCTTGAAACAGAAGAGCAGGGCCGGCCTCACTATCCTCTGGCTGTTGACCTTGGACAGTCATCTCTCTCTTGGGGCCTCGGGCCCCCGTCCAGCAGTGAGGGAGCCAGAGCTGCGTAAGTAGCCAAGAGCCACTGCGAGAGGAAACTGTGTGTGGCAGGTGTGTCTGTTGTCTTTGGGGGCTCCGGTGCCAGGTTCTGCTCCGCCCCAGGGGACTCTGGCACTTGGCTGGCTGGCTGGTTCCCGAGGTTGCACCCCGGGGGCCCGGGGCTCCCAGTTCTCGCTAAAGGTGAAGTGGTGACGTCAGCCAGGCCCCTGTGGACATTTCCCACCAGCTCTTCCTCCTCTTCTCAGGCATGGATGACAGAAATGTACCCTGGCAGCTGCAGAGAGAAAGGGCCTTTGACTAAGGGGGGCCGGGAGCGGCTGGCTTTATTTGTTGACTATAAAAATGTCAGCTCCTTTGGGCAGCTTCTTGAATCAATATTTGCTGTTCTGAGGCTGAGTTCAAATGCTCAGTAATCCACTCGGCCTGGCCTCTTCCTCCCTCACCTGGGTGAGGACTCACACCCACAAATATTTGGCAGGGCCCCCGTTGACCGGGATGGGGAGCCTGCTCCACACCCTCCCACCCCACCCGAGAGGGGCTGCCCTGAGAACGGTGTGGCCCCAAGAGTGGCTCACTAGCAGGGGAGAGTCCACGGGGACAGGATTGCTCTGAGTCTCATCCCGTTCTCCTGAACAATGGACAGGATAGGAACACCTGCTTCCCAGAGTGCTGTAAATTCAAATTAAAGAGGGGACGTGCAAGGGCTTCATCAGTCGCCAAGCTGTGCAGCATAGCAGCAATAATGCCAACGGTGATGGCAGTGACGAAGGTGAAAGCCATTTGCCGAAGCTTTCCAGGTACGGCTGTTCGGCTGAGTATCCTCTAGCCCAGTTTTGTGGCG